>VXBI01012028.1:0-128043 GCA_013397375.1 Toxostoma redivivum
CCCCAAGACATCCATCCATTTTTCTCCTAGTTTCTGCTTAGCACTTCTGGGCAGACTGTTTTCCCAGAGTACTCTTGATTGCCACAGGCTGCTGTTGAGGAATAAACTTCAGTCACAGTCTCCAGTGTAATGTCAAAAGGGAAAACATTAATTAAAAGAAGAGGCAGCCTAATACTTATGCCCTGTGAACACACCCAAGGCAGCACAGAGCTGATTCTTCTGTTTCATTTCTCCATCATACTTTGGCATTTGTGCTGAGTCAGATAGATGAAACTATGCCTAGAGAAACACTCTTTGACTGCCTTTTATTTTTTTAATGTGCTGAACACCTGTCCCCTACTCTCCCAGTGCATTTAAAAGTGTAGAAGTCTCATAATATTGTTTCTTTGTCTTTTTCTGAAAAAAAAAATAATAAGAAGAATTGAAATCTATATTGATATTTAACAAACTGCTCTTTGGTGCAAGATGATAATTGGCTAAAGAGAGATGCCTCTAAATTAGTGCATTTCAAGGTGGTTCTGCTTGTATTTTTAACAGCTTTCAGGCATTAAACCAGCAGGACGAGTTCTGACCCAATATGGTGATCCTCATCATCCACATAACAAGAAAGGGACAGCAGATTTTATTCCAAAGGGCCAAAGGGGAATGTAAGGAAGAGAGTCATGAACATCTCAGGAACCACTTGTTCATTGAGAAAGTCTCTCCTAACAGTGAGCAATTTAGTTGTTAGGTTATGTCCCATGGTATCAATGCTTGTATCTCCTCAAAGAGATGCTAATACAAGTGCAAAAGGCTATGAATCCAAGTACAGCTTAAATGAAGTCCCAAACAGTACTTTGCCTCAATTATGTTTTTCCAGCAATGAGTTCTTCACTGAAGAAGAAGAACATCAAATTGTTGCATTGTTTTCAGCTTCACTGCCAGGTTCTCTTGTCTAAGAGGGTTTAACTGATTTAATTTCTGCAAGCCATTAGTCATCACATATTAGTTTGTTAGCTTTCTTTCTGTTAAATATATCATCTTTTTCTCTTCCTCCAAAAGCTGTTTTTGACCTGTTAGTACCCATGTCCCCATTTCCAAAGCACTTTTTCTAAAGAATTCTCTTAACATAAGGGTCACAACACTGAACAGAACAGTGAACTTCCTGTGATGACTAGATCATCATCCAGAATTACCACTGTTTATATTTAAAAGTCAACAATGTAGCCAGGTAGGTCAAATGTTTTGTCCCAGTTTGTGTTACCTTGCATTTTATGTGTTGTGCTCTCAGTTCACCCAGCTTTATTGCATGTCACTGGAGTGCCATACAGCCTCTAGTCCTAATTATTCCACTTAACTGTGGCATCTGCAGGTTTTTGCCACATTGCAAATCATTTTTAGATCTCTCATGGATAATATGAACTAACCTGCCTCACTGCACGGCTTTGTGCAGTCACTGACAACTTTTGACACATTTAAATTTGGCCATTTTTTCTCCTCTTTAATTTCTGTCTTGCAGGTTTTTTTATCCAGTGATGGGACCTTAGCTTTGGTTTTGTGTTTTCCACTGTACCTGTAAGCCATAAAGAGTTATTAATCCCTTGAATGCCTCCCTCTCTGGCAGCTAATTTTCTCCTGTCATATTAGGTGTGGATACCAGGCTACCTGAAGCTGTTCCTGACTCCTGCAAGGCAGTAGGCTTGGCCCTTTTCCCAAGGCAAATCCTTTCCCGCCCCACCAAATTCCTATTTTCCTCTAGAAAGACCAAGAGCTGCAGAGAGTAATATAAACAACACCAAAAGGCTGCCTTTCCCAGTAAGGGAGGAAAATTCCACTCCAGAGTAACCCAAAATCCACTGAACAGCATTATCTGAGACAGTCTCATCACTTAAGGGAGCACAGTAACATTGCAGTAATATTGCCACACAAATTGAGATGTCTCACAGGTCCAAACTCTAAATAAGGGCCATCCATAATTCAGTGTTGGCTGGTCTAGCAGTAGTGGTCATTATAATGAAGCAGTTTGGGTAAAACAGAATAATAGGAAGATGTAGCAACTTGATAAATATTAACAAGTTAGTATCACATAGGATGTAAATCATCTTAAACTCCTCTATAATCTCTAAAACACTGCCTGTGCCTGCCCTTGGATGTAGTTGCACAGGTCTGAAAGTTTGCTTCTAATTCAGGCTAGCAAGGGTGATGGAAAGCACTCACCAGAGAGCAGAGTCTGGTTCTTGAGCTGCAGTTATTGCTTAGCATATACTTAATTAATACTTAGTGTTCCGTGAATGAGAATGAGTTCTTAACACTTACAAGCACCCACTGCCCCAGAGTTCTCTGAATCAAGGTTGTGTTGTCTTAACAGCCACATGATTCTTCTACTTAGTAGAAGCAATTTTTGACCAGTTTTATTTTCAGACACCATTGCTAGCTGAGCACTGAGGCTGTAGCGCAGACAAAAAGATCTCCAAGTCCTCTAACTGGAAATATTACTTTTCTTCCTCACTGGATTTAAATAAAAAAATGTGACATTCATTTCTACTGATGTAAGTATTTGCAAATACGTATATTTGTAAAACTTTAATTTTAGGCCTAAGTTAACCTGACATGTCTTTTTAAGGAGCTTGCCCAAGGCCACACAGTGGCTCTGTGTCAGCCAGGATTAGACCTCAGGAACTGTTGCCTTTCAGTGCACTAGACCAAGCTGCCTCTCATGCTGCCTCAGAGCTCTCCAGGCCAGATGAGATCAGTCTGATCACTTTCTACATGGGGTTGATCTTTAAAAACATGTGGATCCTAAGCGCCTGAGAAACCAAAATAATGCTTTTCTGTACCAATAGAGGGCATGACTGGTTTTTCCTCTTTTTATTTTAATTTTTTGTGAGGCAAAATTAGATCATACCTGTGCCCTAATCTTTAGGAAAAAAAAAAAAAAAAACACCAAACAAAAAAAACCCAAAAAACAAAACAAAACAAAAAAACTCACACAACAAAACCCTCAAGCACTTAAAGCTCCAGGGATGCTGGTCCACTTTGTGTTCTCACCTCTTCATCTCTAGCTTTTAACAGGATTGGCTTTTGCCATTTGGCCAGCTCCAGAAGGGATGTGAGTGGCATTCACAGTAGCAAGAAATACACACAAACTCAGGATAAAAGACTTGAACTCAATTTAAGCATTAACACCTTCTTTATTATTATTTCAGGTATCCCTGGACCACAAAATATATTATCCAGAGATTGTATTTTGTCTTATCTCCTTATCTCCAGGGCTGTGCAAAACAGATGGTGCCTATATTCCTGGCTGTATCATGCTCCTTAAGGAGATGTGAAAATCTGTTTCCACCCAAGGTCTGGCTCCAGAATTTGACTGCTTCCTGTTCCTTCCCCACTTCATCCAGCTTGCCCTAAGCTCCAGGACAGGACACAATGCACGTTGTTTGTCAGACAGCTACAGGACTCTCTGACTGCCTGCCTGATATGTCAGACATGGGCTGCAAAAGAGGAGTCTTGCAGCTGTGCTGCAGCAGGCAGCACAACACTCTCAAAGCTCTGTGCTGGCAGGAATGCCCATGCCATGCTCTGCTGGGGCTCTGCATTCATCCCAATCCAAGCACAAGCTTCCCTTGCTGCAGCATCCAAGGGATGAGGTTTGGGGGTCATGCCACATGGAGAGATTTGGGGTGCTGATGTCATGACAAACAAAAAGAGGGATTTTTTTCACAGTAGTTGTGAAGTACGTGTAACGTGAGAAGAGGGTATTTAGTAGAACAGAGATTTTTAAACCACTAGCTGAAGGTCTGACACTAAGGCAATTAACAAATCAAGATAGATTATGTAGATTTCTCTGGATCTACTGGGAAATTGCTGCTTATTGCAGTTTTTCAAGGCCCTTAAAAACTCTGCCTATACTAAGCCAGACTAAGTAGAGGACCACTGCAACTCCTTTTGTGATGGTACAGGAAATTTGCCAGCCTTCAGTTTTTCATGATATATACACAGTAGCTGTGGGAGAGCTTCTTACCATTTGCAAGTAATAACAGTAATACCTTGCACTGTTACCATGCCTTTCATCTGTGGATATCAAAAGGCTTTCTAAACAATAACTAGTTAAGTGGCAGCACTCCAGTGAGATATGTGCTTCTAACTTGGGTGGGTTGGGTGACTTTTATTAATCTAAGAGCTCTCATAAGGCTGCCAAGGCTTTGCTTATAAGGCAGAGATAATGATAGGCAAGACGTGTTAGTTTGGAGCCTGAAGTCTAGGACAGTTTAGGGAGGGGGATTACTTTGTCATTTTTATATATTTTCACTGTGTTCTTAAAAATCTTTTACTGACCTAAAATCTGAGAAGCCATGTAAAAGGAAATAAATATGCATCTAGGGACAGCTGAAAGTAATGTGTTTTGTAGGAGAAGGAATATAAAAAGTCTTGATGTTGATTCAAGGTAAAACAAAACCCAACCAAACTACTCCCACAGCAGACACAAACCCTGTGGTGGCCTGTGGTGGTGTTCCATCAAACCCCTGAATGTTGAGTCTACTTTTGGAGTTTTTGTCATTCTTTTAATAGATTTACTTTTTAATGGCTAAAGAGAAAAATCTTTTCTTGCAAAAATATTATATTCTTAGATGGGTTAATTTTTTTAAATATTTCTATCTGAGAACCAGTGAAATCTCTTTGACCATTTTAAAGGGAATCACCAGGAATATGAATTTGGTTGTTCCTTGTACTCAGGCAGCTGAGCTATATCCATCCTCTCTCAGAGTTGGGGTGAAAAACACTCTCATTACAATTCAGCCTTTGTCGAAGCCAGGCTTTTCAGGAGAAGGAAGGAAAGCAGTCACTTCCCAAGAGAGACTGGGTATCTGGCAGAGATCAGCCCAGATAACTCTGAAGTGTCTAAGCTGTTCAACTGGGACTGCAACCAAGGCTTACATTCCTGTGACAGAGCTTCTCCTTTGCTGTGATCTGATCAATCCTTTAGGCAAAGCCCACAGGGCTCCATCATCAGTACTGTGGTACTAACTTGCTGAGGCAGGTATTTGAAATTCTTTAATGCCCTTGTTTTGCAACAAGCTCCACACAGATGAGATCCCAAAGAGCAAATGTAGTTACCTCTTAGGCCAAGTGAGAAGCTCACTGTGAGATTGCAGCTGCCCTGTGTATTCTTTATGCAGCTGGTGACCACACTGTAATGGAAGTATTGCCCAATTCTGTGCTGAACTTTGTGAGGCCGACACCTTCACAGAGGAAGCCCAGAAAAGAAGCCAGACAAAGTCACCATCTAATAAAGTGCAACCTTCTGCCAGACTCCTTGGCATTCTTTGGTCAGAGTCGGTGTTTTTAAGAAACTGACATGTTTTAGGATGCTCTCATTATGTTATCCTGTTTAGGAGGCAGAGTAAGACCTAGAGGCAAAGCATGATGAATATGCATAGAGAGCTGTGTTAGAATTCAGTCACGCTCAACACTGAAATATCCTGGTATAAAACCAGGTCACCTTAATTTGAATCAATAGACTTCCTGTACTTTTAAGCATGCAAAGAATAGTACTGACTTCAATGGGACAGTTTGAATCCTTAATATTAAGGATGTATTAGAATCCATGAGAGAAGGAAGACTAAGTATGTATGTGATCATCTCACTCCCATACCAACACTGCCTTAATGTTACAAGAGAGCAGTGGATACTACTTGGGCACTGTGTGTCCCTAAGGGAGAGGAGTTACATGCCCCTCTCCTTAAAAAAAAGGTAAAAAATAATCCACTGTACATTTACTGTGTGGACCTAGCATGAGAACATCTTTAACACCGTAATAAACACCCAATACCAAAGTGAAGTGAACATATATCTTAGCAGAAATGAGTCTATAATGATCAGTTCATTGTTTAATTGTGATCATGCCCTAAGGACTTGCACCATTTCAGAGAAGACACAGGTGGCAATCCAAGTAAATGCAGGATGAAATGCTTGTATGTTATGATTTTATTTTTTTAAACATAAAGATTAAAATCAGTGTTATATGTGTTTTCTGTGCATGGATCTTCTTCCCTTGCAATACCCTCACAGGATTTGTATGTGTTTCTGACTGATCCTGCTGGGCCTGGAAACTCTCCTGTGCCCTCTGACACTGTTCCAATTTAGCATTGACCCACAGACCCCACTTGAGCCCCCAGGCTAACTGAGGTCATTCCAGCGAGGGTGGGCTTATGTAGAGTCCCACTGGTGTTAGCAGGAGCAGGGAAAAGGCTTTAAAGGGGACTCTTACACTTTTGCTGCACTCAGCTGGAATTGTGCCAAGCTGCTCACCATTACTTTGAAAAGCAGAGAGCATAGTGTGGCCATCAGTCTGAGAAGATCAGAGTCAGGCAGCTCCCCTCAGCTGCTGGTGCCAACTTCAGAAGAATTTCTTGAACTCTTCTTCGTGTCTCCTTTCCTCCTTTTTTTTTTTTTTTTAAATTACATATAGTCCTCAATATCTTACTGATAATGAGAAGATAGGTGTAAGGAGAATAAATGTTCTACATAGGTAGTTTGTATTCTAATTATTGCTTGAACATTCAGATGCCTTTAACACACATACAGTGCACGTACAGTTCTTGCTGTAACTGCAACATAGCTCACTGCTCATGAAAATTTATGGACTCTTTCAATCTTTAAAGACAATCCCAAAAACAACTTTCAATATAGCAGAAACTTCACACTCTTAGAGGAGGAGGGAGAGTCACTACAAATTTCTTTAGTGCTACATTGTGCTTCATCCCAAGTGTTGGCCAGCTTTTATATTTTTAATTTAGAAGTGAAAGGAAATGCTTATCATTTGTTTATTATCTGATAAACAAGTACACTGGAGGGCAAGTCCTATTTCTGTAAACAGGCATTGATGCACTTAAAGTATTACAAATGGAGGTTGATGAATATTCAGCTTACCCATTTTCTTCTCTGTGAATTTATTTTGGAATAAAAAGGAAGGCATAACGAGACTAAATCAAGTATATCTCTACTCAAAATCATTCTGCAGTTCTCTTTTCCCGCTCTGGATGCACAAAGAATTTGTGAAAGCATTCTGCATTTTATTTGTGTCCAAGAACGAGCCTGAGGTGTTGTGATGCCCCTCAGCATCTCCTGTGGCTCAGCCTGTGTGAAGTGCTGAGACCATTGCTCAGGTGAGCACTTGCAGGCAGGCAGTGCATGGAGCTTGCAGCAGGGTGCTGCTGAGCCAGGCTCTGGGCAGCTGAGCACTGCCCCAGGGAGAAGCACCTCCCTGCCGCAGGAGGAGCAGGAGGAGCTGCGAGGATGGGACTCCAATGGATTGCTACTCCACATGGGTGTGTAGGCTGGAAAACAGCTAGGGTTGGGGGGAAATGGCAAAGCAGTGAGGTCTCAAGCTGTGTCTATGAGGGATAGAATACATGTGCAGTGGGTCCCAGAGCTCTGCTAGATGTTAGAGGTGGTTTGCAGGCCATGGGTGTTTGTCAAGTAATTCATTGCTGCTGCTTGAGGGTGGGGGATTTAAAAATGTATTTTCAGAGGAAGGAAATTTGAGGCCAAATAATGACATGACAGTGACTTCCTAGGAAACTGTAAGCTTTCCACGATGGTATCTATACTGAACTCTTTTCCCTATATAACATTAAAAAAAAAAAAAGCAAGCCCACAACCAAAAAAAATAAAAAAAAAGAAAAATAAAAGCTCTGCCATGTACATACTCACAAGACATGATTTTGCTTAATTCAAGCACTGTTTGCAGCAGAAACTTGCTCAGCCACCCTTCTAAGTGCTGCCATCATTTAATGTAAATGGCTTCATAACAGCTTGGAACAGAAATTGTTACAAGTCAGAGGTGTCATTCAGAGCAAATCCAGAGAAGTCAAGTGACTATGATATGTGAATCACATTGAATTTGGCTGACTGCAGGATATAATTACCTCCATTTATTGTGTTTATGAACATTTCTTTGTATGAAAAGCTGTTTCTTCAGTTTTTAAAATACTTCAGTGGACACAGATGGAGATAAATTCCAACAGACTGGGAGAAATGCATCCTTGCACCTGCTTCTCCAGCACCTGTTTCTCCAGCACCTGTTTCTCCACCATTAATCGTATTAAGTAGCTCAGAACAATTATGCATTGTATTCTAACAATGTGAGTTTAAAGAAAAATGCCAAAGACAAGATAAAGAGACATTATTAACACAAATAATTACAGGGAGCACCTTTCTCTGAGTGGTTTCAGCATCACATTTTCTGCCTGTGTCATATCTAATTGCTAAACAAGGAGCATACTTTTAGATTAGTGACCAAATAGCTTTCTCCAGTTAAAGTTTACCTTATAAAAGAGAGGGAAAAGTAAGTGACTCTTCCCACTACCTCATTATATGGTGGTCCTTCTGCCTTGTCATCCTTGATGCTTAAAGTCTGTATTTCCAGATGGAGAAAAACTTTTAGTTCCTCACTTTTCATCAGAGATGTTATTTCAAAGGTTAGAGGAAGTGAGACAATTTGCATAAAACAACCCCTAAAGAAGTAATGTAGAAAAGTGACTCACTCCTTTCTCCCAGATTCTCTCTCTATAGTCAAATCTGAGAAGTCCCTATTTGTTTTCCTGGCAGTGCAGAACAACACTTTGAGGAGAGGGAAACACTCGGTCTATTGCAGGCAAACATTGAGACAATAAAACATATGAGCGTCTGGCTGTTTCATACAGGCAATTTCAGGGAACTCTTTAGTCAGGCTTAGGGAATGCAGCTATACTGCCCAGGGGTTCCCATAGCATGTTAAAAGTGGACCATATTTGCCCTTGGATATATGCTTAATGTCTGAAAACTAGAAATGTTTCCTTTTTCAAAAGGCTGGAGCACTGACTTGGTTTGAGACTGCCCCTGAAGCTCCATATCTACAAAATGAGCTTTTATTTCTGTGAATATAAAGATGAGCTGCAATGGCGTATAGCACTCAGGGAATTTTGTTCTCCTGAAAGGAAGTCTCTCAGGCTAGGACATGATGCCAGATGCACCAAAGCTGTCTGCAAGGGTCTGCAGCTGCACTGTTCATAAGTTTTAAGTAAAGCACCTCTTTCCAATGAAATTTGCTCTTGATCCAGAGCAGCAGTTGTTGAAGTCCATGCTTATTTAACCACACAGACAGTCATTAACATTTTAAACATCTTTTTTAACCAGGAACAGCCAGGAAACTCTGACTTCCAGATTGCCTTTGGGCAGAAGAGTAGCAAACATACTGGTGATTACCATGTTTCTGGGTACATTTTTCTCACTTTCCATTCGAGAAAACATGACCAGGAATCTCTTCTGCCAAAATATGTCTACACCTGCCTCTGTTCAGAATATGTCTCGCTTCACACGCACAGATGACAAATGAACAAATGCCGTGAGACCTGGTATTTAAGTACATGGGGGGAAGAGGAGTATTGGCATGCTGTGACATCCATAGGCTCCTGTTTCCTGGCTCCCATTTCTATCAGCCAGTGTGAAGGATATCATCCAGCTCCTGGGGTCTTCATTAATGCCTTCTGCACTGGGCAGCAGGAGGTAGAGTAGAAGTGAAAGACCTAAATGCTGGTTTGTACATTTTTGCTACAGAAGATGCAGTTTTTCAGACTGAAACCAGCTGCTCATAGGCAAATGCAGACCAGCACACAGATACATCCAGCCTATTTTTCTCTTGTTTTTAAAGTGCCATCCA
This sequence comes from Toxostoma redivivum, assembly GCA_013397375.1. Classification (NCBI taxonomy): domain Eukaryota; kingdom Metazoa; phylum Chordata; class Aves; order Passeriformes; family Mimidae; genus Toxostoma; species Toxostoma redivivum. Next base: position 9,683 of record VXBI01012028.1, read on the forward strand.
CTCCCCTTGAAAAGCCCTTCCTTGGTGCCCTGTGTCTGCCTAGATGTATTCTGCAGACAAACCAGCAGTTCTCAGTGAGAAAACAAAACAGTGCCATGTTAATACCACCCCTAAGGTCTGGCTTCACAGATTCATAGCAGTGACAGGGGATAGGATCTGGGAGAAGGGAGGATTGCAGAGACCCTGCAATCTTTTCAGAGGAACAGCCTGAAAAGACTTGGCTGGGATTAGCTGGTGCTGGGTCCCACAAGTTCAGTTGCTGTGCCACTGATACCCACAGGAGCCCTTCTTTGCAGTCTCCTCAGCAGGGACAGGGCAGCACAGGCATCTCCTTACTCCTGGCACTATTCCGGGTGCCGCCGTGCTGTGCCCAGATGTCTGAGTTCACATCGAGCTTGTACTCAAGATTTCTGCATTCAATTAGCTCTCAAGCAGTGTGATTATCAGTTGGACCTTTTCTAATAAATGGCATTAATTCATGGAAATATGCTAATTAAATTATTTGCATTTTCCCCTGTTGTTGAAGAAAGAGGCCTGAGCCATTACTATCACAGCCTGGACACAAACACCTCTCACATGCTCATTTCATTAAATACCTCTCAGGGAGGATGGAAGTGGGCCACACAGAGCTGCTGCAGGGTCCAGGGGGCTCTCCTGCCCATGAAAATTTCTCCAATCTTTGGTAAGAAAATGTAGTGGTTAGCTTTTCTCACTCACCTCTCCTCTGCTATCCATTTTTTTGAGCTTTTGCATTTATGTTCCTAATTAATTTAACGAGTGAATTGTGCCATTTAATTCAGCACATCATATCTCTTTGTAGTGCACACTCTTCAGTAATAAAGTGGCATTATAAATTATTCAATTTTTCAAGCTTTGAGTCTAAGTCAAATAACATATGATATCTTTGAAGACATTTTTATTGCTGTTCTTAAAACATATGAATATGATAGCAGTTTTCACACAATGGAAATCAACCCCACTTATTTGTTTTGCTTTGCTTTAATTTGATAGGAAGTATATGTATAATTATATTTCTCCCTTTTATCTGTCATTTTTCTTGGACCCCAAATGGAGTATGTTTCTACATAAAGCGGGCAATGAAAGGAATGTCACCTCTTGAAAGAGATTTTGCCTGTTTCCAAGCAGAAATATTTTAAGGCAGATTGACTGTTCTGAATAGGTTAGAAGCAGACTTTCATAACTTCAATTATAATACATTGATAACAACATTTGTTAGATTAGAAATGGAATGAGGTAGGTTGAGAGGTATTAGAAAGCAAACGGAAAACATACAAATCATTCTGGAAGTGCAATTGCTAAAGCTGTTCTATTCATTAAAAACCTACTTGTTGATGTATGATTTATTGTGTATTGTGTAAATAAACTGCATTGATATGAGAGGAGAGAGGGAGGGCTGCATGTAACATCTGCAGCAAACTTGAAGCTCTTGCAAAGGAGTTTTTCACAGCTTCCACTACACACAATGTAATATAACAAATAATATAGGGGATTTGAAATCTCTTTTCTCAAGAGACCAGCTGTCTTAGGGTTTTCAGTCAGAAGAGTAAAGGGGCAAGATCACTATATACAGCTTTACAAAGGATGGTGATGGGGTCTTAAGCAAACTACATGTGAAGGGTGCTCAGGTTTTGTTCCTCTCTAGCTGTAGGATGTGATTAGGAGACTTACTTTCCCATTACCCATTATGTGCTTGGCACTTTACAAATAAAATTTTGTTTCCACTGACAGAGGATTTACATTTAGCCATTTAGTGAGCTTGTGTGATTCAGAGGTGGGTTTGCTGGTGATAGCTGCAGATACAGCTAGGCTGAAAGTAGGCTGCACTTAGAAATTTATGAAAGGAGCAGAATTTCAATGCATCAGATGGGAGAAGAATTTCTAGCACCAGTATTTGACATCAGTCTCATGGTCCAAATTGGGACTAGGTGGGAGAAAGCACAAGTGCACCGATGACAGTAGTTTCAGCTATGTGCCCAGCTGCTTTGCTCATTGGAAAAGCTTACAGCAACTAGAACAGGCTTTTGAATCTGGCCATTATCTATTAGTGCTTTATTTTACCTAATACTTTTACTTTAGGGCTTCGCTTGTTCTTTCTACTTTTTTGTTTTAATGGTGAATAATTCCTATATGGCTTGTCAGTTTTCATGGCATGTTTTGGCTTTGTAAAATTTGGCATATACATGGGTGACTGTGAATATTTTTGTTTGTTTGTTTCTAACCATAAATACTGCATGACAGAGCTAACAATTTTTAGTAGCTCCATTCTGATCAACAATGCAACTGAATTTCTCAATGGGCTGTCTTTCAGTTTTCTCATTGGAAATAAATGAAAGTTACATTAGATTGTTATTCCCATCAGACTTACCCCTAGTGTCTAAGCATCGATTTTACGGCAAAGAGTAAACCTCAATGCCTTCAAATTGATTAATGCCCCATTCCCAATTTGCATGCATGGATAGTATCTACCCAAAGGTCAGAACAGAGGAGTGAGGTGAGCTGTGTTAGTACCTCTTTCTCAAACCATGAGTTTGACAGCAAAGAGATGGAGAAAGAAAGCATGCAAAGATTCCGTGCCCATGGGAAGGGATCAAAAAGGTCATTTTCAGCTCCATGATGAATATTTTCTTTTAATCAAACACAATAATAATCAAACCTACATAGTTGCAAAAAGAATAAAGGCCTGTCTACTTCTGCTTATTCAGAGTTTACCAAATTTAGTTCCTCTCAAAAAATTGGGGCTTGATTTGTGATAGGGTTTTCTGGTATTGTTGTTTTCTGAGACAGAGAAAGCATGCATACAGCAAGGGCAGCCACAGGGAGTGATTGCCAAGAAGAATACTGTGAGGTTACTAGGAATGAGAAAGATAGATGGGCAAGAAGGCAAAAAAGTCAGGTAAATTGACCATAAGAGTCTGTATTTCACTAATTAGTCACTAATTAGCGAAGGAGATAATTGCCTGGTTGAAACTTAGTTTGGTATAATCATATAAGCCCATTTCTTGGAAATTATGAAGGCAGAGAGGGCCACCAGTTTTTCTTTAGAAGTTTTACTTTAAACAAGTAAACCATTGACCAATTTCTACAGTAACTATCTGCTCCTGAAAAAAAAGGAAAGAATAAATTCACCAAGAAGAGGCTCCACAAATGCAGCTTCTCCACTCACCAGTGCAGAACTGTGATTTCCACAGCTCTTGCTGTGCAAGGTTTCCCATGCTGCATGTCTGCTCAATTTCTCAGTGGTGTTCTCACAAAGAAATGTGGAGGCCTGGTGACCAGACATCCTTCCCTCTGTAGTGGTGCCTTCAGAACACCTGAGAACTGGGAAGCCTGTTGGGAGCAGAAATCATCATGCAAATGGAAGCTTATACCTGAATGTAATCGATTATTACCTTGTATTGCTTTACTTTAGGTCCTTTCTTAAGTGATTGAAAAGTGAGGTCTGAGTCCTGCAAGCACTTGCATGTGGTGGAAATCACACGATCAGATCGTGGGGTCAAGTATACGGTGGTTTTTGAAATGCCTGAGCAGTGTGTTTCCCCTCAGAGGATTTGTAGATAAGAGCTATGGAGTAAAGAGAGGCTTATACAGTGTTTAAACTAATGGGAGGTCTGTCTAAATACCGAGTATAGAGCTTGTGGGTAACAGGGTATTAAGACAGCTGGAGAGGTCACTTACCTGTGTCCTACAAAAGAAAAGCAGAAATCTGGAAAGCAGATTGTGAAACTGTCATTTGTCTCAAATGCCATACAGGATTCTCCCATCTTTCAAAACACTAAACCCAGTCCATTTGCTACTGGAAATTCTATGTGTTGTCTGTATTTCACTCTGGGGCCAGTCCAAGGCCCTGGATTAGTTGGTGTTGTCCCTGTCCTGCCATCTCCTGGGCAGGCTGGACTCAAATGCATCTTGAGATGGTGGCCCTGGGGTTCCGAATGCAGCAGGGAGGACATAAGGGGCACATGCATATGGAAGGAGAGCAATTCTCCCAAAATATTAGTTACTGCCTCCACACCACTCGTCAAGCAGTGCCTGGCATGGCAGATCCAGATTTTCATGTACCTGGACATCCCAGGTATATGCTTTTGTCCTCTCCCATTTAGCAGGGGAATTCTGCTTTCAGTCTGGAACCATCTCCTCTTCACCCTTTTGGCAGCAAAACTGCATCTGCTTACATTTCTGAGGTGCTTTGAGCCAGCCCTGTCTCATAAACATGGGCTTTGCATATTTACAGTAACTTGTTAGTTTCCTTATAAGTAGTGACATCTCCAGGTGTAATGCATTCAGGATCAATAAATGCCATTAAAACCTTTATGCACGTTGTAGCTAAGAGATTGGGAGTGTTTGAATGAGTCTCAAGTTAAGCAAGCATATAAAGTTGACAAGCATTCATTTTAAACTCTGGATGTGAAGGTCAGATCTCAAAGATGGTTTAGTTACTCGTTCATCTGAAACACCTGCACTTTTACTCTCTGACTTGTTTTGATTTATTAAAATAGAAAAGAGAAATTTTTTGAAAGCATAAGGCATATTTTATTTTCTTGCTCTAGACTCTTAAAATTAACCCTTTTATGGTCGCTTAAAAATCCTGAGGGTTTTTTAACCAGCAAAAGTTTTTAAATTATTCCCACTTTATTTGATTTTGTTTTCTATTTACCCTGAAACCAACTTTAGCTCTTGATAAATGGTGTTTCAATGCCCATTCAGATAGTGTGCAATTAAAAACTAAGCTGAAGGAAATTCATAAATGTGCAATTGTAATAATATTTGAATCTGATATTTTGGGGGGTGGGGGAGGAGGGGCAGGAAGGGGAGGAAGGTGGGAAATTTCTTCCAGAATTTTTCAAAACTGTGTGGGAGGAAAATATGGGGAAGAACTCCAAACAATAACTTTCTGCAAGTCTGGAAAAGTAGCTAATATCCTTGATAATCAAATGTGGTAGGGAAGTTTCTAGCTTACCTTGGTCTGTTTTCCATTTATTTGCTTCAGCTTTTACCTCTCCCTTCAGCACATGATGTCGTTTCTTTTCAATCCAAATACACTTTCAGTGCTGGAATCCTTTCCACTGCAGCAACTAGTCGGCTCATGTACAGAAAAGATCTCTAATGCTACTCCTTCCAGACTTTGTAAATATTGTATATCGTGTGACACTTTCTTTGTGCATCCCCATCCCTCTGCATCTACCCAGTTTGCAAGGAATAAAAAAAGGTTTTTTTGTTTAGGATTTATTTTTTTACAGTGAGTACCACTCCTTTTTATCTAGAAGCAATCCTGGTACATGTTGGTGTTTGTTCCCAACCCACCTACATCTCAGAATGTGGAATACTCACTCAGTCTCCTCAAAGATCTCTTCTTTGTCTGTGGGCATGACAAGTGAACAAAATTCGTAAGCTCTGTCTTGTCCAAAGAGTCCCCCATGGTTTTGTACAAAAGTTAGTGCCTGACAATTTCCAAATGATGGGGTATGGGAAACAGTGAAAATGAGAAGCAGAGTAAAGAAATATACATTCGTGAAGTCTCTGTCTCTAACATATGCTCCTGTCTCAGCTTCGTACACCTTCATCTCAGCCCTCCCCCTCCAGTTTGACACCACATCACTTGCATACAATCTCACCTACCTCCAGTGCCTGTTGCAAGAAAAGAAGCTATTCCATTTTGTTAAAGACACAGCCCACAGTATGATTCATTAATTTATCATTGTAACAAGTACTTGAAGCCACATCAGTTTTATGGCCGCCATAAAGTGTCCCACCTAACACAGAGCGAGAGCACCTTGCAGTACCTGCCTAATACCAAAGTGATAATTGCACCATTGCACTGTTTTATGAGGCAGTAATCCAGCTCCTGAGCAGACAAACTACCAGGCTGACGGCTGAATAGTTTATCTTGATGAGGAAACTGTATTATTGCAGAGTAAAATACCACGATGGTACTATCACCATTCTTTTGTACTTTTTGTAGGAATTCTTTTTGTTTACAGTGTGGTTTGTAGGATTTTTTTAAGTATTTGAATGTACCTTTATCCAACAGCTAGTGGTCATCTGTGTAGCAGCTGCAGGAGACAACACTGACTGTTTATTTTGGGATGTGTGTCTGTAATTTCTGCCAGTGCTGAGGCCTAGGCAAAGCCCCCACAGGCTGCCTGGCACACCACAGAGGTAAATTTTAGCTCCCCAGGGATTTGTGACCTCTTCCACAGAAGTGCACGTGTACACAAGGGTGTTTGTGTACATATTCCTCTCACAGGCAGTAACCTTGTGTGGTGTGGGGGTGTAAGCTGGGCTGTGCACCACTTATTAGTGGTTTGTCATCAGTCTCATCTGCTTTCCCTCAGAGCCAGGATTATTAGAAAGGTGATTGAGACGTTTCTCGTGTTCAGACTTGGATGTTTATTATATCTTATCAGAAATTACAGAAAGTACGACAGCACGTCTACCTCCTTGCGAGAAGTAGGAAAAATGGCTACAGTTGAGCCTGCTTCAAGGCCTTTTAAAGCTAAACACACCAATAAAAGTTCAACACTTACTTTATTTATCCTTTTGGCCCAATAATAGATTCCCATGACCCTTAGAGTGACATCGGACTGACCAACCAAAGACAACTACCTAAGTTCCGTGAAGAAGAAGGAAGAAGAAAAAGATGAACAAAGAGGAAGACACCACCCAAAATTCTCCATCTCGTCCCATACCCACCACTATTCTATAAAACCCTAAAATTTAAAACCCATCACCCAGTGAAAACACACACATCTAACCCACTATACATTTGTGATTTCTAACTCGTTATTTATACTTACAAGCCTTCTCCAAGGTTTCAGGTTCAGAGCAGTGTTTTCCAGGGCGTCTGTGCCTGGAAGCACAGAAAGCTCAAAAACTCCAGATTCCTGAGTTCCAACAGTGTGGTGCCTAGTTCCACCCATTGTGTACCAAAGTGGTTCTTGATGACTTAGGCATCTTTCTTAAGCTGCTGGTTTTGTTATACAAAACTTCCACGCTGAGTTGTACAAAATCAATAAACAAAAACAGGAGGATATTTAATCTGCCTTTCCTGCAAGCCTCTATTCCTCTTGACATATGCAGGGAATGTTGAAAGGCAAAATTATTTCAAAATCAAATGATAAACAGTGCCCTTTGATTAAGTTTTGCTTATATAGAAGATTTTGAAGAGAAAACAAAAATCTCTCTCTCTCTTCCTCATAACTTCTTTCCTCAGGCTTAATAGAAGAAGATAAAATGAGAAGCATTACAATGACATTTGCCAATTTGCAGGCTGAATATATTGCAGGTGAGCAGGCATTCACCTTCAGAGATAAAACTGAGTCAGAGAGAAAGAGTCCACATTGCCCTTAGAAGTAATGATCGTTCACATCACTCTGGATGTTTGCTATGCCAGCCGTTTGTCAGTCAAACAGCAGACATCTTTTTGCTGCTCTCTGGTCTCACAATTCAAATAAAATAATGCCATAATAGATGAGGCTGTCCAGGTCATGGGAGTTATTAAATGCCTTTTCTTTGCACCTAAACCTTTCTTGTTTCCACACAAGATAAATGATATGGTCTCTGTAATATTTATCTTAAAAAAAAAAAAAAAACAAAACTAAAAAACCCAAACTTGTTATTGTATGTTACTGAGGGAAAACAGAAAACTACAAGAAGACAACCTCAAAGTAAAGGTCAATCTGTAACAGAGTTTGCAAGGGGATACAAGATACAAAAAGCCACATCCTCCTCTTGTTCCTGTGTCACCTGTGGAAATGCTAGACAGCAGCCTGAGGAGGATAGCAGCTTCCCTGTCTTCCCCATGTCTCCTGCCCTCCCAGAGAGACAGACAGGATTGGAAGTGGATCTGGGTTTGTTTTATGGACAGCTCTGGCAGCAGTGCAGGCATACACTGCCCCTTCCTCTGGCAATGTTGCAAGATCTGCAGGTTGACTGAGGTCTACATTTTTCTGTGTTCCTAAATTCTCAGATCTGTCTGTTACATCAGGATGCCCAGCTTGGCATAAGTTAGAAGATCTGGCTCTAGAAGGTGCTGCACACATCTTTCCTTTTGCCCTCTTTTCTTGCCTCCCCTTAAACAGACTTCTTTCAAGGCTCTGAAGTATAGGACCTCCAATTGCTAATCCATTTTTAAAGACTGTGATTGGTCTATAGGTGTTCCTGAAACACCTTATCTCTGGTTTCCAGCTGGAAGTGTAATGCAGCACATAATTGCACAAGTGTCTCAGTAATGGTGCAAATTCAAGTTAAATCATGGGATATTTCTCACAGTGCACATACCTCCTGATGTCTGTTTTACAAGCTGCACAGTTTAGCAGCATGCTTTTTAAGATGTAGCACTACAGTAGACATTAAAAACAAGAAAAATAAATGCATGGACTCTATCTCAACAGTATGAGATGTGTTTCTTTCCAAGGATGACACCACAGTAAACCAGAACAATCTATTTAATTCACTTTAATTCTTCCTGGCAATAATTTCTAAAAAAAATATTAAAAGGAAAGAAATCCAAAGAAGCCCTTGGGCAACTAAGTTAGATCTGGATTTTTAGAATAAATATTTATTTTCTTGGACTCAAGTAAAAGAAGAGTATTCGCTGTCCCAAGCCCTCTCCCTCACCAGGCTGTCACACTACATCCTCATTCTTTCTGTGGCTCACACTGACAACTGTTTCTTCACAGGTCCACAAGGATATCCTGTTTTAAATCTAAAGTCTGCACCACTGATGCAGTGATCTGCAGTGTGTGCAACATGAATACCATGTTTGCTGTATTGCATCTCCATTGTGTACCAAGGACTCAAAAGCAGACCATGAGCAGCCAGCTCCTGGCATCCAAACACATGGTCAGCTTGGCTCCACTGGCTTCTCACGACTGTGGATCACACTCCATTCATGCAGCCAAAGAAGAAATTAAAAGGAAAAAAGCTAATGTTTATCCTCCATTCCATTTTGCTCTGCCTTTTCTCTAATTTTCCATACATAGAGAGAGATAATAGAATGAATCTCCATTGCACCATCTTATCCAACAAAATTGCTTTGGCTCAGAGGCAGAATTGTTCTTGATTCAGTCCAAACAGATTTGGGCAGTGACATATTTGTATTTCTGAGTATAGGAATGTTCAGGCATCAACAGACTGGCTATTTGTTTAGGTTTATTTTTTCATATGACATAATCTCCTTCCAAATAATGCTCGCCATTATCTTCAATGGTGCTGTTCCTACACGTGCTGTTCACAGCAGCAGGTTCAGCACTGACATTTTGATGCTAAGGAAAGCAAAAGGTAGGGAGTTCATTACAGAAGCTCCCTTCAGGCTTTTGGCAAGATGTAGTGAGATGCCAGTTGTTCCCAGTCATTTTCTGTGAACAAGAATATACCGGAGCATTCAACCAAGCAGAGTATATTCAAGATTATTTTCTTTTGGTGCATACTCTATATTTTGTACAAGTGTGATTAAAAGAGTTCAGTTGATCATGCTCATAAGTTTCCTTCCTAGCATCCTCTAAACCAGCAATTATTCAAAATGCGAGAAATTTTTTAAGGTTGCTGGCTCCATGTGGTATTCTTGCCTTCTCCCCACTCCCTGTCCCCATTAACAAATAGTAGAAGAAAAATTGAAAGCTATTCAAACCTACGCTGTTCATCAGAAAAGGCAGGCAATATGAAACCATTTTATTTCTTTTCTAAATATCCCACCTATATTATTTCTCCTGACGTTTCATCTAGTAGAGTCATGTTGTATGTTGTGACAGTAATGTATTACTTTTTTTCCAGGCACTTCTTATATGTCATCCAAGTAATTGGAGAAATGATAAAAAATTGTGCTTAAGCTCTTAGATTTTAATTAATGTAGGAGTGTCATACCTTAGCCCTGTTTGATTTTACTATGAGACACCTACCCACCTGACTAGAGGCGTTTTTCTTGCTGCTCTCGCTTACCTGCACTGGGCACTCCATCAAGGAAGGTTATGGTCTGCCCTGACCTTCCTAGTGAGTGAATGACACTGTGTCTTCATCTCTTGCTTTCTCAGAAAGGAACAGAAAATTCAAAAGTTTAATAACGGTGGGAAAAGTTGGGCACTGCCTCCTAGGTGTTATCCTGACACACTTGCTACACCAAGACACCCCACCTGTTCCTTCTGGCACCACTGACAGCCCCAGCCTGCTCTCCTCCACACTTTAGCATTAGCAGCTTGAGGCTACTTCTGCTCAGATCTCCTTGCAGCCCATTACTGAGCCATGGAATTCTTGAAAGGTAGCAATGGTCCATCTATACTGTAACTGAAGATACAAGGGCCTCATACTCCAGCACAGTTCAGCAAGGTGTAGTCCAGCTGCCTCCAGCACAAGTAGAGTGAAACCAGGTCAACTGAGACCTGTTTCCAGTTGGCCACTGGAATATATATCATGGGTTTCATTGCAGCTTTCAACTGCCAGTGCTCAGGTCTCTACATTGCCACTGTCATTCAAACCAAATAAACTGACAAAAGTTTTGACATGACTGCACATACTGCAATAGCACCTATAGCTACATACAAAAGAGAGAGACAGAGACTGGTACTTTCACAGTATCATTTTAGGCACTCAGCCAATGTAAAGGAGCTCATTTAGTCACCTTCAGTCACCAAGCTGATGCTAATTCCCCCAGATCCCTATGTAACCTATGGAGAGAAGTTCTAGTTGTGTTGTGCTTATAGGCAGGAAGATCTCAAAGCCAACAGGCTGATGTTACAAGACACATGACATTCTGCCATGCCAAGGCAGTACAAGTACCTTCTAGAGGCAATGGGCTTCAGTAGAGGAAGGTAGCGTCAGAAGCTTCATTGGAGGTTAGCTGGGCACTCGAAGGAACTCTTCTGGCACATCAGAAATGCAGAAGGTTATTCTTGACCTCTAACATCTTTCCGTAATACAGAGAAGCATGAGTCATTCCACTGTTCCCCTCTGTGTCATTACCATTCCTGGCCTAAATAAGCCAGTTTGTTTTACAGTAGTTGGGTTTTTTAGACAAGATATCTTTTTTCTGTGATGGATATTGAGATTTTTACATATTACATATTAGTTGATCAAGATTTTTCAGTGGGATCATCTAGCTTGCCTTCTTTCTGCCAGTGCCATGTTTGGCTGGAGTTGAATTAAAGATTTTCCATTTCAGTGGCCCTCAAATATGCATGAATAGTGGGTGGTGATTTAAGCTAGGTGAAGGAAGAAAACAATACCTACAACATTTGTCCTGATGCCTCTCCATTAACGAGCACAAAATTCATGCTCTGGGTTCTATAAACCTCATTTAGGTATGTCAGCAAGAGCCAGAACTATATTAAAGGTTTGAAACTGGAAAAATAATTAAGAAGGTACAACGCCAATTACTTTTCATCTTCAAACTGCTGTTTACGGTTTATTCCTTAAATACTAAAAGGTCATCAGCATTTTGTTTTCTTTTTCTTATGAACAGGTTATTTAGATTTCCTCTTGGTGTACTCAGCTCTCTGTGGTGTGGTACAGAAAGTGAGCCCATTAAACTACCAGGCAAAGAGCTCATCTCTCGTACTAAATGAAAGTCAGACAAGGATAGTCCATTTTTCTTTTTAATCACAGGCAGTATTCATAGCATTTCCTCTATTTTCTGTTTTCTTTCTTATTATCATGGATAATGCAGTGGAAATGCAATCATTTCTAATCAGGTTTAATTATATACTTTATTCTCATGCTTTATCTCTCCCTCCTGCTAAAAAGGTGAGTTTCTGTCTCATTCTGTTTCCTTTGTTGGTGCATTATGAAGCCATCAAATAAAATGTGGCTTCTAAAGCTGATGTGCCGCTCAGACACAGGCACCTGCACCAGAAGCTTGTCCTGACTTTGGAATCCTCTTGTGGGCTCTCCTTGCCAAGAGGTTTAATGTAAGGCATGTCTTGAACAGCAGTGTGTCGTGTTCTTGTGTGTCCCCATGCCCTTGGAGCAACAACACATCACAAATTCTGGAGCATCTCTCACACTGCTAATAGGTCTGCCTTGTACCCATCATATTCATCTCAGGGGTCCGGTGCTTCAAAGAAGATGCCAGGCTAATTCTCATAAATATTCCTCAATTTATTAATGCTGAAAGGTGTCCCTCTCATCTTTTGCAATTTAAAGAAGTACTGTTCTAAGGAAAAAAGAGTAGTGCTGTGTTTAAAAAAAAAAAAAACACAATAAAAAAAATGTTCTTATTTATGTTACTTTGAAAACTTAGATTGTTTAGGTAATTATAATAAACCATTTATATTAATTTCTGTTTTTTCATGTTCACTCATTTTTCTTTGCATTATGCTGGACAACCAAGGTTGATGAATTTACTTCATATTATTCTCTATCACTTCTATCTCCAGGTTTCATATACTGGCAGGGTTTGAATTTTAAGTACTTTGGGCAAGAGTGAAGAATATTTGTTTATTCACTTTAATCATCACTGAAGTAATAATAAAAAAGGCTGCAGTTAGATATTTATACCTCATCAAGTGTTGTGCTTAAGTTACAAAAGCATACTGAATGCTTGGAAGTGGGAGAACAGCTTTGTCCCCACTCTTTGTCCTCACATGTACCACTTGGGCATTCCTCAGACAAGGGATTTATAGTGCAGGTCCAGTCTCAAATAAGGTACTCACTCTTAAGTCCTTTCCTCAATGGTGGTGTGCAGTGCATCCCACTGCTTCTTTCTTTTTTGTACCCTATTGCCTTTTTGGTAACCTTTCCTTTTCTTCTCCAACTTTCTCAGAAGTGAGCCACAGGCAAAAAATGGGGGAGGCTGAAAACAGAAACAGAATTGGCACTCATGGTTTCATCCAGCACATTTTTTTCTGTTCATAGGGGAAATCTTTATGACCTTGTCCAAAATGTCGACATATTTTTAAACAAATTTTGACAGGGGTGGGAAAACTTCAGCAAGAGTGTTTACTCTAGAGATCATTTCCTTGGTCACTAAGACATCTATGGTTATGATATATGCTAAGAAGGCATTTTCTGGGTTGCAATAAGACAGTCTGATAACTCAGCCATCATTCTCCTAGTCAAATCTGAGGGAAATGTGGATTTACTCCTAAGGCTGGCTTCTAATAATCCAATAGAGACTAGCTGTGGGCAAGGTCATTTAGCAGCTGGATGACTATCATTGCTTTATGAGAGAGCAAAGTTGTAATAGGCAGGGTGGAGTGATTCACAGATATCGAAAGCATAAAGTAAAATAAGAGCTTTTAGACAGCTGTAACGCCAAGAGAGGGGAAAAAACATATATCTTGAACTGTTGTAGCACAGGACTACTGGACCTGCTACTCACAAATAGAGGGTCCCCAACACACTGTGCCAGGGTATTTTCATACAGAGTGGAAAAATCAAATTAACACAGAAGGAGATTGTTTTTCAGTGACAGAGTTGCTCTTGCTTCAGAGTGGTGTTTTCAACAATATGGGAGGGGCATAAACTAGAGGTAAAGTCCTGGCTCTGTTCAAGATATGAAAGATGTGGGATTTTTTTCTTTGACTACAATGAAGCTAGGATTTCATAACAGAAAGCTAGTGCATCCAATGTTGTAAAATATATCCATCTCAGAGCCAAAGAATAGGGTTAGCTGACACAGAATTTGTCATATAGCAGTGCTGTAGCATCTTTCATAGTGCCTGAAGATGAGAAAGTGCTAGTAACAACAACAGAAATTGAATCCATGTCCCCCTTGTGACAAATGTCACCTGAGTTAGCTATATGTGTGATTTTGACTGAAAATATGAAACTGGAAATGGGTAATGGAGTTGTTTATTCTTTGGCACTTGGTGAAAAGTGCAGAAATAACTCCTGTACTTTAAATCAACTGTTGATATTTTTTATATGATTAACAAGGATTTTAAGGTTCATGAGGAATGGCTGAGCCTGTTATCCCTGCATGACACTATAAAAAGGATTTTATTTTTAATCCTGTGAAGGGCACTGTGAATTGCATTGGTGGCTTTGACAAAATAACAGCTGTGGTGACTGACTGTTCTCCAGCTGTGGGGGGAGTCAACAGTTTTATTGGTTTACTTAAAAAGAAATACGGAATGAACTTCCTACCTTTTCAATGAATGAGGTACCAAAAAGCCTCATGCAGGAAGATACTAGCACTGGCAAATGTCATGGAAGTTGTTAAAGTGATTAACCTTGTTAGAGCAAGGAATGGAGCTTTCAGTGGCTATCACTCTGTCTCTGACACAAAAGTTGCTGAGAACAGAGTTTGGGGATTAGTTTCTTCAAGTTAAAGAATAAGAGGAGATGTTTTGAGAAATTATTTTTTTTTCCTTTGAGAATTAAATGCTAATTTTCATGATGAAGTCTCCTGGAGTCAATAACCTACTGCTAGATTGTATCAGCACAAATTGTGTAGTATTGTTGGTTTGTGTGACTAGGTATTTGCTTATAAAGTAATTCTTACCTCAGGTTTCTTCTTAATAGAAACATAAAAGTTATTGGAAAATACAGTGGCAAAAAAGAGATTGTCTTCTTCCTAGTTATCACTTATAATTCTGCTAGAAAAAAAATGATTAAAAATGAATTATCCATAGAAATTGTTAATGTAATTTGATTTGCTCCTGCAGCAGAGGTAAAATACTAGTTGACACATTTTTTCATATATAGACACTAATTGGTGCATATGAGTCTGAGACAGGAATACAGGAGACCTTACACAGACAAAATTTTTACTGGATTCAACAATTCATGCAGTCAATCCCGAAAGAGTAAAACGTGGTGTGATGTACTACAAGATACATGGTCTTATTTGGACCATGGAGTTTGAGTAGGCAGCTTCCATGGGATATGGAGTAGCATGCCTCAGCCTGGAGATGGCTGAAGTAATTCATCACTTTCAGCTGTCAGGATAGAGTAAAAAAACATAGAGTTGCATCATCAACCTCTTATAATCCATCCCCAAAATTATTACATCCTGAAAGTAGAAGGAAAATGAGGTGAAGGAGACTCCACAACCTCCCTAGGCAAACTGCTTGGTGCTTGGTAACCCGCACAGTAAAGAAGTACTTCTGCACATTCAGCTGGAACTTCCTGTGTCTCTTATCCCATTCCTTGGCACTGCCTAGAAGAGCCTGAATCCATCCTCTTGACACCCTCCCTTCAGACACTTACAGACATGGATGAGGTCTCCTCTCAGTCATCTCTTCTCAAGGCTGAATAGGCCTAGCTCCCTCAGCCTTTCCATTTAAGTGAGATGCTTCAGTCCCTAAATTATTTTCACAGCCATTCACTGGACCTGGTCCAGGAGCTCCCTGTCTCTCTTGTACTGAGGAGCCCAGAACTGGACACAGCACCCCAAATGTGACCTCACCAGGTCTGAGCAGAGGGGCAGGATCACCTCCCTCGACCTGCTGGCAGCAATGCTTTTCCCAGTGCACCCCAGGATACCTTTGTCCTTCTTGGCCACAAGGACACACTGCTGGCTCATGGACAGCTCATTTCCCACCAGAACCCCAAGTCCTTCTCCACAGAGCTGCATTCCTGTAGTCAGATCCTGGCTTGTCCTGGTGAATGGAGTTATTTTTCCACAGGTGTAGAACTCTGTTTGGTCTGTTTTGCTGAATTTCAGATTGTTCCAAAAAAAATTAGAGGAGTTTGCATTAAAAAGCCCTTGTTCATTTTCAAGTAAAACAAATAGGTGGAAGAATTTTTGTGAATTTTAAACTCAATAAAATGAAATAAAAAGGCAAAAATGGACTGATTGTACTCTCATTTCCTAGGTCCCCAGCAACAACTGTCAGTGAAGATGTAGGTAACATTATTAGGCAGAAAACTACCAAAGTAGTCTTGTCACCAGAGTCCTTCTTACCATTTCGTAAAATAATGTTTCTGAATTTTTTTGTGATATATTTTTTTCTGTTAGCATTCTGGAATGTTAACCATTCTTTTAAATGGTTAGTCATTAGGAAGCATTGTGGGGAGAAATGGGGAAATGAAACCAAGCCAATATTCTTTCTTGTTAATTCAATTTTATGTGAGTGGTCCTGATCTTTTGTCATTTTAAGTGACTTATTTTGGTTGCAGGCTGCCACAGTATTAGAAAAAGATCATTTGGCTTTTCAGTAGAGGTAATTCCTGTTCTAAAGGAGTTCCCTCCACCTGGAGGAAATGTTGATATAAATAAGACCAGACAAGTGATTGTGCCTTTCTTGAGAATTACTGGCGCTATAAATTTTAGTTAATCCCAGACCCAGGGAATCAGCACTCTAAAGCTCCAGGCCTTTAAACACATGAATAGCTCTATTGAAAGCAGTGGCACTTTGTCTGTGCTTAAAGCAAAGTACCTGCATAAGTCTTTACAAGATCAGGATCTAAGGCATAAATGTATTACCCTGGTAGCTCAAATACCTAATTTTGGATTCATAATGCTAGTATTGCTTGATCCTGCTATCACGCTTGAGTTGTCCTACCTGACCACTGTAACATCCTCAAGAAGCTTGATACAACTTCCATGTCCTGCCTCTTGACACTATGGAAGAGGGCAGGTGTACAAAATTTGAGCCAACCCTTGTTTTCTGTGTGTAAAAGGGACGCCATATTAATCTCCTTATCCCAAAAACAGGTAGGCTTGTGTTTACCAATGCAAAACATACACTGAAGTGTTATGGTTGTGCCCTTAATTCCATAAAGTTGGTGTTATGCCATGCCTCTCTGATACGGGCAGCTGTTTATAATCACATCTGAACCAGTCACCTGCTTCTATGCTACATCATTCCTGATGCTGGAGGTGCTAAGAAGGACTGACTGAGAGGTGTTGGAGACCTACTGTGAGTGTCAAGAAGTAGTAGCACTTTTGAGGAAAGCAGCAAAACCCAGCAGTCTGGGATTCTTCATGTTTTTGGTAAGTGGTTCAAGTGCCTTTTTTTTTTTCATAACTGATCATCTCTTTCTTACATGGTTATGTTTTCTGCTGAATGCGATAGCACTGTGAGGCTTTTTAATGAACAATGTGTTCTGTCATTTAACTAAAAGTATCTTTGGGAGACCTTGTAAAGGAGAAAAAGGGCAGGTGAAAAGGACTCAGACTGTTGACTAGGACTACTCTCTCATCTTCTCTCTGTCTTGAAGAAGAGATGAGAGAGCAGAAAGAACACTTTTCTCAGAATAGGATGCATGTAACACTAATTCTGCACCATTTCATGCATGAATGCTACATTTCAGTAGCTGGTCTGGGTCCCTAATGTTTGAGAGGGATCTTAGCATGTGCTTGGTAAGTGTGGGACATTCTTTGCTCTAGTGGTTCCTTTACCAAATCCTCTGGTATTTCCTTATGAATGACAGATAGGTAGAGGCATTTTTGATGCCTGCAGTACAAGGATACATTAAACTTGTTCCATGTAAAATCCCCTGCAGCTCCTAGCAAGGTTCTGCACAGAGAAGTATCCATGAGCTACTAAAATCTGACAGAGAGACCTGAAGCTGAAACTGATAACCTGTTCTGCTTGGTCTTTTGGGAGAATGAACTGCATAAAAAGCTGGTTATCTGTTAAGTGACATGTGGAAACTCTGCATTTTCTTTTTCCTTTTTCTTTTTAATGATATGAAAATTTGATTCAATCAAATTATAATTGATGTAAGCTAAATAATGTGGTGCCATAATATTTCTGCAATTGGTGGTGTTGCCTCTCTTGATGTTATCAGGGCATTTATTTTCACCTCAGAATATTATATTTATAAAAGGCATTCATAGAGCATTTCCAATACTTTGGTAGCAGCATCTTAATTTTCCCAATGACTGTGAGACTGGCACCCAAGGCTGTCTAATCCTTTGAAATCCTCCAATTTAGGAGCAGAAAAAAAATGGTGTGAAGTCTGCATGCAGACTGCTGTGTCTGAAAAGGAATCAATTTGATAGGTGGACTGTTTGGTGGATGAGGAATTGGTTAAGTGCAGACAGTAATGATAATGCAGACAGTAGTGGTCAATGGCTCAATGTCCAGATGGAGATCATTGATGACTGATGCACCTCAGGGGTCTTTATTTGGGCCAGTACTGTTTAATGTCTTCATCAATGACATAGTGGGATCGAGTGCACCCTCAGCACATTTGCAGATGACACCAAGCTGAGTGGTGCAGTTGATATGCCTGAGGGATGGGATGCCATCCAGAGGGACCTGGACAAGCTCAAGAATTTTGCCCACGTGAACCTCATAAGGCTCAACCTGGCCAAGTGAAAGGTGCTACACCTGGGCTGAGGCAAACCCCAGTATCAATACAGTCTGGGGAATGAATGGATCAGAGCAGCCCTGCTGAGAAAAGCCTTGGGGATGCCGTGGGTGAGAGGATAGACATGACCCAGCCATGTGCCCTCTAACAGAGAACCCAGAAACTAAACGTGTTCTGGTTTGCATCAAAAGCAGTGGGGTCAGGGAGGGGATTCTGTCCCTCTGCTCTGGTGAGACCCACCTGGAACATTGCATCCAGCTCTGGGGTCCCAGCAAAGGAAGGACATGGAACTGCTAGAGTGGGTCCAGGGGTGGGTCACAAATTATCAGGGGAAGGAGCACCTCTCCTATTAAGCATGGACTTAGAGAGTTGAGGTTGTTCATCCTGAACAAGGCTCTGGGGAGACCTTATTGAGTTATTCAGTACTGAAAGGAGGCTTATAAAACAGGGGAACAGACATTTTACGGCGCCTGTTGCAACAGGACAAGGGGTAATGGTTTTAAACTAAGTGGAGTAGATTCAGTTTAGATAGAAGGAAGACTTTTATGATGTAGGTGGTGAGACACTGTGATGGGTTGCCCAAAGAGGCCTTGGATGTCACATCCCTTGTAACATTCAAGGTAGGGTTGTAATCTGAGCAATCTGATCTAGTTGAAGATGTTCCTGCTCATTGCAGGAGGTTGGACTAGAGGACCTTCCAAGGCCCTTCCAATCCAAATCATTTATGATTTGGAGGTGGAAAGCCTTTCTGCAGTGAAGAACATAGTCATTGTAGGACTGAGGAGGGAGCAAGGGTAGAACACCAGTGGCTTTTGGGTAACAGGTTTTCTTGGAAGCAGTGTCTTGGCATAGGGTGTCCCAAGAACAAGTTGTAATGGGCAGCTCAAGAGCAGCTATGACTTCTGTTGGTGATCTGAGTCAACTAGACTCCAGAAGCCTGTGACACAGCCATGCTGACTGTTGAATCCTGGTAGAAATATTAAAATATCATTACTGACATTAGCTGCTTCAAAACACACAGTCTGAATCTCCTAAGTGGGCTAAATCTTCCAGAAGTCCTGAGCATTCAGACTCTGAAGAGTTCAATTTTTAAGTTTCAATTTTTAGTGTATGAATTTGGCTCTTCAGTTTATGGGATGGGTGTTTTGCCCTGTCTTTCTGTTTTTTAAAAGACAGAAAAGGATAGCTTTTGAAACCTTAGCCTTTAATCTTAGGAATTTCTGAACCATCCTCTACATGAAGAGAGGAGATAAATTATTATGAACTCATCTGAAGATTTATAGTACTATAACTGCTCACTGGCTGACCTGCAGCATTTGCCTTGAAATAAAAGGACTGGTGCAGAGCTTTGTCACGGACCAGATGTCACATTCCTGTCTGGAGTGAGCAAACTGTGTGTGCAGGGCAGATATTCTTTCTTGTGCATTAGTACAGCTGGATTTATGACTGCTGATGTCTTCAATCCTTTGCATGTCCATTTTGTGACACTTGAGTTATTGCATTTGCTAGTAGCGCTGTACCTAAGAAGTGAATTTCAGGACTGGAAGTGCTTCTTTAGTATGGCTTAAATCAGTATATAACAAATAATATGTATTTATGACTGTTACTTGTTACATGCTTTTGTTCCTTAATTTTCATCCTGTCCTTTGTTTCCTTCAATCCAGCACCTTCCATGAATTCATTCAGACTAAGAGGTCTATTCAAGTACTGTAATTTAACCTTTCTCTCCTCTCTGGGAGGAAAAAAAAGTAAATGATGGGAAAAGCACAGCAACGGGGAGTCAACCTGGCTGTACTTCAAACCAGTGGCAAACATAATAAGAATGTGTTGCACTGTGTCTCAATGTTGGTTAAGAATATAACTGCAAAAAATGATAGATTTGTTTAATTATAGTGTGTCCTGCTAGATTCAATCTTAACCAGAGTGCTTATGAAGGGTGAAAGCACCTTATGAAGGATGCACACTACAATATCCAGGTGCATAAGTCTGCATGTTAATCATTTCCATATTGTAGTGGCAACACATACATGCAAATAATTGGTTAGAATTTTAAATTGTTACAATGAAACTAGTTCCTGTGCCCTTAAAGCCTGTGAAATAGGGATGGTGGACACAGAGAAATGTATGTGCTAGAATAGCTGCTAGTATATGGGTTGTGTTAATAATTTGGAATGTATAAACCCATCTGTGGTCACTGCCTTGCAACCCAGATGGATGTGGAGCTGCTCAACTGCTGCACTTCTCTGTACAAATTTCCACATGAGCAATCGAGCTGCTACTACTAAAGCAGGTAGTAAGTTTGTGGAGGGCAGATCAGGTTCAGGCCCTTGGAATCTGGCAAGGATGTCAAGCTGGTTGTTCCACCTCAACACCTTTGCTATAAATATCCACTTACAGAGTGAGGAACCTTTCTGACATCATCAAGGTACCTTCTGTTGTAGATTACTCCTTCTTGGAATTTCAGTTCAAGGGAAATGTCTTCTTCATCTTCCTCCTTCTGCAGTGAATCAATATTTTCTAGTGATGGAAGAATTGAGGTTCCATCAAGCATTTCCTTGGTGCTGAATCAAAAGCAGCAGCTGTAAAATAGATGCTTAAGGTAGAACCTAGCATGGTATGGCATAACTGGGATGGATAAGACACAGATTTCAATGACCTGAATCTCCTGCCCTCATTTATCCATAAACATAGAGATTTTCATAATACATAAGGCTGTTGAAAGATGTAAATTCATGTTATTTTTGGAGTGTTGTATTTTCAGAAGCTGTAGAGAAGGGTAGGGAGCATTTCTATGCATATTTAGGACTTGCAAACAGCCCATCCTATATCATTCTCACAAGTACAATGCAGCTCAAAGGATATGGCTCAATGCTCTGCTTTCATGTCTCCAAACAGATCTGCCAAATCTCTAGAAATCTTAAATTTGATAACTGTGGAGGCAATCACAAATTTGATAGCTGGTTCATGCAGTCAAAGTAAAGTTTCTGCCTTCAGAAATCCTGTGGCCTTTGAGATGGAAATCTCCATGCACGTTCTGTGGAGGATATTTTGCTAGCCCTTCTGGAAAGGAGACACGTTCATTTTCACTGGATCATTGGTAGGCGAAGCTGAACCCTGAAGCTGTGACTTGGCATAACTCTTTCAGCTGACAGATAGGAATGCTGTACTGTCAACTTTATAGTTGTAAATGACACTTGAGTATTGAGGGAGGCAAAATTTATATTTCGCCTCAACAATTTTCTGCTGTTTCCTTGTGAATGGCACCAACGTGATCTTCCAAAGATGGAAGAAGTGTTAACACTTACCTCAATGAATTAGGGCTTGTCTGCTTTCTGCACACTCGGCATCACATCAATGCATTTCACTTTGGGTGGCAGGATTTTTTACTTTTCCAGAATAAAACCTAGGCTCCGTTAATTCAAATTTTTGGGATTCTGTAGATTCCGGTCACATTTTATTCTTAAGAACAAAACAAAAAAGAAAAAAATCAATCTTCACAAAAAAGCACTTCTTTCTGGATGCTCTCTTTGCTTCACCCACTTTCTAGCGGTGTAAAAGGAATTAATGAGGCACAGACCACAAGCAGATGTTTGTAGTTGTTCAAGGGCTTTTTTCTTTTGTTTAACTTGACTAAATAAGGACCGTTAAATCTATTCTAATTTCTTTATTATCAAACTGCACTTAAAAGTATTTTCTTATTTATCTGCAACAAACCATAAAATGTAATATTTTAACCATGACTCTGGTCAAAATGGCCATGAAACTTGTCAGCTTTGTCTCAGGCGTATACAGTGCTGTAATATAGGATGTTACCCTTCTAAAATACTTCTGGTTTCTATTTAATTTGCATGCATGAATTATGACACCAATTTTGGTTATCAGTAAATTACCAAGCAAGTGGTTTTGCCAGTGATGGACATGGGAGCTGAGGCTCTCTATATGCCATGACCTAAAAGTCATTCTGTCAGAGATGCTTAACTGTTTTCCATCTGCCTCATTTTTACGTGTGAATGACCTTTAAAAAGGTGCTGAAATGACAGGGCTGAAGAATGGAA
Source organism: Toxostoma redivivum (assembly GCA_013397375.1). Lineage (NCBI taxonomy): Eukaryota > Metazoa > Chordata > Aves > Passeriformes > Mimidae > Toxostoma > Toxostoma redivivum. The sequence continues at coordinate 31,954 of VXBI01012028.1, forward strand.
CCCTATTAATCTTTCGAGTTGACTTTATCATAGGCAAGAGATAGCAAAAGTAAAGTAAGCTTGCATAGCACTGTGATGGCAGAATGTGCAAATGTTTTACAGGAGGAATGTGCAAAGGGTAAATATCATCAGGGTAGGAGTAGGTTCAGCTATGGGTTTAGCCAAAACTGATGTTTTAAGTGAAGTCAAAATGCATAAAGCTTTGTCCAGACTAGCAGAGCACAGACCTAAGAGGGTTTGAGTGCTGTTCCCAAGGTACTGGTGTGTCTGACCCTTAAACCTTTCCTCTTTTTCAGCTCCTGAAATGCTTTTGATTCACCGATTTAAAGGTAGAAAATCAGATCCACCCACAGATGTCACATCAGTTAGAGTTTTTGACAGGTGGAGAATTATATCTCCCTTCCAGGTCTTTCTGGCTGGATTCTGGCAACGTGGCAGTGAGAAACATTGCTGTTCTGAAAGGCCTATGCTAGCACAAATCCCCAATTTGAGGTCTGTCTGTCACACAGAAAATGCATGGTGTTGGTATCATCAACCCAGGCTTTGAATAGCCAGTGGGAAACTGAAAGTGCTAAACGAAATTTTCCTTTATCATTAAGATCTTTGATCACTGAAAAGCACAAGCATCAGCAAAGAACTTCACAGTGCTGGGCACATTGTCCTCTCATCCTGTCCCTTCTCACTATTTAAATGTGTGTTACACCAAAGGGTACTAAAGTCAGGTTTTTCACACTTTTTTTCTACCACTTGAGTCAGCTTGCTAGACTTCTATGGGCTGTAGGAAGCTGACTGTTTTCTAACTGAACAATGCAGGTTGGATGGTCAGCCTTGACATTAAAATGTTTATATTTGATACCTGGTATAGACAACAATCCAAAATGGGTGGGGAAAATAAGTGATGGGAGAAAACCTAACTAAAAAATTTCCAACAATGTAGGTTTACAAAGGACGTGTTGAAAGAGCTGAAAATTTGAGGAGGAATGCTTTCCTTCCTCTCTCTAGTTCTTGCATTTATGACAACCAAGCAAGTAACACAGTAATTTAGTGATAATGATTTTAGTTTAAAACAGCTAGCCAAAGAAACTGTATGGATTTGTAGTAAGTGGCTCAGTAGGAGAAGTGGACTGACTTTCACTCAGGTAGCTTTAGCCAGTACTGACCTTACATAGGACCTAGGTGTCTTTGAAGAACTGTCTCTTCTAAGAGCCCCTTGCAACTGGTGCTTTATAAATAAATGTATACTTATTTTTATACAGATATTTATTTAGATCAGCTGCTACACAACATTGAGAAGTTTATGTAATCTCTTCTGTACCTACATGGCACACACACACATTTTAAATGGCAATTCTAATGCCATTGAAATGTTATTTATCTAGTGATTTTTGCTCTCCTCAGAAGAAATTTTGATAAATGGAGTACATTTTATCTGTTTCCAACTATTTTTCTGCTGAGTATTAGCATTGCTCAGTACCTGTTTAATGGAGTAAGAACCAATTTTCATTCCTAAAAAGTTAATGCCTTCTAATTTCCTGTGTGAGTGCATGTAGTAGGATATGCAGTGGAGAACTCTGATGTATGATGTATGATGTATGAAAACTTGGACATTTTGTAATGTTAAAATTTCTCAAGGAGCTTTTATGTTTAGTCTTGTGCTTCCTCCTTCTGTCTTCATTTTCTTGTTTACATATTTTATTTTATTTCACTTCTAGTTGAAACAGCAGGATATGAAGTAACTTGAGGGAGAAGGAAAGGTATTACTTTGTTTTATGGTTCATTGTTCTGCAGGGGGGAACTTGAAAATACAAAGTAGTACACAACCCATGAACTGAAAGCTGTGTTAGAATTTTGTTGCTTGTTTCCATCTAGAAGTGGAAGCTGAAAATTATTCATTACAGAGAAAGCCGAAGAGAGCTATGACAAACATATAATGTCTTAATACTCTCAGAAATAGATTTGGCATTTTCTGCTGAAGGAGACAATATGCTATTGAATAAGATTAATAAATCTGTTAAGGTTTTTTGAGTCTGCCTCTCTGACCGTATATATGCAATGCTTAGCCTGCAAAAGTCATATCTACTAATGTATTGACTGCTCCTTAAGGACTAAAGCAAGGCAACTCACCGAAGTCAGGTCAAAAGATAACTTGATGCATCATCTGTAGTTAGTGGCCCATCTCCTAAAAAAAAACCATAGAAGATATTGGTGCTTCATGCTTGGAACAGATCCATGGCTGACACGCTTCCTGAATGCAATGCATTAAACATAATCCAAGATCTCCATCACTTCTGATTAAATATTTCTATCTGGTAGGTACTTTTACTGTAGTTCTGACAGTTGTTCTTCATCCACTCTTTTGTCTTCTTTGCATAATCACTGCAGCATTTCTAATATATGTTGAAATGTGCAAAAAAAGTATTCATCCTTCTTTTATATAATTCTGGGCAAAAATCCATCAATATAAAATTTCCATTGGGAAGCATCAGGTCTTCTAAATTTCCCAGAGGAAAATATATTTATCCTAGAAAAAAATTCACTTTTCACATAGCTCTTGAATGCATTAGACAAATTGAAGATATACAAACAAACTCAAACTAGTACAAAACAAAATCTTAACAAACAACAATTCCAATAACTCAGTTAGTTCTAAATTTTCTTTGCCTGTGAAGTAAAAGGCCTGCTTTATTTGCTTGAGCATTGGTTGCAGTGAGATTAAACAGCAAATGTTGAATTGAGCTGTAGACTATGCTGGAAGCAGTGTCTCTGTCCTGAGAAGCTCTTTAAGGATTTTCAAAAATGTTTCCTTAAGCTCTTCATAGAGAGAGGAGAAAAGATGTTTGCATCTCCTCCTCCTTATCCTTGCCCCCAGCAACAGTAATAGCAAGTTAATCAAAGCACCTACTTGGAGTGCAGGGAACAACAATCCATTTAAAGAAGGCCATCTGGACTTTGCAGGGAAATCATCTCTGTTGCCTACCTGTCTCCACCCCTTCTTTTTTTCATATCTCTTCCTCAGGGACTTCTGTTATTCAAGATAAAAAACCCTTGCTTCTTCTCTTTTATCAGAAATAATGTGGTCAGCTGGACTAGGGAAGTGATCCTCCCTGTGTCCTTGGCACTGTTGAGGCCACACCTCAAGTTCTGCATCCAGTTCTGGGCCCCTCATTATAAGAAGGACATTGAGGTTCTGAAATGCATCCAGAGAAGGGCAACTGGAGGTGGTGAAAGTCTGAAACACAGATCCTATGAGGTGCAGCAGATGGAGCTGGGTTGTTTAGCCTGGAGAAAAAGAAGGTTCAGGGGGGACCTTACCACTCTCTACAACCATCTGAAAGGAGGGTATAGCCAGGTGGGGGTTGGCTTCTCCCAGGAACAAGTGACAGGACAAGAGGACAGTCTCAAGCTGCACCAAGAGAGGTTTAGGTTGGATGTTAGGAAGAAATTCTTCACAGAAAGAGCAATTGAGCATTGGAATAGGGTGCCCAGGGGGCTGTAGAGTCATTTTCCCTGAACGTGTTTAAGGAAAGACTGGATGTTGCACTCAGTGCCATGGTCTAGGTGACATAGTGGCATTTGGGCATAGGTTGGACTCAATAACCTCAGTGGCCTTTCCCAACCTAATTGATTCTGTGTTTCTTGTCAACAGAATCATAGAATGCCTGGAGTGGGAAAGGACCTATAAAGGTCATCAAGTCCATCACCCTGCTCTCACAAGACTACTTGAAATTAAACCGTATGATTAAGAGCATTATCCAGATACTCCTTGAGCTCTGAGATGCTTGTGGCCATGTCCACTTCCATGGGGGGCCTGTTCCAGTGACCACCCACCTCCTCTGTGAAGAACCTCTTCCTCATGTCCAATCTGAACGTTTCCTGACACAGCTTCATTCCATTTTTGTGGGCCTCCTCACAGGTCACCAGACAGAGGAGAGCAGCACCTCCCCCTCCCCTGCCCCCAGTGAGGAAACTGTAGGCTGAGATGAGGTCACCCCTCGGCCTTCTCTTCTCCAAACTGAACAAGGCAAGTAACTTCAGACAGTCCTCATAAGTCTTGCCCTGGAGAGCTTTCACTATCTTGCTCATCCTCTAGTAGTGTGATGTCCTTGTAATGCACCATCCAAAATTGCACACAGGATCAAGGTGAGGTTGCACCAGCACAGAATGGAGTAGATCAGTCACATCCCTTGGCCAGCTGACAATGCCTAATACACTCCAGCATGTGGTCGGCTCTTTTGGCTACTATTTGGCCCTTTGGAGCCACTCTTGACTCCTATTCAGTTTGCCATGAACCAGAACTCCCAGACCCCTTTCTGCAGGGCTGTTCTCCAGTCTCTTGCTCCTCAATTTGTATGTATAACCAAAATTATCCCATCCCATGTGGGGAACCCAGAACTTGCTCAATTTCCTTACAGCAGGTGATTGCTGAGCTTGCCAGTCTATTCAGATCTCTCTGTAAGGCTTCTCTACCCTCAAGGGAATCCACAACTCCTCCTAGTTTAGTATCATCAGCTAAATACTCAACGTTCATTCAATTCCTGTGTACAGATCATTTATAATAAAAGCATTAAAAAGTACTGGTTCTAAAACTGATCCTTGGGAATCCCCACTGCTGAGTCCCACTAGCCAGGTGTAACTCCCTTTCAGCCCAACCCGTGACCCAGTTGCTCACCCATGGCATGATGTATTCATCCAGCTGTGTACTGCACATTTTGTCCAGAAGGATATAGTAAGAGTATCAAAAGCCTTGGTTGAAACAAAAAAAAACCCCACATCTCCTAGTTTCCCTTGGTCAGCTAAATGGGTGACTTTGTCATAAAAGGAAATTAAGTTAATTAAGTAGGATTTTCCCTTCATGTATCCTTGCTGGCTGTGATTAGTGAAGTTCATTTCTTTTGTATAAAGGAAACCCAGTTGTGGGCATGGCCGAGGCCCACACGCAGAGAGAGAGAGAGAACAGAGAGCACACACCTGACTCCAAGATCGTGAACAGGAAAAGACCCCTTTATTTACACAATGAGAGTATTTATAGAATTCCAATCATGGTCGAGGATTGGACCATGATGGTAAAACCTCCTGACCCTGGTAGGCTTCCTCACTGGTCCATCAATCCTCTCTTCCTCCACACAGGAATGCACAACACATGTTGTTTACAAGAAACAGTGTTGGAAAAATGTAGACATAAGTCTAAACAACAGAATCTCAGAAGGCAAGGAAAACTGCAGGGCAACACCCAGTGTTTCATTGAATAGGTTCTGCTTGAGGGTTTTAGGCTTGATGCTGTGACTTGAGCTTTGCAGGATAGAGGCAAGGTCATGCAAAATGTACCTTCAGGACACTGAGAAAGGTCCCTATCTGGAAGATGTTTTGCTTTCTTTTTCAACCCTGCTCGGATGATTAGGCGTTTGAGAAACAACTTAGAAGAAATATTTAATCATAATTTGCTGCTGAACTCAAGGAATTAATATCTGGTATGAATGGTTATTACTACTGTATAATTTCTGAAGTCAGAGGCTGAGCATTTTTTTTTTTCAGTTGGGTAATGTAGACACTCTGGTGCAGTAATCAAAAAACAAACTTTCCCATTATCAGAACACCTAGGGGTTATTAATCTGTTTCTTTATGACGTTCATTAGTCAATGGAAGTCTTAGCTAACTTATTTTTGCATTTTTGTTCAGAAAAGTGTATATATACCTATCCTTTCCATCTTCTATAAAATCTCTCCATACTAGAAAGAAAACTCTTCTGGTAATGCTTATCATAACACGAGTTAATAAATCCGTCCTCTGTAGAGTGTGAAACTTCAAATGAGATTTTTTTACTCCAAATGGCCTGCAGTGTAATGTTCCATTATGGCCAGACCAGAAAGTTATGGTTCACTTTAAGACCTTTGTTACTATGGGCAGTGAGTGAATTAGTTCAAAATTAGTCTTTCTTGCAGTATTTTCCCCCCAACGGTTCATACATTGAAACTATAACAATCGCCATCACTTCTACAAAATATCTCATAAATACATATCAACAACTCTATTTACGTGGACTGGGTCTAGGGACTTACTCCACATGTGTGTGTACTGAAAATAAATAAACTTTAAAAAAAGGATTATTCTTTTCTTTTTTTTAGCAGTACCTTGGTTAAAATAGGCAACAAATTGGAAACTTCCCAGATAGTCATCAATCAGTGACCTACTAAAATTGATTTAAGGGTAGTATAGAGACTCTGAGAATGTTGTTAATACATCATGTTACAAAGATGACCTGCCTGCCTTCTCAAGCATTTCTTGCAGGGGAGTCCTAGACAAATCATCTCTTATTTTTCATTGAGTAAGTCTGTGAGATCATGATAATGTATTGATCATAGAGTCATAGAATCATACAATGATTTGGGCTGGAAAGGACCTTAAGTATCACCCAGTTCAAACATCCCTGCCATGGCCAGGGACACCTCCCATTAGACCCATCCAAGATTACCTTGAACACCTTCAGGGATGGGGCCTCCACAGCTTCTCTGGGTAACTGTTCCAGAGCCTCACTACCCTAACAGTAAAGAGTTTTTTTCCTAATATCTAATGTAAATCTACTCTTCTTCAATTTGAAGCCATCCCCCTTGTCCTGTCACTTGAGTCATAGCTCATGTTGGGAATTAACTTTTTTTCTCTCTACACTTCACATTCATCTGCGGGGAAGGGGTGGGGGGGAAGGGGGGAATCTACACAGAAACCCCCCCCAACAACAAAATAAGACAACTGAAATAATCTTTTTATCTAGGTCACTTAATAAGGCTCTTTAGGCAGTTATTTCAACAATATAAGGATTAACTGTTCAATCTATAGCTGCTCAGTTGTACGATCAGGCCTGAGACTTGCCTGAGCACCTGTAGCATGAACTTCAAACCACAGAAGTTTTCTATTCCAAAACAGAAAATTTTACTTCTTTTTAATGACAAAACATACACCATTTTTCTCTTTCAAACAAAGCATTGCTGTGCCCTTGCTTTCTCCTCTGTTCTATTCCTGAAGAGTTGCTGTGATTCATACTTGCAGAGTGCCTGGGTAAATGGAACATTTTAGGGATGCAAACTTTTTTTAAAGAGGACACTACTGTTCATTTGCAAGTTGCAAAGATAATGTAATATCCAGAAGTATTAGATTTTTCTAATATACAAGCTCAAAAAAATGGAGCATGTCCATTAAGTCTTTGATGTTAGTGCTACAAAGCTGGTTCTTGGTTTAACAAAATAAATGTAACTTAGTCATGCTTTTAATCCAGGCACTCTTCATCCTGTTGAGTGAGAGATACTTTAGCAGAAAAAGACCTGATAGGTTCAGTGTTCAGCTGGGTCATCTAATTCATGTTCTTAAAAGTTTGTCAGTTCTGATTTACTTGCATCAAAAGCCCCATATAAAAATGATTAGGTGCAAAATTTTAGATAGTTGAGAAAAAAAATAATATGCAGCTTGGAATTCAATTTTTGCTCTAGGAGTTATCTGGGAAAGATCTCAAACATTAGGTACAATAGCTGCTCTAGATGGGTAGAAGGATAAATCAGACAGGTTTTTAAGCATTAATCCCTTTTACCCTATGCATATTAACCCAAATTACAAAAGTTTCTGTCCTAAATAGAGTCACCATTTTGAATTTAACTGGATTAGGAAGAGACTGCAAGCAGTCATATGCTTTATGCCACTTTTGACAGTGGATGCAAAGTATGTAGATCTGTAGAAGTCAAAAACATGCATTCCTCATTCCCCAATTCTTCTTTTCCCCTCTCTTTGCACCTTTCTTCCACAAAACATAAGAGCTCTACCCACACTGTTTCTGTGTCTTAAGAGAAGAGCCCATTTTACACAGTCCCAGTCATTTCTCAAGGCATATCTTCTTACAAGCACTCTCAAAGAAAATCAAAGTTGCAGAAGGTGACTTTCACAGGAAGATGCTCTCCTCATCCTTGACTACAGAGCTGGTGCTCTGAGCTAATACAAGGTGATATTGGGGGGCAACTTGTCTACCATGCACACTGACTTAGGAGGAAACATAATTAAAGTCATCTCAATGGTACAGTGGAAGTTATCATAAAAGCTACACTGTATATTTAACATTAGAAACTTTACAAACAAAGCTGATTCTGCTGGTGAGGTTTCCGACAGATCTAGGATAGAGGGAAACTTCTTGGTGACCAATAAATCTGAAAGTTTTTTATGTGTCTATGATTGCAAACAAAGTGATGTTCTTTTCAATTTCTCTTATGTATTCCCATAAATAGCATTGGTGTTCGTGTTTTTAAAAAAGGACAAATACTTGTTTGATATACTGTATTTTTCTGGCCTGTGTAGGAATGAGTGAAAATTGGTAAGCCTTGATTTTCAGGTGAATGACACTGTTTTCCCTTTTATAGAATTACAACTTACTGAATCTTTTTTCTTTCCATAAGAGAAACTGAAAATAGGTCATCCAAATTCACCATTACTACACTGTACGTGCCCTTCAGATATTGGAAAAATTGAGACGTGTCAGTTAAATACAGCAGACAAAATAATATGCACATCCATCCATGACTGGAAACAGCGTCCAAAATGTTATTTATTTCAAGTTTTCATCAAATATGCATTATTCTAATGATCGACACATTACAAAGACAGACACTTTGGAGAAAAATTATATGGAAGTAGACTATAAAAGATTGCAGTCAACTTGGTGGGGAAATGTGGTTTAATTTAAAAATCATATAATTGTTACAGAAAGAGCCATATAAATCAAACTTGTCAATGTTGACAAGGTTTTTATCAGGATTTCTAGTTCTCTATAGTCTCCCAAAAATCACCTTATGAGTATGTATAATAAAGTCAATTTCTAAGCTGTTTCACTAAGAATAATGATATAAGTTTTTCTTTCTCTTTTATATTAGGAAAGTTTTATCTGATTTATGCGGATGACTTTGGTATGAAGAGGGAAAAGTGCATAAATAGGGGAAAAAAATCCACTCTGCCTAGAAACTTACATACAGTACATTGCCCTAGGTACAGTGAATGTATAAACTGAGTGGGAGAGTCTCTGATTCTGGGAGATTTTTTTTTATGTATTTTTTCTTTTTCTTGGTTCTGGCATGAATAGGTAACAGCGAATGGAAAATAGCCACAGGTACTAGGGCTCAGGTCTCACCATCCTTTTCCATCCCTACCTCCCCACCTCACACAGATGCACACAAACATATATGCACACAATACCCACTGATTCAATTTTTCTGTCACATTTTACAATACGTTCTGTGCGTTATTTAGTAATTGTGCTTGTGGTTTGCTCTCACATTCATTTTCTCATAGATGAAGCTGTCCATATACTGCTGTTCTTGTAAAATTGTCAAAAACTGATGAGGTTTTGGAATGAGGAAGCTGTATTTTAGTGTCTCTGCAGGCCAGTTAATAGCCAGTTTTGAAAGGGCAGAGAGTAGCATAAGGAAAATTCAAGTCCTGCCTAAAGACTGAGTTAAATGAAAAGAAAGCAAGCCTGAAGGCTTTATTATTATTATTATTATTGTTATTATTATTATTACTATTATTATTATTATTAGCAGTGGCATCTACTAAAAGGATGCCTTAATTTTACAGTGACCTGAATGAAATGTATTCCCTTCTTTTTTTAACTAAGAATTTGATTCCAAAGACTTAGAGATTCTGTTGTAGACAGCATTTTCCAATAACGCTTACAGAACAAAGTAGCACTAATGGGGAGAAGATGGAGAAGGAAGATAAATTTGTGGGAAAAATAGCTTGCATCTGACAGTGTGACACTGTGACAACCAACACTTCTTGGAGTTCAACTTTTAAATAGAGGGCTTGTGTGCCAGTTCCCTAAAATTAAAAATGGATCCAGAGGAAATGACTTCCCAGAGAACAAGCCAGCCAGTTTGGACAGACTGGACACAAGCCATCCACACAGCTGCCTGTGTCTCCAGCCAATTGCTGGTCTGCATGCTGCTAGGGGAGTCCTGTATCTTCCATAGAGCAAAGAGCATATGGGTCTTTCCACAGCTGACTCAGACAGAGGAGGAGGAAAAAGTGGCAGCAAAACACTGGTGTTTGCTTTGCCTAATTATGGTGGTCATGAGAACTTTAAATGCCAAGTATATGCATAGAAAAAAGGCAAGATAGATTTTTGCAGGAAGGTTGATGTTCCTCCTTAGCTTGTAGCAGGGGAACATATTTTGCACAAGGCTGTCTGATTTTATCCAGTGAACATTTCAGAATGGCTCCTATTCCTGTCCTCTGAGTAAACTCAATGCCACATAAGCTGCAGCAATCTGTGCAGGGCCAACAGGAAAAAATAGTGATCATTTTTCTTCAGCTCTTGCCTTTCCTGAAGCTGTTCAGAACTGGGAAAACAAATCCACAGTGATATTTTTATTGCTGGTCAGAAATAGTTCACTGGAGAGAAAAGGAAAAAAAGCTTTGCAAGCTTGGCATGGAGGCTATACCATGCAGCTCTTTCTGGTATGGGGTATAAACAGAGCTGCTCACCATAGACCAGTCTAATACCAAGGTTTCTTTGGAAGTATGCAGCATCTCTACTGATCACTAAAACATAAGAAAGAGAGAAAGAGTGTTATAATGCCAAACAACAGAGGTGACTTGCATAATGCTGTCTAAATAAAGGAAGTACCTGAATTTTCAGCTCTTTAAATTATGCCTAGATCACATAGAAAATTGAACATTCAGGCTAATCCTTTCCATTTTGAATGATGCAATAAATTCTCACCCTCCAGTTACAGAATATAGATATTGGGGGTGTTTTATATGGTTATTTAGTTGGTTTTGTCATGGGTTTGGTTTTTTTGGGGGGTTTTTTTGGTTTGTTTTTTTGTTTGTTTGTTTTTTGTTGTTTTTTTTTTTTCTTTGTTTCTAAACCTGTTCCTAATCTTTCTTGTTTCATGTATGGAAAGAATGCAAATACTGGAGGAAATTTTCCCTTTTTTGTAAACAAACACCAAACTGTTCCTGTCAAGCCTGAATCTTGAGGAAACAGGAAACCTACCCTGTATTTCTAGACATGGATGCACAGAAGAGTTAATAAGTCAGTAAGGTACAATTAGTAAACGTTAGATCCGCAAACATGGTCACAACATTGCAATCTTGTTAGATGTGTTTTTAATAATATAATACTTTTGCATTAGCATATGGAATCTACATATTTCTTTCTTCAAGAACTGTTAGAGCTGACAGCAAAGTCAGGCTGAAGTTTTGTCTTCAGTGAGAGAAGGAGAGGAAGAAATAGGGAGTACTTTTCCGAAGATAACAAGTTTGTATTAGCTATCTGGACGTAAAGTCCTATGCAAACAAGATTACCATAGTTTCTTCCACAATTTCAAAGCACAATTATACACCCTCTCCTCATAGGTTCATCTTGCTTAGATTGCAACACAAGAAAACAAACTGCCATTATATTTGTTTGTCTGAGGCTTTAACTGCCAAATGAAGCTTATATACACCAACAACATGTATTGTTAGGAAAAAACCCTGTGGGATTCTTATTGGGTTTTAGTACTGTTGAAGGAAGAACACAATTCATTGGCCCTTAAAAAAGCACCATATGTCTTTTTGGGTTTCTGGTGTAATAAGATCAATTGAGTGGGCACTTTTATCCTCCTGCCTTACTATGCATGCTGTTTTCTGTCCTTCTCTCTCTACTATATCCCCGACCTAGCTGGTAGCAAAATCTTCCTGAATTTCTTTCAACTGAATGAGTAGTGAAACATTTCTTGCTGGCCTATTTTTCAGTCCTCTCCTCTCTCCAAAACATGAGCAATCACCTGTCCAGCAAAACATATCCATCTTTTAGGGGAAAAATGTGTGAGATGAACTGTTGCCTAGTATATTGTTAAAACAAATATAATATTTGTGTACAAGTACTACTGCCATAGACAGAAATGTCTATAAAATTGTATGTATACAATTCAGCCATCCTCAGTACAATGAAGGATGGTATCTGTAGGACTTTTTCTTAAACTTCACCTATTCTCAGTTTTTACTTTCTCAAGCCATGGAATTGGTGCAAATTCCTCTGGAAATAACTTCAATCTTAATGGATTCTGATCCTTTTCCTACTTAAATGTAGCCCTTTTTTGACTGCATCTCAATACTACTAATTGCTGGTCACTTCCCATCTTAATCTTCCCATCTTAATTTCCATTTGTTACATCCTGAAAATACAGAGGTTAAGAAGCTCTGAGTTCATTGCATCATCTCAGCTAATTTGAATTGTGCCCAAATTTCAAACCTTATCTTCTAAATACCAGTGGATGACTTTAGAAACAGAAGCTCTGATTTTCTGGAGAAACTGGCACAGGATGGGCTAGGTCTAGGAAGTCTAAAACCTTTGATAAAGTCATGCTGTAAGCTTCAGTGAAGTGTCCTAAATCCAAACCCACATTAGCAAATTTGGGTCAGAACTACTCTAAGCATAGTTTATTAATGTGGAGAAATAGATATTATTATTATCTTGGCTGTTTTCTTCAAAGGCTTTGAATTCAAAATGCTATTATGGGAGTGTGTGCCAATTTTGTCCTTAATTAACCCATTAAGCCTTGCCCTGCCATCAGCGGATTATATAAATATAATGAGAGCAAACTTACCTTGCAGACAAGAGGAAGACTTGCTACTCTTACTACGTTCATGTTCTGGTTTGATATTCCCAGAGCCATTGTTCTCCTTTGGAAGATGATGAGCATTTCCTAAGTTTATGACTTTGGGCTGGATTCTACAGTAGAGAAAACTGTCATAAAGTCTGCTGATTCCAGTCAAGATATAGACCTGATTTAAAGGCAGCCTTGATCTATAGCTATTGGCCTTTTTGACTGGGAAATTCAGTCTCAAGTGTATGAGTTGAAGAATAGTATTAACAAGGCCTGAAACAAAACTCTGTCCTCCCAATATCTTACAGAGAGCAGCATAATTCTAATTGTCTCTGAAAAACTGAAAAAAAAACAAAAAAAAAAAACCACAGAACTGTTTAAGGTTGCAAATGTCTTTTAATTGTGCTTTCTGTTCCTCTGGGAGAATTCCAGCTGAACAAGAGCCTTGTGAGAAAGCTTAAGCAACCAATCATTTTAACCACATTGGAACTAGATTAAGCATCTGAAGATCTCATTTTGTCACATTGCTCCCCCTACAAATGCTTGTGTTTAAGATGTCAGAGCTGCGCTTTGACTATAAAGGGAGAGAGGGTTCTGAGATAAACAAGAGTTTTGGGAAAGAAAAACAAAAGAGTCATTTATCTCTCCAAATGGGACAATTTGCCATGTTCCTGCTGCTATGAGAAATATTCTTCACACCAGGTCTTCTCAGGAGATTATCCACAGGGAGTGGAAAGTGTTTCCCACCCTGCCAGAAAGTAAAAAACATCCAACAAGTATCAAAACAATCCTCCCTGAGGCCTGTTGGGATGAATTTTTTGGGAATCCTATGATGATGAGAATGATGTTGGAAGGGAGGAGAAGGAGATTTAGAAGATAAATTACTTTTTTAATAGAAAATCTCCTTTCTTGGAAGCATATATATATATATATATATATAGGGTGCAGCATACCACTCTTGCTAATGCTTACCTTGTCACTAACAAATGAAGCCTGCTGCTTGCAACCAGGAATTTTCAAATATAAACACTACAGGCAAGCTGCTGAACAGCACTGTGTGAGCAGCCTGCTGCCAGGGCTGCTGCTGCTGGAACTGGTGCTTGGAGACCTCTTAAATGTGTGCCACTGTCTTTCTGTACTCCCCTGTGTGCCCATCCTTTGTTGTGGTGTGACCAGCTAACATGAGTATTGCAAATTTACTTGAGGATGTATAACCTGTCATAGCGTTAAGATTTCACGCTGCCTTGGAAATGTTTCAGCAGGCAAAGTGTATCCAGCAACTTAGGAGACATTTGGCCCACCTCACCAGTTCCTACTTGTGCTGCTCTTGTAAAGAGGCTGCTGGTAGGCTTATATTTGCTATGCAAGTACCCACAATTGTACTGAAATTTTTATGGTCATGCAAATGAATGAAGATTGAAATCCATTTTCTTGATTACCCCCTCTGTGAGCTCACAAGAGCTAAGATATCTTGCTTACTTGCCATAATATTAAAGCTCACAAAAAAAAGCTCACAGTCTGCATAAATTAGATGTACTAAATAGAAAGGGCTAATAAGGCCTAAGGGCTTGCTGCTCAGCATGGAGTTCAGCCATCTGAGCTTTCCAACACCGAGCTTAAGATATAAGCTCCATATCCTGTACTGCAGTGTGATTGCTTGAATATCTCTCATTTTCTTTCTCCTGAAGACTGTTTCTTGCTGCAAACGTGTTCTGACAGCTGGGAGCATTTAACCTGTATTTACTCAGGGGCAGACCTCAGGACTTTGATTTGCATGTATGAATCATTACTGGATGACCATTGCTCTGCTGCCCACTAAGATTCCATAAAGCAGGCCTTCAGCTGTAGTTGGTGCCAGCTGACTTAACTCCAGCATGAAGTTTACTTGAGTCCCATTCATTGGGGAGCTGGCCCCACCTGCTCTCTGCCAGAGGAGGCCATGGCTATGACTACAAGGCCTTGATGAGAAGAGAGAAGAGATGTAATTCTTTCTTACCTCCAAATTATTCTTACATGTTGCAAATAAAGACATTTGTCCAAAAGCATGGTTTTTATTCACAAAGGCTCTGCAGACTAGTTATCACCTGTACATTAAAGGGGGAAAAAAGTGATTTCTGCAGAGGGCAGCTATAACTGTTGTCTCTGTGGTTAGAGAACAGATTACTAATGCCAGGATGATCAGTGATCTATCTTAAATGTGTCTATGGACATGAGGTTCCTTTGCTTTGTAATATGCATTCAAGAAACTGAAATGCAATTGCCCAAAAGGGACTTGATTCTGCTTCTTTTTCACCTTGAAATGGTTCATTTTCCAAAGAATTTTACAATCTGAGTGCTCCACTATGATAGCTTTCGCAGTACTGCACATTTCCACCCTGCTCTATATTTCAGAGCTTAATGCAATTACTACTATAGTCTATATATATATAAACACATATAAATACTTCAGAGAGAGAGAGAGAGAGAGACACATATAATTTTTTTTTTAATGTATATATTCTTGTAGTAATGTTGTGTTGATCCTGGGAATCTTGCCTGAGCCCTGAGTGAGCCAATGGACATTGTAATGTGGATGTTAATATTCATGCTGATGCTGGCTTGGTCTCAGGCAGCACAGAGAGGTGCCCACCACCTGCTTTCTGGAATGATGTTTGCTTATGGATGCTGACTCTTGTCTGGGAGACTCAGCTGTTTCATGGTCCTGGATATAAAGCTGATGCTTACACTGTTCTTCTCTTTAAAGAAATGATCATTAACAATACTTAAGATTCATAGTGCTCGATTGTAAATCTTGATAGGTCTAGAGGCAATTTTCACTTCCTATTAATGTCAGGCATAAACCTGATGAATTTATTAGCTGAATTTATGCAGTTTGTTGGTGATGACAAGAAAAATATTAAAGCTTTAGTTAACACCTTTTTTCATGGGTACAGAACAGGCTGAGCTTTTGATTTGCTTATTTGAACTTCAAGTCACTGCATATATATATGTTTAGATATATATAAAGTTTACCTCTCAGTGGATTATGTTCTCTTAAAGAGTATTAACAGCAATAATCTCTGTGTATTTTGATTTCATTTGACTGTGAAAGGCAAAGAAGGCCTTGTTCCAAGTTTTGACAGTAGATTTCTGATGCTTGTTAAAAGAATCATGAGAAGCTTCATATCCCAGTTCTATTACCTCAAGTTATGCAAAAGCACTAAAAACCAAATGCCACACTTAGGGCAGAAGGATCCTTGGCAATACAGGCTGGTTATGGAGCTTTGCACGTGGAGAGTCCACTCATGCAGAATGCCCTAGCAGCCAGGGGCATGCTGGCCAGCTCCAGCCAGCACACAGCCTGAAAGTCCAGCAAAGGGCTCTTTCTCCTTTGCAAAGCACTGTGCCCAGTTTGGGGCACCTAGATGGATTGTTTTACCTTTATAGTGAAAAACAGTGGAGAATTTAATTCCACTCTTCTGCTGCCAGAAGGGACATCACAGAGAACGCCAAGCCATATTTCCCTCAGAGGGATACAGCAAAAGGGCAAGAAGCAGAACTTTAAAGCTACAGTATTCGAAGATCTAACTGAATAAAACAGGGAAGGGGGAGAGGGAAATTCTGTTAAAACCTGTCAAGCATTAGATTAGCATCCAGAAAGCCATGGGTTCTCCACCCTTGGAGATCTTCATAACTCAGCTCTCAAAGGCCATGGGATCTAGTTTTGAAATTAGCCCTACTATGGGCAGAGGGCTGGACTAGATATTTCCAGGTATCCCTTCCAAACTCAGTTTTTCTCTTATTTTGTAAGTGCCAAATGTTTAAGCAAGCTTTTGTCATTTTTAAGTCTCCCTTTTCTGGATATACAGAGAATAATGTACCTGGCTCTGGGATAAGATCCCTGGGTGATGTTAGGATTTAATCTCTCACTTGCAGCAGTGGTGTTGCACTAGCAGCACTAAACTGGAGTTCATAAGAGCAATGTCAGCCTTGGGTAGTCAAGTATTCATTTAAAAAAGCTACAGGTTTTCTACTTCCTCCAATGCTGTGTTCTCCAAGCCTGCCTTTGAACCTGCAATTTCTCACAGCAATTAGCTAGACCTCTGAGTTGCCCTGGTTGTGGATGTCCAGAGTGGAGAGATAAGGGACAATAGCTTGAACTGAAATTACCAATGCTCTTAGCAGGGCAAGGAGAAAATGACCAGCAATTGAAAATAAAGGCCATTTTATGTGGCCTAATCAGAGGATTATATTAGGAGAACATGCACTTGGCATGAAAATAAAACAGCAGTTACACTATTTTGTCCCAGGAAAATTTCAAGCCTTCCATCCAAAACAATGCATTTTTTCATATGTGATTTCCAGTACAAAAAACATCTGGTGAATTGAGGCTTGCTCAGTATATTAGTATGGAAAGTGCACAGGCTATCACTGGTCTGTTTAAACAAAAAAAGAAAAGAAAAGAAGCAATTAAAAATTATAGTGTCTCTTTTCATTTGAAGGAACCTACAATTGATTTGAATTTGAGAGGAGGAAGAGAGAAGAAATGGTCAGTAAATTATTTCAAATCCATTTTGGAAAATGAAAGATTTTAGTATTTTTTTAATGAAAAAAAACTCTGGCATTTATAGTCTTTCTCCAAAATATTTTTTAAATATTTTAAAATGTAATTTTTCCATCACATACCATTTGAAAACTCTCTTAAGAATACAAATCTTATGCCATTTAATAATGCACTAGTACAGCAATTTATTGAAATAAAATGTTTATTTACCTATAGCATCTGACAACAGAATTCACTTGGGCAAAATTTCAGTGTGATTTATCCCTTGAGCTTCACTAAATATTGCTGCAGCTGCATGTTTTAGGCCATTGAACAGCAAAGAAAAGAGAGACATTAATTGTATCTCTTACCATGGCCAAGACATACATTTACTAGATTACAGCAATCAAATAGCATGTATGTCCCTTTTTTTAAAAAAAAAAACAAGTCTGTCTACCAAAAAATGCTTGTGTAGAGGATTGTGCACCATATATTTCCCTTCTAAAAGACCTTGTCATCCTTTATACCAGTTGTCACACTGTCAGCTCTAAGTTTGATTAATGTGAAGGAAAATAGAGGAGAAAGTAAGTAGAAGAAAGAAATTCTGTACCCAGGTAATGGCTTTGGAGGGGGCAGGGGGTGTTGGCCATAGATACAGTGAGTGAGGATTTCAGAAAGAGAAGACTATACATGCTTGTTTACATCCAAAATGTGTAGTTAATGCAGGACTGATCAGACCTGTCTTTTTCAGGAGCTAGCTGACTCAAACCAGTGGATTTGATATAGCTGTGTCTTTCCCCATTTCTGTGGGCATTTAATTTGGTAAGGTGATATCCCAAAATGTTTCTACCTCTTTGCCTGCTTCTTGTTCTTTCCTTTAGTCATGTCCAGTTAAGCCCAAAGTGGCTGGAAGCTAGAGAAAGCATAAATCACTTGGAACATTGACCTGTGTTCAACATCTTTAAATAGACAGGCATTGTATATTCTAACAACCATCTGACTTTGCCACAGTGCAGTCCTAGTTTTCATCATTTCCTGGGCCTTTTCCCTGATATTGTTTATATGTCACTTACTATAGCAAAGCAGTCTGACTAATTATCTTTCCATCTTTCCATCTTTCCATCTTTTCTTCTTTCCATTCACTTTAAAAGAAAATCATGAATAAAGATAAAAAAAACAAAACAAAACAAAACAAAAATATAGTTTTTCTTCTTTTTGTCTGTGACCCTGTATTTGTGCTTAAAGAAAACAGTTTCTGGATTCTTGTTTGGCCACTGATGGTTAAACCTTTACCAGAGAAGGAATGTCATAACTGATGGGACTTATTAGATCTGCATAATGCAGTGCAATCTTCTGGAGGGATGGAGTTAAGGAGATGAACACCTTTGGCACCATGCTTTCTAGAAATTATTATAGCAATGCGACTTTTCTGCATATTCTTGCAAGATTATGTTCTTGCCAGTCTGTTATGTACCATCTGACCATGATGAAGAGGCAGATGAAATATTCCATATGCAACTGGGAAAAGCTTCACAGTGATTAGCCCTTGTTCTCATGGGGGGCTTCAACTCACCGGGTGTCTGCTGAAAATGCAATATAGTGGAGAGTCTAGGAGGTTCCTGGAATGTCTGGACGATAACTTCCTTTATACAGCAGGTGAGCGAGCCAGGTGAGAAAGGCAACCCACTGGACCTGTAGTTTGTGGACAGGGAAGGGCTGGGGGGTGATGCAATGGTCAGGAGACACCTTGGACGCAGATATCATGAAATTACAGTTTTCGGGGAAATCAGAAGGGGACTCAGCAGAACTGCCATCCTGGGGTTCCAGAAGGTAGACTGAGTTGTTTAGGAGCATGGTTGATGGAGTCCCTAGGGAGGCAGTCCTGAGGGGCAGGGGAATTCAGGCAGGCTGGACATTCTTCAAGAAGAAAATCTTAAAGGCACAGGAGCAAGCCATCCCCATGTGCTCAAAGAAAAGTCAGCATGGAAGAAGACTGTCCTGGCTGAATAGAGCTGTGACTGGAACTTAAGGAAGGAAAAGAAACAAAACAAAACAAAAACCAATCAAACAAACAAAAACACACATACAAAAAAAAGGGAGATTTTAGGAGCTTTAATGGGTGGTGAGTTCAGGAGGACTACAAGGGTGTTGTGAGTTCATACAGGGAGAAAATTATAAGGGCCAAAGCCCAGATAGAACTTTATCTGGCTACAGCAATAAAAGACAATGAAAATATTGCTATAAATACATTAGTAAAAAAATGAAGGGCTAAGGAGTATCTACTTCCTTCATTGGATACTGAGGGAAATTTGCTGACAAAGGATGACGAAAGGGCTGGGATACTTAATGCCTTCTTTGACTCAGTCCTTCTAAGTAAAACAAATTATTTTCAGGGTACCCAGCTCTCTGAGCTGGAAAGCAGGGATAGGAAGCAGAATAAAGTCACCATAGTTCAAAGGTAAATGGTCAATGACATGCTAAACCCCACAGACCCAGGCAAGTTTAAGGGCCCCAATGGGATCTACCCAAGGGTACTGAGGGAGGTGATAGAAGAGCTTGCAAGCCATTCACAATCATTGATGATCAGTCCTCATCAATCAAGGAGGTCCCAGCTGACTGGAAGTTAACAAACCTGACCCCCATCTACAAGAAGGGCCAGATGAAGATTCCAGGTCTTGTCAGTCTCTGTGCCAGGAAGATCGTGGAGCAGATCACTTTGAGTGCCATCACATGGCATGTGCAGGATAACCTGGGGATCAGGCCCAGGCAGAAACACTACAGACTTGGGGAAGACTCACTGGAAATCTTTCCAACAGAAAAGGATCTGGAACTGTTGGTTGACAGCTGGATGAACATGAGCTCACAGTTGTATCAGCAATAGTGTGGCCAGCAGGACCCAGGCAATGACTGTCCCTCCATACTCGGTGCTGCTGAGGCTGCGCCTCCAATCCTGTGTCCAGTTCTGGGCCCCTCACTACAAGGACATGCAGGGGCTGAAGCCCGTCCAGAGAAGGGCAACAGAGCTGGTGAAGGGTCTGGAGCACAAGTCTGATGAGGAGTAGCTGAGAGAGCTCCAGTTGTTTAGGCTGGAGAAAAGGAGACCTTATCACTCTCTACACACTGCCTGAAAAGGAGGTTGTAGCAAGGTGGGGGTTGGCCTCTTCGCTCAGGTAACAAGCAATTGGAGGAAAGGAGATGGTCTCATGTTGCACCAGGGGAGATGTATTAGAGTATTAGATTGGATTTGAGTATTAGAAAAATTTCTTCATGGGAAATGTTATCAAGCATTGGAACAGGCTGCTCAGGGAAGTAGTGGAGCCACTGTGCTTGGAGATATTTAAAAAACATGTAGATGTGGCATTTAGAGACATGGTTTAGTGATGGACTTGACAGTGCTGGGTTAGTGGTTGGACTTGATGATCTGAATGACTCTGTGAAAATCATGTAGTTTCCTTACAAGGAACTATTTAACACCTTAGAATTCTTCAGCATGGAAAATAGGACAGCTGGTTCAGGCTGAGACAGCTGATTAATGTGAGAGTAAACATCTATAAAATTGCAGACTGGATATGTATGGTTGATTGCTCAGTATCTTCCAACATATGACCTAGGGGGGATTAAATAAAAACACCAGTTTCAAAACAAGCAGAAGAAGGTGGCTCTCAGCATGTCGGGTTAGCTGGGCAATTCTTTGCCACAGCAGTTGTGGTAGCTAAATGTTGGCCTAGGTTCAAAACCAGAAAAAGTTTGTGGAAGGGAAAATTTTACCTATGTAAAAAGATATACGTGTTTTCAGATAATCTGTAGCTGTAAGTTGTTGAAGGCTGAAAGACTATTTCAGAAAATAGCAGGTAATTTCATTATTTTTATACTGAGTGCTTTCTTTTGACTACAGTGGCAAATATACTGGGGTTGGGTGAACCATTGCTCTGATCTATGTCTGTGCTTACATTCCTCTCAGGGATGTGTATTTACTACCAGATGAATGCATATGTTACAGAAGTTTTGAAATGAAGACATTGAATTGGAGCTATTATACCCTTTTTCTCATCAGGCAAAGTAGATGGCATGTGAGCAAATACACCATTTTTTTGCTCTCTCATCTTACTCTAAGATATTTAACGCATTATTTGCTTACTAAAAAAAAAATTCTAAATCCATATTTATTTATCCTTCACATACATGTCTGTGTTGTATAGTAAAGAACAGAAACATACTTGCAAGGACTTGATGAGATCTGGTGATAGGAAGCTGATATAAGTGAAATTCATATCATAGAAGATGTATGGATTTTTTTGTGGAGGTAAGTATGAAACTACTAATTTCTTTTTAACATAGTGAATCCTCTATTAAGTGAATTTTAAAATAAAGGCTGGGCATTTTTGAAAATGTTGCAGTGCAACTCAACTAGAAGTTAAACTTTTGATGTAGGGTTTTTTAATGTAGACTTCCTTCTGTGTATCAGCAGACTATCAGGTCATTTTTTGCCATTAAAAGTCAATGAAACAACTACTAAGAGGCAAAATTAGTTTCAGTTCTTAGAAAGGAAATAGAAGCACAAGAAGATCAAATGATGAACCAAAGTTTGTTTTGGGAAAGACTCTACCTTCCTGACAATAACTTAGTGCTTTGATGTCTAGATTAGATATCCTCTAGTGAAGAGCTTTAGGGGTCTGTATGAAGCTCTACAATAAAGGCTTGACTAAAAAGCATGTACTTAGCTTCTCAGAGAGTGCAAGGAAGCATAGAATTCTCGGTGCAGATACAGAGATTTATACCAACCAAAGAGCTGGTTCAAAAAAATCTGTCAAGGACACTGGGGTAAAAAGCCATCATTCTAAACTGTAATTGTTTTCTGTGTTAATTTGTAATAAGTAATCTACAACCAGGCTGAGACAGCATTATCGCCGATTCTGTGAGCTAATCTCCTATCTGTTAAACATGCTTTGTTTGGATTATCTACAAGGTGCACATTTCTCAGTGAATTTGTTTTCTTTGAGTAATGGGACTACATTCAAGGAAATTAATTTGCAAACAGATACAGTTGCTGCTGGATGAATGGGTTCTCTCTTTGCACTTGAGGTGTAGTGTCGTTGGTATCTCGGCTGCTGGCATGTGCAGGAATCTTTGGATTGCTAGCCAGAAATTTTCCTGTAATATTCTCAAGAAATTATGTGGCAGTTTTGTAGTCCGAGAAGTAGGTACAAACCCCCTGCCTGCTACCTCAGAGTTTAACTAGTTTGAGTTAGAGGAGAGGGAGAAATATCACACAGCAGCGCGTTTCTTTTAACGCACCTGCAGACTGCGGCATATATGTGACTGCCAGCAATGATTTGTCCCCATCACGCTCTTTTCATTTAAAGTCTTTCCATGGTCCCACTGTGGAAATGCAGCACAGAGCTGGTTATGACCCTACTGATTTTATTTCACAGCATTGGTTCCAGTATGGTTGGTTTCATGTTTATACTCTAGGCAAACTGGAAGCTATGCATCTCAGAGTCTGGGGTTGAACAGAAATAATGACCAGATATTTTGCTGCCTGGAGGGAGAAGTAAAAAGCCACCTCATTATCCCATTGAATCACATAGCTGTGATTTGTCTACAATAACAAAATGAAAATCAGAAGTGAAACATAAAGAAAGGAAAACAATTGCAGAAGGCAGGAAAGTAATACAAAGAATCAGGTTAAAATACATTTGAAAATGAAGGATTGTATACATATGTGAGTAGAAAAGTGGATCTTTGAAAACATGACTTCCTGAAGATCCTGTATCTTGTTCTTTGAAGCTCTAGCTGGTGTTTTTTGCCACCCTTAATGTTAATAGCTGTACTGATAGAGGGAAAGAATAGGGAAGTTCATTCCTATTTTAAGCTCTGTATTCCTAATGCAAAACAATAAGCTCTGGCTTCTGTCAGAAGGCTCTTGTTCTTGACTAGGGTTCAGTTTTTAATGGAGATAGGGCTGAGAAAAATTTCTTTCAAAGTAAACGCCTGATGGCAATCTTAAAGGACAGGATTCCTCTTGCTTAGCTAAAGCATCTTAAAAAATTGTCTAGTATAAGCTGGTTATCCAAGTTCCCTCTGTGGTTGCTTTAGAGAGAAATACTTCTCCAAAAGGCATTTCTTCCCACCTAAGATAACTGTCTCAGTTAGCAAGATGGCTAATTTCCATTAAATGCCTATATCTGTCCTCTGGCAAAAACCAGAGGCCTGACAACTAGATTAAACTAAATGTGCAGTCGGTGGATGGCTAAGGCTAGGTGAGACGAATCCCATCATTAGCCAGAAGCATAGAGCATAATTCGATTTACAGCTTCCTGGATTTTTTTTCTGTTGTGTAGACAGCAGAAAAAGGGTTCTTACAAAGGAGTGAAGACATCTAAAATAGACAGTCCCGTAATTTTTGTCTCAGTATCCTTTGTCAGAGAGAAAAATAAAGCTCTTTGATTCTATTTCTCAGCTAGGTCAGATGCTGAGGTGGAATCCACTATGAAGAAATCCTGGATGGGTTCATGTTGAGAGGCATCAGGAAGAACTGTCAAGTGGGTCAGGTCCCACTATGATAGAGAGCAAAAATCTGTGGTGGAGAGGTCAGCTGCAGACACTATGGGAATCTGAGAAGACCCTTATTAAAACAAGTCTCTCAGATTGTAAATAGAACAAATTCTCTCTATCAGGAACTAGCAGAGCCAGGATATAGCCTAAATTAAACCTTTTGTCTTTGTGTATGTATATATATATGTATCTGTACACGCACATATATATATTTATATAAAAATAATTGTTTCTGTTGTTGTCCGAAGATAAAGAACAAATATAAATCTCAACGCTGAAGAAAAAAATATTTTACCAAAAAGCATTTTATTCTGTTTAGTTGAATAAAATTACTTTCCCATGTACGCTGGGGTCAATTTTTCAATTTGTATAAATCAATGTATTTCTAAGAAATGAAAGTAATTCTTGTGCCTCCCCTACTTCATTTTTCAAAGTTCTTTAGTCTCATACCAGTAATAAAAAAGATAAAATGACATCTCATGTCCTTGAGATTTAAGGCCTTGCGTTTAGCTATATCTAAAGAAAAAAAGTTATTCCAGGGGACCCAATTACACTATCTTTATCCCTGCAATACAATTAAAGCATGTCTCCATTTCTGTGGTGTAGAAGGGACCTAAATTCTCTCTGCAACCATGCTAAAGCCTCTTTATTCAAGGTTATAACATGGTTAGGGAATATGATTGAGGCTTTTGACACAGTAGAAATTATTGTCTTTAACACTATTCAGGTCATCTTTGAAGCTGCCCATGGAACAGAGCCTGACCTT
This sequence comes from Toxostoma redivivum, assembly GCA_013397375.1. Classification (NCBI taxonomy): domain Eukaryota; kingdom Metazoa; phylum Chordata; class Aves; order Passeriformes; family Mimidae; genus Toxostoma; species Toxostoma redivivum. The sequence goes on from VXBI01012028.1 coordinate 56,420, forward strand.
CATGAGAGCACAGATACCCCTTGACACACTGTTTTGTAATGTCATGGTTTAATTGCAAGGGTCACTTTGGTTGTCAACAAATTTGAAGGCCAAGGAGGACCCAGTAGTGTTGTGCTGTATATGAGGTGACAATAAGCACAGCTCCTTGTACTGCACCTATTATGGAGGATTTGTAGTGTAATGTGAGGGACAACCAAAAAGTTAATAAGTTTGTATCTAATTAACTAGAAGTCAAAAAAAGAAAAATTTTCACAGTCTGAGCTACTCTGCAATGGAAATGTATGTGGAATAGACAGTCAGAAGAGAACTGAAGTCTTCTATCAAGTAGAAGGCAAACATGTGCAACCATGTTCATTCATTCAGTTTGAGGGGAAAAAAAAATACAGACTTTGTGATGTTAAAACCTTTCATCAAACTATACTGGCTGGAATTTCTCTAATTGTTCAATAGGGTGAAAAATATTTCTTAAGTATTGCAGAAAACAAAGGAACATTTTGTTATGACAATTTCTGAACAAACAGTATTGTATTTATAAAGCTTTGGTTCCAATAGAAAACTTCCAAGTGTGTTTTAAATGGATTAATATACAAGACTGCATGTATTTTCTCAAAATGAAAATTTTAATTTTATCTCATTACTCTTGAACTCTTCTGTTTGCTCAAAAATGAATTTACCTTGTAAGATTCTCACTCACATGCTTAAGCAAATTATTTAAATGAAAGAAAAACTATTTCAATAAAACAAAAGTGTATTTACCACAATTAATTACAATGGGCAGTAGCTACAGCTCTCACTTAAAGTACTCCTGGTCATGTTGACTAATGTGTCAGAATGCATGTTTAATGCTACAGGAATCTCCATCAGTTCCTGTTTCTGAAGAAAGTAAGCCCTACAGAAGAAGTTGCTTTTCTGTAACACCAGTACCATAGAATGTTGATTAGTTTACTTGAAACTGTGCTAGCAGGTTTCTTAGGGCTTTCCTAGCACAAGCAGCTGAAGATTCAGGAGTTACTCTGGGGATTCTCTGGGTCTTTCGGCCTTGGTGCTGGCACATCTGTTCATGAACATTTTTATACCACAGGTATACACATGGAAAATATCATTTAATTGAACAAAGAAGAAAAGAATAGTAATGCTCTTCAGCCCCTTCTATGCACAGCTTAATGTCCTGTTGCAACTTTATTCTTAAGCAAGGAATAAACAAAACTAAATGTACAATGCTAGATCACTAAGATCAACTTAATGATGTTTGACAACCTGCCAAAAGGCAAGGAAGAGGGACAGGACAACAGACTGTAAAAATGCACAATAGCTACTGCTGATCTGCCAAAAAGTATGTTCAGCTCTTCTGGGAAAAGGTTTGGCTTAGCACAAAAGCAATGCTTGTGCTTTCCATGAATTGCCTCCAGAGAGTTGGTGGGATTTGCATGTGATGAAAAATAGCCTCAGATTATCCTGCCAGGGAAGGAAAAAGGCAGAGAAGGCTTGGCTGGAGTATTGAAAATTAATCAGGTCCCTGTAAAAATTAATCAGTCCTGCCTCCTCATCCTGTCCCCTAACATGAGAAATAAAGTACATTTTAGTAAACTGCAGTAGTGAAAACACAGGGGGCCAAACAGAGCTGAACAGCATTTAGCTGCATATGTCAGTCACCAAATACAACGATCAGGAAAGCTTGTCACAATGGGGAAGAGTTTTAGTACAGCAACTTCATGAATTTGCAGTAAATATTTATGCCAGTACAAGCAGAATTGGTAGGAACAGTAACCCAGAGTGCCAGGCTGAGCAAAGATCAGGGTCCGCTGAACAGAGATGCCCTCAGCCTGGTCAGTCTCACCCATGTGAAGTCAGTAGCCCCTCCCTGCGCTCTGCTTCAGCTCTCCACGTGTGCTGCACTCACTGCCAGCTGCCAAGAAAACCCACAAGGCTGCCCTGGTGCTTTCAGAGATCTCTCGTTTCCCATGCTAAAACACCAAACAGTTAAAAAGAGACTTGTGTAGGGGCCCAGCTTTACTCCACGCAGGTGAATACACTCCTGCTCCCAGGAGGGAGCATGCTGGGTGGGTCTGGTTCCTGCCAGAGTGAGCACACCATGTTTCTACAAAACATATTTTGCAGTAACACTTTCCCTGGAGAAACATACAGAGACTCTTACATACTAACTGCTAGATCTGTAAAACGAGGAAAGGCAAACACACCCTACAAAACAACCACTACGCTAGCTATTTATTTCTTCTCTAGGATGAGGCAGGAGTGGGGAGAGGGGGATGGGATTAAGGGTTTGTGGAAGGGTTTTTCTCCTTTTTTGTAAGGCACTGGGAACAGCAAGGGATAGAGCTATTTACAATGTGAAATAAATGTGCAGCTGTGTATAGCAGTAAGTGGTAATAGACAAGAGACTATAAAGGGTGATGGGCTGGGGAAGGTGATAGGGGAAGAGAGCCTGGTGTACTGAGTGGGGAGAGAGGTTTTGGGAGCCCTGACAGAAGCAGTGGAATAAGGAAGAGGAATTGTAGTGGAAAGGAGAGAGATGGAAAGATAATGAGAATTTGGGAAGCAGGAAGGTAGTTAAACCTATTCAAGACAGCAAGAAGTAGAATGGAAACTAAGGGGAAATGAGATTGAAAAGCTCTCACTGATGGATGTCAGAGAGAGCATGTAAGAAATTAAAAGGAGAAAAATGAGGAAAACAAGATGATTACAGCTATTTTTGATACAGCTTAATAGCAAGTATAAATAATTTTGCTTATATATGTGTGCATATGCATGCATATATGTTAAATAAAGTAAGACATTCCCTGTCTCTGGAATATTTCTATTCTGGTTAGAGTCTCCCTTTTAAGGCTATAGAATGTGACAAGGAAAAACATATGGAACAGACGCTTAGTGGCTGATTCCATCCCTTTATCTCTCCCTGCTATTCAACATCTTTCATTTTGGATGATAGTTTCAGCAGAATTGCACAACCATTTGAGATTCTAGATTTTTCATGTGCGTGCCTGTGCAAACCACTCCATGCTACATAGGGATAACTGGTTCAGACCACTTCCAGGTAGGGTTTCTTGTCTCTCCATATCCTCAGTATGTAAATTAGATCCCTGCTAGATGCCCCCAGATGATGTGAAATTGAGATAGATTACTTGTTGACAAACACTTCCTACTTGGAACTATCCCCTCTTTGCAGAACGCAGGGAGTTTAGAGTAAAAAAATATATCAAAATTCAGGTCACCTTTCATTTTGGTTCTACCAAGAGAAAAAAAAACAGACAAGAAAATTGTACTGACAAAACCAATCCTGGTTTGCTCGATCTGTATTTATTGGGTTCTGAAAATAGATGGAGCATTCAGACCTCTCCCATGCACTAGCAGCAGGCAAAGTTCATTCACATCCGATTTTTCCCTCCTTTCTCCCCTTTGGACAGTATAATGTAGAAGCCACATAAATAGAAATAAATCTTTAAAAAGCCTGCAAAAATCCCTAGCAATATTTTAGCAACCTCCATATGCCTCTCAAACCTGAAATTTTTTTTCTAAGCAGTAAATGGATGTTTCTGAGTGCTACAACCAATTTGCAAAATAAAATGAACTGTTATGTCTTGTTACATAGACTCAGAATATTCACAGAAGACAATATTTTGGGCTATGTGATCACCTCTGCTTTTCAGAGTTCAAACATGAAATGCACACTATCATTACATCAGAAATCTAGTTGGGATATCCCTTCTCCAGGAACCATTGCATCATTAGCTGCCTGCTGCACTGTGTTCAGACAATATCTCAATGTGATAACCTGTTTTCCTTTACTTTGCTCTAGTGTTATTTAGGGGTTTTTTGTTTGTTGATTTGTTTTTTTTTTTTAATAAGCTTATGTATTTATATTTTATATACTTTAATTAGAATCTTTGGTCACATTGTTTATTCATAAGTAATCACATTGAAAGAGAAGAAATCTGAACTGGTATGCCAAGTGCTTCTTACACAGTTGCACCTCAATGCAAAATATTGCACAAGCATAAAATTATGCTAAAGGAATGTTAGCATTTCAAAGTCACTCAGAACTGAGGCAGTGAAATAAATTATGTTATCCACAATTTTATTTAGTTTTGTGAATTAACTGCTATGTGTAGTGACATCCTTTCACATCATTATCATGACCAGGTTTTCATAGGACTCCTGCTCCACTTGCATATAGGCTGTGTTGTGCCCCGGAAATGAGTTGAAAATCCTTAGCAAAATTGCAGTATCCTTGCTTCTTTGTTGTGGGAAACCAGAGATATCAGAAGAATTGAATAGGGGGCAAAGAAAGGTACGGTTATCTTGTGGTTAAGGAAGCTGAAAGGCACCTAGAAATTCTAGCATAGTCTCACTTATATCTACAGTTCCAGCATGATATTTTGACCAGAAACACTTGTCTGTTTTGGTATGCTCTCTTTCTTTTAGAACAGTATTGTTTTAAATTTTAAAATTTAAAATTTTAAAATCTGAAATTTTATCAGTAGAAGAGCTGTTATTTGACTAAATAGGAGTCTGCACAGCACTGCCAGCTTCTTACTTTGGTCTCATTGAAACTCATTCTCCCACTTATGAAACAACTAAACTGAACTCACAAAAATGTTGAGAATTATTATTTCTGAAACACTAAAAAAAGAAATACAGCAGGGCTGACATAGAAAAAGGCCTAAAGAATTCATTGTTCAATTAAAATTTGGGTCTTGTTCAGTAGAAGTTGCTCATTCATGATTTTCAAAGCAAAAGTGCCAGCATCTGCAGAATCAGTGTTCTCAATGAGCAAATATCCATTACTTCAACATTTTTCAATTGTTTCTCAGGGAAAATCTAAACAATATATCCCTTCAGCTTTAAACCAGATAATGTGGAACACTGTCTTAAAGGAATTGTAATTTGGGGCTGCATATGGTCTATGCTAATAAATTAAGCAGCTGTCAGGAACCTTCCCAGACACTAAAATGTTATTGTCTATGTCATAAAATTGTAAAAATATTTCTTGGCATGACTTTGGCCTCAGCCAATTAGCACTTTTCCCAAACAGTTGCATGGGCCAGGGACCATTCCTAGTAGGCAGACAGTGTGTGGCTATCCCATTTTAAATGATAAAACACTTTAACAGCATGCTTGTATGTCATTCTGTGTCTGCTGGTCTCAGCAACAGACAGTGACCTTGGCCCAGTTATTTAGAAGTATAGACAAAGCCATGAGAACCAGGGTCCCAGGCCAGATTATCTGTCCAAACATACTGTTCATTTTTCTTTCTACATAAGCACATTGTTGCATTATGAGATTCAATGGAATATGGATATATGGAGTATAGTGTGGAAAATGCCACGGAAAATACCACTTTTTCACGGGGCGTGGAACTTTAATTTCTCATGACACAGGAAATCACTGCAGGGTAATCTGTTTTAGTGCAGGTAATTTTTTCATAAGGGAAAAAAAGGGAGGCCAATCCAATTTGTATAAACAGGTTGCACCCATTTCCAGTGTGATTTGGACTCCCTAAAGACTTTCCAACCCATTTTTATTTCATTTTACAGTTTTGAGGTAAACATTTGTCTGAGAGTAGGTAAGGGATGGGCAACTACCTGCCTACACACAACAAAAACAGTGATGTTCAAGGGCATGGAAGAACATCTGTCCTTCTACATTAAACCCTTGGAAGAATGCAAATAAAATAAATTTTACCCAATGAGGAAAATGCTAGGTTGGAAAAATCTAGCAAGAGGATGAAACCACAGTTGAAATGGGAGGTCTTCAGTATTATTCTCTCAGAATGAGAGCAAAACAGAGCAAAGCAGCTTACTAACTGGTGCAAAGTAATGTCCCAGGGTAGCAGGGGAAGAGCACAAGCAGTGTTACTGGCTCCCACACAAAGAAATGCTTGTTTCTCTCACCAATTCTGACATCCATGACATGGAACACAGCAAAGCTTATATCTTCTTTCTTCTTAGTAAGTCCAAAGGATTTCCTTAAGGATCTTTTCCAACTCAAATCCACGAGTCTGAATTCATCTGATAGACAATGAGGAGAAAGCCACATGTGCTTCTTCAGAAGGTCTGTCCAGTAACTCAAGACATTTTCTTGGAAACCATGCCCTATCTTCAGCATTTCTGTGGGCTTAATTATCCTGCTCCCTTAATGAGGGATAAGTCATTCTCATCCTGTTGTATCTTCTTTCTTCTGACCTTACATTCTTTCTTAATTTGCCTTCCAAATGAAAATCTGCCCTTGAAACAACCCTTCAAGTTAACTTTCATTGTTGGTGTCCACCAGAACAGCCATCCTCTTCTTTTTGCTCTCTTAGAATTGTTCCCAGCAGATGTGCTTTCAAGATTGTCTTCCCTTCATGTCTTCACTTGAGCAGAATTTTTTCACAGCTGCTATCCACCCCTCAGGCTCACAATCCCCTTCAGCCATGCTTTTTGTCAGTCCTCACTGTTCTCTTTGCTCTGCCTGTCCTTAGAAGTTGTCCTTCCTCCTGTTTTCCTCATCACTGACCCATCAGAGTCTCCCCTATGCCTGTAGCTCCCCATGTTTCGCTCCTCCATTGACAAGTTCAGACTTCTCAGCAGATCTCTCCCTGGAAACAGATGCAGTTTTGGAACAATCTCATCAGGCTCACCTGTGCTTTCTGGTGCCTGATACCATAACGACAAGATGATGCTGGGCTGCAGGTGGGAACAAGCAGCTGCTTGCAAAGCACTGTGGGGTCATCAGGCATAACAAAATATGTAAGGGGCAGAAGTTGTTCCTCGCTGGACAGTCAGCAGCAGCCTCTTTTCCTGGTTCTGTAATTCACCTGGTGCAAGCGAGAGATGGAACTTAGCAGTGAGGCCATTATTACATGCCCTTTTCTGTCCTGATACTGCAAATGTTATGGACAGAAAGAAAACAGATAATAAAGTACGACTCAGACTTAGTTTACTCTCTGCTGTCCAAACCGGACCTAGAAGTTTGCAAGTGCATTAAAATCTTTCCATCTTCCTTTTGCTTTTCCTACCCAGCTAAGGAACAGACTGTGTGGGCACTGAGACATTTGCAGGAGGCATTCATGAGTTATTTTTACTTTGAGTCATGTCTTGTATAGAAGACATACCACAGGCATATGTAGAAATGAGAACCTTTGCCAAAAGAATTTCATTCTTGGGAAAAAGATACATCTTCCCTCCTGTGCAAATAGGCCTATTAATTTTTCAATTACTGTTTCTAAGCACGTGAAATTTAGAATAATTTTTTAAAGACATCTATTGCTTGAAATTCCAGTTTATCCTGCTGTTGTGCAATGAAAAAGCCTGTACATGTCACACACTTGTCTGAAGCCCATGCAGGTCTCTGTGACCTCATGCTCACTTCTCTGGTTTGAGAGGTACCTGACCCACTGCAGTGCAGCATCAGAGCCTGTGCCAGGCTCCACACCCCAGTGTGCCTGCCGTAACAGGTCAGTCCAGCTTCCTGTCATCCATCACCCAGCTGAGCCTGGCATGTGTGGCCACACTTCAGGAGGGAGATCTCACCTGAGGAAGGGTGCTATTGAGGGAGGCCCTGTGCCCAAAAAATCCCTCACTGAATCCAGTCTCCTGCTGCAGCCAGTTGCTGCCCTGCCAAGTAACTGGACTTGCCAGGCATGTCCCTGGCACACAGTACAGTCTCACAGGTGGAGTATGAAGAACTTTGAAGGTCTGAAGTTAATTATCTCCATTGAAGACTACAAGGTGCTACAGTCTCAAGGCTGAACTACAAAATAGACTTCTCCATTAGCATCAAAGAGAGAACCTGCTAGCAGTATCCCACTGTGATCATCTGCTGCTATCAATCAAGTAGCGTTGGTTCAAATCACAATTGGTAGTTCTCCATCAGTAATTTACTATAGAACATTATTTTTCGTTTAAATGATCCCTTTTGTCCCCAAAGAAATAAAAGATATCTTCCTCCTGGAGCTTCTCAGTTGTTAGCCAACATAAGGGATTTCTCGCCTTTGCCAAGACCAGCCTGAGCTTTTCTCAAAGCACTGAGCCACAGCTGGAATTTGCCTGGTCTATGTGGTACAAAGTCCTTGGGTTTTGGACAAAGGAAGCTCTGCACATTAACAGAACAGCTGATACAGTCTCTGGTATTTATTTATGATAAAGAAAAGAAGCAGTTTTATGAACAGCTGAAGGATAACAGGTAACAGCAACTTATGCTGTGACTATTAGAGCATTAATAGCTGTGCTGCATTTTGCTAGTCTGCATCCTGGGGCTTTTGTGAGTAAGGCTGAGGAAAGAAAAGACACCTTCCTATAATCCCAACTGGTATGCTTAGACAGATTTTTGGGTTTCAAAGCCTTTTTGTGTTATTTTCTTTTCATCTTCATGAAACGAAATACAAGAGAAGAAAAGCGGTGTTTTATAAAGGCCCCAACCACCAAATTGAGATCGCTTGGCCATACACTCAAATCAAAAAGTTCCACAATGAAGAAATTTTGGTTTTGCTCCCTTATATGATAGCTGTGAGCAAGGACTTTGAGATGGTCTTTCACTGCAGTATCACCTGCTGTTTTTCCTGCATAACCCTGTTCATCCAAATCAGACAAGGAATATCCCCCTTAGTTCAACTTATTTCTGGCATATTAAAACTGTTTTCAGTGTTTCACTTTTCCACTTCACATTAGGTTAATGTACTTCTCTTGTACATTAGGGAGACTCCCCACCTCTTCTTTCATAGCATTGTCACTCCAGGTTTGAGGAACACCAAGGCCCCCACCATCTGAAAGGTCTTTAAAATGTAATCTAAAGTTTAATATACTGTTTCTGTCCAAGATTCTAGAAAATTGCACTTCGGCTGCAGTCACACCTCAGTGGGAATGCCAGCTTCAATCCATTTCAGAGACAGCTTTGGAAACCCTTCCCAGCCCCAAAACTGCTTTCCCAGCTGTTTACTCCCTCCTGGAAAGCCACACAACCGTTTCTCATCTATCTCTTGGTCTCTTGGACACCTCCACTGCTCATCACAGGGGAACTGGGACCTTTGTTCTGGTCACTTGGTCACTTGTAAAGATCTGTTGCTGCTGATAAAGGGTTTTGATTGTCAGCCTTCTCAGTCTTTTTTTTGCATAATGGTTTGTATGTTTGGGAGCATCATCACTGTAGTTATTTAAACATCTATTCTTCAGCCCCGTGCTGTTTAATCGTTTTAAATGTCCTGCTTTTGGGCTGTTGTTTTCAACTGCTGCACTTGCTCGTGTCAGTTTTCTGTAGCTGCAGCTCAGTTATTCTGCCTCATACCAACATTGCAACCTCAGTGACAGAGCATGGCCTGGGATCTCTCTCAGCAGAGACCTTGCAGAGGTCAGACACGAATTACAGCTGAGCATCAACAAAAGACATATTGCCATTCTGAGTCCCTGTAAATACTAATTGTGATCATATATTATCACCCACTCTATCCTTCCAAAGGACGTGAATGTATTTTCAAGCATTTATCAATTAAGCCTCAAAATATCTCATTGAGGTACTGCAAATTATGTGATAAAGGGATCAATTTACCCTAACACTGACATGCACCTACTTCAGAAATTAAATGGCACATCACACCTATTCAACAATGCACATTTAAATCCTGTAATGATGGACTACAGCCACAAATGAGGAAATTAAGTCCTGCACTGCAGCACCGTCTGGTTCATTTAGCAACAGTCTCAGCCAAGAGTTTTTGTAAGTGAATTCTCTTGGGTGAGAAAAAGCCCCACTAAATGGGACTGTGAAATACATGTGAGAAATAGCCTTATCTCTGCCAGTCTTGTCTCTGGTGGATGACTGGACCCCAAATCTACCCATCAATTGGTTACCTGAAGTCTCTTTTGTGAAGACTGCCTTTCTCTGTCAATATTAAGACTTCAACTATGGAAAAAATTGTGCTACATTAGACAGCATTGTTCCTGTTTTGATTACTTCCAGCAGTAAGATGAATTTCAACCAAAAAATAGAGGTACACACTAAATACAGGGAGGTATATGTATATTGTGTATGGAGGTTTATGCACATACACATTCTGATACATATGCTATAAACATGCATATGTATATACATATATATATATATAAATATAACAATTATTTGGTATATATTTGCTCCACATGGGAGGTATATTTATGTGCTGTACACTGAGTAAAGTACTCTAGTGTTTGAATTTGTCATTATTAATCAGTTTTCTTGAGGTTGCCTGATAACAAGAGAAAATGTGGCAAGGAGGTGGTAAATACTTTTGTTTATGGAGCTAGAGGCAAAATCTTACTGGTTTTAAACTTTAAAATGTCATTAGGAGCAGAAAGTACTCTTTAGAAAATATAAAAATTTAAGAGTCTGAAAACCAGACTATAACGGGATGGGGGTTTTTTTTTGGTTTTTTGTTGCAGTAACAAAGCATTCTAAGGTTCAAGTTTCACATTGTTTCCAGAAAAAATAAAACAACATACCTTCTACAGAAGCTATGAGCTTCTGTGGTCTTCTCAGAACTTTCAAGCTCTGTGCAGAAAGCAGAATGACCATACATTTATGATGCTTTCTTCACAGAAGGGCCATCCTACATTTGTAAACCCAAGAAACCAAGGCTGCCCAAGTGACTATTTAGATGAGTTGAAGAAAAAGTCGGACACCTTTCCATCTGATTTCTGTCAGAAATTCTTTTTCTGGCTCATTGGTAGCTCATTGCATAGCATTTCTGAAAGATATTTCTGTTTCAAAGAATTGACAACTTCTGGTGCAAGCATGTCTCATTGGAAAATTTCCAACTGCTTTCCTAGTTACTTCTTGACAATTATGATAATATGGCAATTTCTTCTTTTAGAACCCTGATCATCTTAGCACTCGAGTAAGTCAGGAGTAATATTATTGGAGTCTTTAAATTTAAGTGGCAGAAATTTGTTATTGGAAAACTGGGGCTCTACTCTCCCTTTACACTCCTGGCTGAATGTCTGTGAGGTACTGCTTCATTTAGAAATATTGGTAAATATGGTCTTTGAAAAAGAATAATGTAGAGATTAGATTACATGTTTGGTTACCTTGGAGTCTGATTACAGGAATTTTTTCTTGATTCTCTGCTAATTTATCAGCAGGTCCTTGTTTATACATAGTGCAAGTGCTACCACCAATTTCTGACATGGTCTTGGCCAGAATACGGGTTTATAAATGCATCTTGTTACACCAAGGTTTAAAAAGCCATTTTAATTGTACATGTGGCCAGCCACCTTCCTAAGCATCTTCCTAACATCACTGTATTTATCCTAATACACTGAATACCAGGCAAAGAACCTCTATTGTCCCTATTTCTCGGGAAGGAAAAAAAAAATATCCTCTTTCTTCCCTGATCCATCACTCACTGCTGCTGCCTGCAATCAGGCTATTGACTGCTGAGCAGTGAAGAGCTCTTGCTTGGCACTGTCAGGGCTCCTTTGTTTTGTGTTAGTGAGATGTTCAGTGAAGCAGAGGCTGGCTCGTCAGCCCAGCGCTTGCACTGTGCATGTGGGGTGTGGGAAGTGCAGGTGTTTGGCTTCTGGCAGTAGAAAGTGGGGTGGCTCTCCCATGAGCTTTCAGATGCAGGCTCCTGGAGCAGAGAACTGGAGCACCATAACTCAGTGACTCGGCATTCATCTTGGAGACCCAATCAAGCCTCCAGCCAGAACCAGAAAGAACAATGTCTCCTAAGTGTATTCATTAGCCAACAAGCTACTGGCTGATTTTTAGTAAAACAAAAAGTTATATCCATCATTGACAGGAAGCTCTACATCTAGTCTCAAAATTCAACACTTTCTGGACAATTTTAAAAATCAATTATTTTTTAGAAAATCTTTAAAAAAATTATAACTTTTTAAATTTTAAAAAGAAAAGAAAAAACCAGCTTTTTTCTTTTTTTCAGTCATGAATTTCCCATCTGTTTCAGCTCAATTCAAAACACACACGTCTTTACATCCAAGATGGGTGAGGTCTGAGCAGTCCTCTCCCAAAAAAATGTATAATCATAGAATCATTTAGGTTAGAAAAGATCTTTAAAATCATCAACTACATTTCTAAGACTCTCTTTAATTTTCTTACGGGGTAGAAGTTTTTAAATTTCTTTCAGCTATGGCATAAGTTTTCATATTAAACACCAGTCTCAAATGGATAGGCCTATAACAGTCTGGTCTGGTCACTGTGCAGAATATCATGGTGGAAAAACTGATGCAATAAATCTTCCCAGAGAATTTGAAATAAATATATTTGAAAGCCCCCTAGTATTCCCATAGGGTTGAAGTCCAATATAGTGCACTACAGAAGCACAGTAGAGGAAATAGGTTCCTTTGGTCCTGTGTGAAAAACCTGCTCAGAATGTATATGTGAAATAAGGCTGCTAACAATTTACCCATCATTAGGTCTTTGTCTTCCAATTTAAGATATCTTATTGACTGATGCCAAATCTTGGAGATAAGATTTCCTCTTGCCTTTCATTTTTCACTGCAAATATCTGATAATCTGATGCTTTATAGAAATTTGTCTGTGTCCCTAAACTTGGACAGCTTTTGTGCTCCACTGTCAATTCCTCTGAGCACTATAGCTGCTATGCATGAATGCTGTAATTTTATAGCATGACCTGCAGAGAGGAACAGAGGCAACTGGAACCTATTAGACCATGAACTTCATTTTCTGAAGAACTCAGCTTCTGTTGAAGTTGTGCGTGTTGGCAATTTCTGAAAATGAGAGCCCCTTCCCCACCTTTTTATAAGAAATTTTGACAAAAGCCTCTGGGATTGGAGTATGGTTTCAGGAAGGCTGCTAGTTAGTAAACCTTGTCAGCTCTGCCTCATTCTTCTAATCACTTTTTACAGTGTGTTTTGGTTTAGTTTTTAATCTCAACAGTTCTCTCTCGCTCACTCTCTCTCTCTGCCCATATTTTTAGCTTTATGACTGAAAGCCCTTGTTGGGAAATACATATACATGCATCACTTGCAGAAAAGTGAAATGTGTTTCTGCCACTATTTTTTTAGTTTACAGTACATATTACTATTTTTTTCCTGGAAAGCTTTACTGTAAAGCATTACCCTGTCTTCGTAAGTGGAAACCAAAGCTTATTTGTTATAGATACACAAACGTTTTCGAAACAGATTCTTCCTTCTAATAAAGAATGGATGCACTGAACTTTGTCTAACTGCTTAATCTAAGGATGCAGCCACTATGAGTCCTGACAAGCTGTAGGACTGCATCCTGTGTTTTAGAAAGTCCACTAGGAGAAATCAATATGGCTGCAATAAATCCAATGATGATAATTATCATTAGATGTAAATCAGGAGTCCGTGTTCTCAATCCCCTTCTTTAAACCTGGGAAATCTTCCTGATATTAATCAAGTTAATGATGTAAGACAGTAATGTGTGTATACATAATTCAGTTTCATCTGGATTATATCAATAAATGCCATAAGTACAACACTTGTAAATAACAGGACTGCACTTCAGGCAGCAAAGCGCATGCTGCACTAATAGATTCTTTAAATCAAAAATATTATAGAGAAATACATGTAAGCAACTAATTTAATATAAAGTGGTAAAATCAATGAAAACTAGATGATTTCTTAATTGTGTAATGCATTTATGAATGTTCAGGTCATTGTGAGTGCTTGAGCTCCAGGACAGCTCAGTGGAATTGATTGTGGTGCCTACACAAAAGGCTTGTTTCTTCATCTACAGCCGCAGTAGATTTTGTTTTACCCTTTGGTCAGCCTCTGGCAAGCCAGCCAAAGTAACAACTACTGCAAATGTGTGCAACATTGGTATTACTTTTGGACATCTATATCAAACTCATGATTTTAGATTCAATAGCAAATTAGTTTATCAGTTTAATATACATGCTTCAATTCTGTACCCTGCCAAGCCATTTGGTTCTGCCTGAGTAAGTCTAGTGACTGCTTGTAAACACCATGCTATGTGACAAGATGAACTGTGCTTGCTGCCTTTATTCAAGAGCCACCATGCAGTTGGAATAATAAGGTCATGCTAAAGTGAAAGGGTCAGGCTAAATGTAACTGTAAATTACTCTTTCCCTGAATAACAGGCTTAAACCAATAGGAAGTTTCCCTAGATGTGTGCTCTTCTGGTGCCACTGAAAATCAAGCTATTAATCTGTCTCTGAACAAAACAGTTCTCAACAGCTGTTGATCTTCTACTCAGTTGAATAACTAGTTCATACAGATGTTGAGATGTGAAATACAGAACTCTGAACAACAAAGTCAGCACAAGTTGGGTGGAAAATAGGGAGAACCAAGGGCAATTGTGGAAAAGTTGTGGAGTGGTTTGCTAGAGCATGAAGCAAAAAAATGATCTATCTTTTCATGTTCACTGTTGAATGTACACACAGACATTAAAAGATCTGATGGCTGCAATCTGGTCTAACCTTTTACCTCTGAGGAGTGATCTAATAAGTCACTCTGGGCTGTAGAAGTTATGAGTTATCACTTTTCTCACTCGCAAAGATGAATGCAAACACCTCCACAGCTCTCAGCCATCGTGCATTCTGCAATTCTCTGTGTGAATAAATAAACTATGTTATTAAATTAGTGACAAAATTTGACTTCACTTAAGTTACAGCAGGGGATGTAGTTTTATTTTTCTCTCTTTATTAGTAAATGAGAATTTGTAGCCACATGAGTGTTAATCACAAGCCACTAAGTGCCTGCTCACATCCTCTCTTTATGTGGATGCAAATGAGCTGATAGGAAACTATATATTTTAGATTATAACTTGTTTTTGAGAAAAGTGAAAACCTATATTTCTTGTAGGAAAGCAAACTAAATCTCGATTGTTCTTCTGCAGCAAATAGGCAGCAAAAGTTTTTCCGTGTAAAAAAATTAAATGGTTAAATCATTAAATACACTTTTAGTACTATACCGGTAAACTCCACTAAGGTGGTCATGATACCATTTAATGACTGATTTGATGTGTAACGTTTGCACATTAGCACACTCAGAGTTTGCTTGGGATCATTAAATAACTGTGTTATTAGGTGTTGCTAACAACCATTCTTTTGTGTATTATTTGGTAATATATATCTTCTGTGTAAGTCATATGCAGCTGAGCATAAAGGCAAGACCAAGGGGAAAACAGATCACCAAATTCTATCAATTTTTCACACTTCACAGATCAAATGTCACTGCTGTAATAATTCTGATGCATACTGTAATTAGGAAAGACAATCACTCTTTCTATATTTAAAACAAATATCTGTTCCTAGAGTTTGAAATGAGGGATTATATTCCAAGTATATGGCTGGGGATGTAGTCCTTTCCCCCACACCAGCACATTTCCACTCTCATCCTCACTCCAAAATACTTCACTAAAGTGGTGAAAATGAAGTGATTTTAGTTTTAGCCAAAAGGTATGTCCTCTCAGACACTTTTCTTCATCAGGCATGTTCTTCTTGAGTAGAAATTAATTCAGATGTAAGTCTAGCTCTCAGTCAAAGAGGCAAAATGACGTAACACTATTAAGCACTTCTTTGCAGGGAGGGCACTGGAGAGCTTGGGGCAGTGAGAGGCTGGCTGAAGCTGTGGGAACATCTCTGGGAGCTCAGGTAACTTCTGTAACTTCTCCTTACAGCTGAAGTCCAGCCAGCTCCTCTCCTGTTGCTGTGATTTGGGAGCGCTTTCTGCTCCCTCCACACTCTCCTCAGCTTCATCCCCCAGCTGCATGGCAGGAAAAAGTCCCTCTTGCCATCAGGAAGGACTTTCTTGAGCTGTCATGGTTTAACCCCAGCCAATAACTGAGTGTCTCATGGCCCCTTGCTCCCTACCCACTCCCCAGCAGAATGGGGGGGAGGAAATTGGAAGGGTAAGAATAAGAAAACCCATGGGTTGAGATATGAAAATTTTATTAATTGTAGTAATAACAACAACAACAACAATAGTAATAATAATAATAATAATAATAGTAATNTAATAATGGAAAACAACAGAGAGAAGCAATAAAACCCCAGAAGGACAAGTGATGAAAATGAGAACTATTGCTCACAACTGACCAATGAATGCTCAGTGAGTCCCTGAGAAGCAGTCCCCCCTGGCCAACCTTCTCCTTGCTTTTATAGCTAAGCATAACATGATATGATATCCAATATCCCTTTAATAAGTTGGGGTCAGCTTTTCTGGCTGTGTAGCTTTCCACCTTCTTGTGCACCCCCAGCCTCCTCATTGAGGTGAGACACAGGAAAGGCCTTGACCTTGTAAGCACTACGTGCAATAACTAAAACATCCCTGTGTTGTTCAGCAAAAATCCAAAGCACAGCCCCTTATCAGCCACTGAGTAGAAAATAAACCACCCCAGCTAAAACACAGTATACTGTGCACACCTAGGAAAGCAAAGGCAAAGAGAAGCCTCCTTTTGAGGGATCTTGTTTTATTCCTGCCTTTTTGAGGTGGAGGCTGTTTCACATACTACTTGCACTGGATGAAGCCTGGCTGGTTCACCTCTGCATTTTTTCCCCAAGGCCACATTACTGCACAGTTCTCCCACAGGGTTTAGTTGCACAGTTTGTTCCAGTTTCAGAGAGATGACTGATTCTTCTGAATGTACTGGTGCATAAAATTGGAGTGCCAGGAGGACCGTAATATCTTTAGGATGAGAATGGACTTTAAAAGTGTAATCAGAATGATTCTTTCACTTAGCAGACAACTTGCTGCAATACCTCTACTCAACTTTTCACAAGTATCAGGCCATGAACCTTGAAACAGTCTAGCAACAAAGACTAGTAATAAGAGTTTTAGCTGCTTAAAAGCTAAATATTACAACAGGTGTAAGAGACAAATTTAAATGTCCACAGAGTTTGCATATTTATAGTCTAAAGCTGCAAAACATAATCCATCTTAAATGCATATGCTTTTAAGCTGTACCCATTCAATCCAGTAGCAAAACTTTCTCTGAGGTCAGTGGTATAGGATCAGGGCCTGTGTTTTAACGCAGCTGCAGCACCTAGCACACCTTTAGGATTGTTTAAAATGGTATGTAGAAGCTGTAATGTAGCTTGTCAAAAGAAGAGAGCCTGTGGCATTTCCAGTGTGCTGTACTCCTGTACATCTTAAGCCAGCTCAAGGTTTTTCAGAGGTGGGGGGAAGATGAGTTTTGATATGATGATATGTGGGAGAAACTGGAGAGGAAGTTGGGATTAATTAGGCTGCTGCTTCCATGAGAAGTAAGGGTGGGACAATGGCATTGGCTTGGAGAGCTGGACCAGGAGTGACCTGGTGTTGCTTCTGTGCTGAGTGAGGGGAGAGTGGGTTTCTGTGAGGAGCTATCCCATATCCACCAAGACTCCTGGCAGTCACAGCAGGCCAAGCCTATTTTCTAATGCAGCAATGACCGTACTCATCAAGGGTATTTTGCTATTTTGCTGTTCTGGACAATTGCCTGCTCTGCCCACTCCAAAAGCTGACTCTGTATCTGCCTGGATTCTGTCAAGTCTGCCTTCTTTCCCATAGTGTAATGTATTTAAAGCTTTGGGCATTTGGTTGTCATATTTTTTCCAGAAGCTCTTTGATGCACAGCTGCAGTTACACTTCTCCATGTGTCAGACTTCCCAAACATGTGGGAAGAGGTTACACAAAGAGGTTACGCAAAGAGCAGCCCCATGGAAAAAATGCATCCCTTGATAAGAAACAAAGATCCCTTAAAATCCCTTAATAAGTAACAAAGTGGAGCCTATTTCCCCATGGTGTCAGATCTCAGCATCTGATAAGGTGCCACTTGAAGATGTCTCTTCAATGTAAGGAACCTTTTTTTCTATCAAGTGTTTCTGCCTTGTTGAATTCTTGTGATGAACAAAAGGTGAAATTATCTTGCCACTTTCCCCTCTGCGGGGATGCTAGTAGGATTGTTCTTCTCTGAGCCACCTGTTTTCATGTAACTTGTGGGAACTTAATATCTTTGACAGCAGTTTCAACTTGATTTGACAACCCAGTGGTTTCAGAAAGTACAGTGGAGGGGGACACAGAACACACATTTAGGTGAATTCATAATCTCTGCTTCCGTGCAAAGCTACACTCTTACAGTAACAACATTAGTATTCACCATAACAAAAGTATAAAACCTCATATTAAGCAGAATGAAACAAACATGTAGAACACCATGCAACATCAACAAAACCTTTCTCCTCTTCTTACAGAACTGCTCAGGGTTGGCACTGCACTTTTTTAATCCAGGGAAAATTTTAAGGCCCATGAAATAGCTTTAATTGGCATGATTTCATTCCTTTTCCAATTTGCATCTTCATGGAATGCCTTTTTTTTTTTTTTTAAGGAGAAAGTGAAGACTGTGTTAACAACGTGCTAACAGTTAAACTGGTTAACAGTTAAAACTAGGTTTTGAAACTCCCTAAACACCAAGGATCTTGGATCTTTTCAGCGGTCAAAAGGTGAAGGGGAGGGAATCTTTCCATTTGAAAAATTTTAAAAATTAATATTTTTTTATTATAAAGCAAAATATTTGGAAGAAAATGAGAGCACTTTCACAAATATATAAAATAACTCCCTCTCAATTCTAACTTTTGATATTGATTCAAATGAGTGTGGAGGATAAACCTGGGCAGGTTTTCAAATGGCCTCAAATGCAATGTAGGATATTTTAGAATGTATCAGCCAAGCTGGAATGCAGAGTGTAGTAAGATGCTGTTAGCAGTCAAGGGGTTTGCAGGAGTGTAATGTGGGACATCCTGAGTGGGTGGTGTGGAAGAGGCCAAGGCTGAGTTTCATGGTGTGCCTTTCCAATCTGGAAACACCAAACAGCTTTTGCATGCCCTGTTGTGTTCTCAGTGCTGGGTGCACAAGGCTCCAGCTCACCAGGGCGGCAGATTTGGTAGTGGGCCATGCTGTTGTACCATTGCTTCAAACATACAAATCACTGCTGTATGACTGGACTGGAAGCTGCACAGTTAATGAATGAAATGCTTAGCTGTGCTCTCCTTTTTGACCAGATACTGTATTTTATCTTTAGTGCACTGTGCTAGTGCTAGCAACAGCGTTTCTATTAAGCTAATTTGGCTGTGAGTGGCTTTTACTCATACTTGTGCAGTTTGGCCAATATCTCCATGAGCTGGTCTCTGATTAGTCTTGTCAAATATATCCTAATATTCTGTGCATACCAAGTTCTTATAAACTACTGACATCTATTTGTCAGCAGATTTGAGCACTTTCTGTGCATATAGGCAAAATTTGGATTTTCTTGAGGTCACATTCATGTTTCACAAAAGGAATGTAAAAACACACCTGTAAAGACGAAAACTGCAATTGGATACCTCTTATAAGGAAGAAAAAGTAGCTGAAATATATTATGTCCTTCAGTATCTAAACTGCAGATTAAGTAAATTTCCCAGCATGTGAATGAAATAATCTCTACTAATAACAAGAATGCACTTCTTCAAAATGTAAACTCCACTGCTGGTCTACAGAGGCAGAGCATAAACAAAGGGAGAGAAAGTTATTGTGTGAATAGAATCAAAGGATCACTAAGACTGCAAAATCCTTTGCCTAAATACCACCAAGTCAATTAACCATGGCACTAAGTGCCACATTCAGTTGAATAGTTCCCCTTTTTTATCAAAAATGTCATACACTGACCTAGAATACAGTAGAAGTTCCTGCACAATTTGTGGTCCACATTAGTTTTTTCTGGACAAGGCTCATGCACAGCATCGGTGAACATGGGTTCTCCCTCACAGAAGGAGCACAACTGGCTCTGGATCACCAAGCCCATCCAGCTCACTTCACTCAAAGACAAATGAAAACAGTACTAGGTTGTGTCAGCCACTGCACTGTCTAGCTGTCTTGGAAAATTTTACTGGCAGAGATTCAACAACCTTTACTGCTATCCTGTTCCTCTCCTCTAGTTTGCTAGTGAAGAAAATTTTTTTCTTATATTATCCTAATTCAATCCTCCCATCCACAATCTGTTGCTACCACCTCTTGTTATACCATTTACTGACTGAAAGAAGTTTTAGTCAGACTTTTTTGCACCTTCTTTCAAATACATGTAGGCTCCCATCATATTGCTGCTTACTGTCTTCTTCACCAGACTTTGCACCAGTTCGTTCCACCTCTCCTTGCAGTGCATGTGTCCATGGCTTGTGCTCATCAAAGCAGCCCTCTGCAAGACCATCTCCAGTTTCTTCCCTGTATGATGGCACAGCACTCAGTACAGTGGGATCCCATAAGCTTTCCTGTATTTATACATATAAACTGGAAAGGTTTTACCTTCTATTATTACTTCACATACACATTAAATAAATTGTAATTCATGTCACCAACAAGAATCATACTGTGAAGCAAAAGAGTGGTAAGAGCATGAGGAATGTAACAGATTCTTGTCCTACTTAAATAGACTTAAATCTGTGTAAATGTTCAAGCACTCTGTAATGGTGGAGTCTGCTTCACTTGACTTGGGAGGCAACTAATCCCAGTCTAAGCTGATAATTGTAAAATACTGCCTAAGTTTGTTTCTGAGCACTGAACAACAATGATCTGTACTCTTGAATGTTAGGATAACACTTTTTGGGCTTTTGCCCTACATCCAATCCCCTCAAACAGTTCCCAGCCAAGGTTTGGGAATTGGAATATTCCAGAAGATATTCCTAACGGGCGATCTGTGGTAACTACACGCTAGAGCTGGAAAATATTTAGTAGCATAAATCTGTGGCACCAAGTAGCCTGAGCACATTCAGTGCTTAGGCACAGTCCTGGGCGTGTTTAACTTACTGGTACAGCTGTACATGCCTGCCCTGTACTCAAGTACCGTACTCATACAACCGCACTGATTGAGAAATAAATAATTTTTCTTTCATGACTGAAAAAATTAAGGCCCATGTTACTTGGAATGAAGTACCAATCGATAAAGTTATGCCAAGAAAATAAAACCCAGTTAAGATGTAGCAGAAATCATACCACTTTCCATAACAGTCTTTACTCCTATCGGCATAATAGTAAAAAAGGACTGACTCCTGTGATTTAGAAATAGGCAAATGTGCTGCTCTTTGCAGAATGTATTTTTATGTCAGCTCATCTCTTTCATCAGCCCTTCTCCTGGAAAAAAAAAAAAAAAGGTGCTATTTATGGTCTTTGAGCTCTGGACATCTCTTCATCATGCTCATTCCATTATTTCCTCCATTCCACTTCCCCTTTCACCACACCTTGTCTATAGCTCCACTGCCAAGGGCAGACAGCCTCTGAACTGTCTCTTCTGTTTCCTTCTCTGTGCCAACCAGGGCTCCCTCACTGTTACCACAATAGCATATTTTGAAAGGCTGTGAAGGAGATTTCTCCATCCTCCCTGAAGTCTAATCATGCAGATTGGAAAGGGACCAACTGCGCATCAAGTGTCACTGTAACTATGCTGGGGTTGCACAGCTCAGCCTCCTGCTGCTACAGTGACAGCAGTGAGCTTTTTAGGCTCCATTATAGATTTCTGTGAGCATATACAGACAGCTCCCTAACTATTTCTCCTCACCGAATCTTCATCTATCTTTTCTTCTCCTCTTTTTTCACACTTTATTTCTTTCAAAGCATTTTTGCAAAAATACATAATAATGTGGATGGCATATTGACATTTTCTAAGTGTTTATGACTCAGAAAAACCTCTGCAGTCACTGTTTCTTGTCTTGATATAATAATAAGAAACAACTTAATTCCTTAAAGATGAGGAGGCATGGTGGTGTTAGCATCCAGGAAGGAATCACAGAGGCAGGTGCAGATGGAGAAAAACACCCTGAACACAATCTAGCAACAGCAGTCCAAGAAAAAACAATTTACAGAATTTATTCTGTCTGTGGTGTGGCCTGAGAGGAGTTCAGAACTCTCTCCTGCAGAGTGATTTTCCTCATCACCTTACTGGTGAACAGTGCTCTGAACAGTTTTTGAAAATGAAAGAAATTGAATCGCAGTTACCTGATTCTACCATTAAGCCAAATTAATACATGCTGTGGAAATTCAGTTAATCTCTGCACTGAAAGCTACAATTCCCTCTGCTCTATTCCATTTTCCTGCTGTAATGAGTCAGTGTAACCCCTGACTAAAGATGTAGTCAAGCCAGAGACCAACACATTCAAGAGAATAGCAGTGTGTGATTTAGAATTACAATTTCCACCACTGGCACAACTCAAAGGAGCATCATTGTCACTCCATGCAAAAGCCTTGTTCCCTGACACCTATAAATGGGTGAAAACTTGCAGAGTTCCTCACACCTGCTTTTAGTCCCTGTTGTGGCTTTTCACTTCGATTCAGGATGGAAATGGTACATAAGCAATGGAATGACTTGCAGGAAGGGCTCATACATTCTATATGGCATAGAGCAACTGCTGCTTGGGCAATGAGTAACCCCAAGTCCTAATAACCAAATCACCAAAGTGAGTCTCTGAAAGTGATAATTCAGTGGTTCCAGTTAAAAACTTCCACTTACTTTATATTTGCTCTTAAAGCTTTAAGAGAAGATTAATGGTGAGTTCTTCAGTGAAGACATGTGACAGGAGGCACATGTTAGTACCATTCAGAACTGTTGTCACATTCCTACTTGCTTCAGCAGTTGTTGTCAGAACCATGCAAATGTTAGTAGACATCATCAAGCCAAGAATTTACTTCTAAAAGTTTGTGTATTTCTTCTTATTTCTGGTTTATCATTTTTGAAAGAGCAGAATTTGCTCTTCAATCATACAAAGTTCCTTTTTTTTCCTTTTTTCTTAGCTTTGGGAAGCTTCTTACTGGATTTTGATGAGATCAGACTTTCTCCAGAGCTCTTAAATTGGTTGTCACGGTAGTATCTTATTCAGTAATATGCAAATGCATAAATTCAGTTTTGTTCTCAGTGTGATTGTGTGTGCATGTACAAAATTACATTTTTCAAACATCTCTCTCATAATCTAGACACACCAATCAGCATTGTTTATCTGAAAAACTGATTAAGTAGCCTCTCTAGTATACTTCAAGTATAGAAAGCTAAGTAGCAATCAATCAAAGATTCTTAGAGGAAGTGATTTCATTTTATTAGTCCAGAGTAAACCAATCCCATACAAGTAAAGAAATAAAATGTTTACTATTGTATTTCAAGCACATAGAAGTGATTTTTTTTGCTTTTTCTTTTTTTTGTTTTCAGCAGAGCCAAAACAAAAACATTGTTCTTCGTCACCAGCCTACAGTACAGGACCCAGAATTATATTAATGAGGTTTATGGGTTTTTCTCTGGACTTCACTAGATTAAATAACTAAATAAACTAGATAAAATTGTATGGCATTTTTGAGATTAAAATGACATTAATTTAGATAAAACGTAGTAGTTTTAAATAGTGCATTATTTATCTATACAGTACCAAAATGGAAACAGGAGGAAAAAACAGTAGAGATAATAGCCCATATAATACACTTTTATATTCTGATCTGGCCAATACCAACTTTGAATTTTTGAGAATGCCATGATATCTTTATTTATGAAGGTTCTCTCTGATGGTAGTGGCTAGTTTGCCTCTGGCCTTAGATATGACTGATAGTGTCATAGCTAGTATGAAGTCAAGGTGATGATTAGCTGACATAAAGTTTGGCAGTGTTTAATCCTCTGGAAATTAGCTTTGGAGGTTCCTGAGAAAAGTACCATTGGGAAAGCCTTAAGTGTGTAAAAGAAATATCAAAAATACAGTGTAAATGGTGTTATGTAGGAGACAAACATAGAAAAAAAGCACAGTAAGAAATGCTGGCAATGTTGCATCCAGCATTGTTAGCAGTTACAGGAACTGAAAGGCGGGAATTAATTAGGTATTGAGTTCTTCCAATTTCTGTTAAGAAAAAAAACATCGATTTTCGCTCTGTTTCTTACTGACAGCAACTTTATAGAGAAGATAACAAAGGGCTACTGCACTTGCCATCCTTCTGCTCCTGCTCTCAAAAGTGGGTTTAGCCAAATAAATCTGGGATATATTTGCCTACATCATAGCTTTGTTGACTGAACACCTTGGGGTCAGGTGGAGTGGGAACTTCACACCCTGTGACTGGTAAGTAAAGAAGGGAAGAGGCAGATGTTGCAGGGCAGCTAAGCATCAGTGACAGAGCTTGCTGGAAGGGAAAATTAAGCACTGGTCTGGGAACAAGCTATAATTTTAAGAGCCTGTTCTACCAAGTCTAACTTGCTGCCTCTAGCATAGATCTGCACACAGCAGGCACAACATGCATTCTGTATTTTTCCTAGGATGGATGTGTAGTTTTGAAATTAAGTTATTAAAATCTTCCACTGTGCCTGCAGTGAATAGGAAAAGTATGCTTTTGCACTGAACTAGATATCCCCCATAAAATCTCACAATGGACAATGGGAAAGAGTGGAGATTTAAGTTCATATTGCATCGCTGTTATCCAGACCACTGTTATCCAGTACTGTTACCTGCTGTAAGGAGAAAACTATTTAGTGCTGGGTTACTGCTTATATCCCTAGTAAAAGGTGAGGGAGGTTAAAAAAAAAGGAGGGAGAAAGATGAAGACAAATTCATATAATATATGCTGTTCTTGAGATTAAATTAATTGTGAACTTTCTAGTATTTTAGAAAGTGAAGTTGACTCTTATCTTCCTAAACACATGGAGGAATGAGGTGTGACTCTAGATCTGTTGTAAAGACTGTTTCCACCCTCAAAATCTGTCATTTCACTCTTATGCACATAACGAGTTGCTTAATTTTTCATTTATTTTTCTTGGGATCTAAATTTTCCCAAAGAAATTATCTTAGCATCATATAAAATATGTATCTCAAGCTGGGCTAGATTGTGATGCTCTGCTTCATGCCACTAAAGTTTATATGCACTTAGTTCACTAAGAAACAAAAAAAACCCACTTACTTATTACTATAAAATAACAGGATTTTAAAATCCAGCCCAAGGTGAACCTCTCATCCTCCCTCACATAAAAGCCACCAACACTTGCAGTATGTCCCAGCACAACTCATTTGAAACAGAATTCTCAAGTCCAGTTCATTGGCTAGATAATTAACAGACTGAAAACAGAGTTTCTATGGATCTGAGGACACCAGGGACAGCTCAGTTCCCAATATTTTTCTCAACAAGTTTCGATATGTGGGCTTTAATGACTGAATCAATGTGTTAAAGGACGGACATCAAGACACTAAAATATTGCTGTATCATACTTAATTTGCAATGCTTTTCCTTTTCTGTCAGCACAGTTAAGATGACATCGTGCAGTGATTTACTCACAAAATTTTTTCAGGCCTTTCCCCATTTTATGTAAGGAGTAATGAAGGTTCACTCTATATTTTACATATAAATACACCTGATTTATATTGTGTAGAAAGGTGTGTAAAAGGCTCCAGTTCTGGGATTTCTTCTACTTTTACAAAGGAAAACATATCTATAAT
Source organism: Toxostoma redivivum (assembly GCA_013397375.1). NCBI lineage: Eukaryota > Metazoa > Chordata > Aves > Passeriformes > Mimidae > Toxostoma > Toxostoma redivivum. The sequence continues at coordinate 81,813 of VXBI01012028.1, forward strand.
TAAGCTTATACCATAAGGGACTATCTTACTGAATTTTCCTTTTGACATGATTGATTTCTGTATTGACTCTAGGAAATGGAAGCCGGCAAGTAGAGTCTGACATAAAAGAAATATTTGGGCTCTGCAGTAACTCCATTTACTACAGTAAGAGCTAAACTAGAATGTGAATTGCCACCAGCTTCTTCTGCATATGCAAATGGGTTTTTTTCCTCAGGGTCATAATTGCATCCTCTTTGAGGAGGGTAAATAAACACAGTCACTGATTCATCTGTCGCTGCAGTGGGGGAGGGTGGGAGGGAATTTGTACATAATTAGGATACCTGGCTCAGAATTTTGGCCTAGGAAACATCAGCGTATAATGTGTCGGAAAACTAAAGCCACCCTCTGCTCTTTCTTTATTTCTTTGGAATAAACATGAGAATAACCTGCAGGTGAGTGGATTTCTGTGCCAACCTGAAATAAGCATTGGCTCTGCTCCTGTTGCTGTTATTCACTGCTCCAGATGACCAGCAATACTGATGTTGCTGTTCATCTGTGTTGAGCAGCAGTGCTACTGTGTGTCAGATGCGCTATAGGTCATAAAATTGCAAAGTGATGGTGGTGATGTTCCAAGTGAATTTTTACCTACTGTATAATTTCATAAAACAATAAACACAAATCTCCTGCATTCATCCTGCAGCATAGTTAATTTGCAGAGCATCAGGTGAAAAATCACTGCAAGTTGCTTACCTAATAATAATAACGGCCAGCCAGAATTGCTAATAAATCAGGCTCAGGCACTCCGAGACAGTCTATCTAGATTATTTATTTTTTCATTACAGGGCTTGATTTTGCAATTTATTATTCCTTTTATTATTTACATTCTACTGGTGTCCATGTTTTGCTCTGTTATGGCCCGGATTAGGCAGAAGATGCACATCCCTGCCCCAGGGATCCCACACCAGCTGTCACGACCCAGTCCATGGTTTGTTTGTTGGTAGATCCTGCACAGGGGTGGCAGCTCCAGCCATCTTCCCCCAGCTTGATCCTGCAAGCACATGGCACAGGGACCACACACAGAGGTAGAAGTGTGGAGGAGCAGGTACCAATGCTGTGCTGCACCTGGAGGGAGTGAGGCTGCCCTCGGTGGGGCAGGAGCTTGGCTCCCAAAGACTCTCTTCTAAAAGGCATCTCATGGCAGCGTGGCAGTGGCTGGGTTCGGGTAGGCATTTTTCAGCTGAGAAAATCACGGCAAGATGTAGAGCGAAACGCCAGTCATTTCTGTATCTCTGAATTCATAATGCGCAGAATAAAACGTTAACATGTACCATTTCACTGTTGGAAAAGATGAAAAGAGGCTATTTTCAAATTCCCCAAATGACATGAGTTCTGCAATTAGAAGTAAAGGAACTTCAAAGTCTCCCAAAAATGCTACAATAAGTGTCGTAATGCCTCCAGGGGAGAAAAGCAATAAAGCTGTCATGAGGAGCGGATCTTGCTTTGCCTTCCATTTTGTTTCTGGGCTGAGCAGCCACTGCACAGCAAATCCGTGCACGTACAGCCATGGCTCCTCTCAGTCTTGGGTGTCACAGAGATCTTCCCTCTCTCTTCTTTTCTTGTTATCAATAAAACAGGCATTGCTGCTTTCACTAACAGCATGGGGTCTAGAAACAAAGCTGGGACAGACTGTGGAGGGAACAATCTATGAAATGTCTTTGGAGGCTCACTCCCCCAACCTTTATCTGACAGTACACAAAATTGCTATTTTCCAAATGCACCCAAGCTCTTATTTTTCTCGGCTTTTTGTGCAGATAGAGTAAATGGAAATAATTGAGTTGTGAGGGAAGGCTTTCATTTGGGTGCACCAAGAGGCTTGTAATAAGGACATTAGCACACTTATTAAAATGTCTTGTTTGTTCATGCCCCGAGATTTAGACAGGGGTATTGCATTTTCATTTTTTTAAAAAAAAGAAATCTAAATAAAAATCTAATAGCCAATTTCTGAGCATGGCTGACTAGATGGGAATGTGCTAACCTTAATATATTCTCATTAGAGAAATTTTATCCTGCTCCAGTCAACAAAGAAGACATTTTTCCATTGATAACACTTGGTTCAAAAGCAGGACCAGCTCCAGAAGCAAAGATTGCTGTCCCCTGCTGCACTGCCAGAAGTTTCTGCTGATAAACCTGCTGATCCTGGGTGAACCACTGGAGCCAAGAGGCAGCATATGAACTGCCATGTCCTACCCACTTTCCTACTAGTGTTGGGGATGTGACCATTGGTTCCTCAGCTGGTTGTTGTGGCCTTCACTGGACCCATCTGGAGCCTGCCCTGAACTCATTCCCAGGGAGAGGGAAGACTGAAGGGCTCTCTCATGGTCTTCCTCTCATCCTCATGTCGCACTGTGTCCAGTGGAGTCCTGCCTTAGGATGTATGCAGGCAAAATATGAGCAAAATATTGCAGTGTTCTTATTTGGAGCTTGCATCCCAACTGCTTTCTCCAGCCTTTCCCTTTGTGGATTAATTGTGTGACTGGAATGTCTCTACAGCCACTGCATGAGAAAAAAACGAGTTGAAACTCAGTGCCAGCCTGGCTGGTAGCTAAGCAGAGGGGCCTACTTCTTATTAATGGGTTTCCATGAGGACTCAGCAGGTAATGCTCAGCTCCAGGGGACCATGGCACTGTGACCTGGATGATACATTGCAGTTTTGCACCAGGCAGGAGGCAATAATTGGGTGCACCCTCCCTGTGAGCAAGACAGCTGCAAAGATAGACACCTTGAAGTCATAGCAGCTTTTCCACAGTTAGCAGAGATTATGTAAACCCCGAGCCAAAGCCCTCAACATCTATTTCATTTTGAACAGAAGGCTGAAATCCGCATGGTGAAACGTTCCAGATTCAGCAACCATAAATACAGAGATGGCATGAACAGTAAAATTAATAGCAGGATCTCATTAGAGCGCTGGTCCCCTGTAAAATAACAAGAACAACAGAAAGAGCTCCTCATATATGCATACACATTCCTAATTAAACCGCCTAGAACAGAAAGAAGAAGGGCACTCTGGATTGCCTCAGCCATTGAAAGACATTTTTGCACTCAAACCTCTTCATTCCAGCTGGGCAGTTGCCGGAGGCTTTGAGATGCTCTCCTTGGTGGAGGGAATGGGGCAGATGGCCTCAGTGCCTGAGGTGTGTGTGTGTCCCCATCGGGGTCCCCCTTCTCCAACTCTCCTGTGGAGTGGTCCATGCAGAAACCCCTCTGCCTGCCTCTGCCATGTTACTTGACTATCTGTTCAAAATTAAGCTTTCAAGTAGTTTCTATATAAACTGGAAGCTGACAGTTTTGTGTACAAGTAATTACACAATAGCTTTATGTATTGCATGGCCTCTAAGCACTTCTATAATTAAAATAAATCAGTAGATATATTTACTGTAAATGTTGAAAATCTGCAAAGTTAAAATAAAATCACAGTGAACTTAATGTACTACATAAATTTGGAAATATGCTCCTTCATGTCAGAGTATAAATAAAAGCATCTATGCAAAGTGCAAACTGTTGAAAATTCTGAGCAATGATATAGATGAACAGCAGTTCAAATTATATTATTTATAGGATGTGTTTCCCCTAGCATCAAAAAACAAAAAAAAAACACCAAAAAAAAATAAAAAAGTAAAGCCATCAAGGAAATCATAAATATTTTGGATTTGCATCTAGTAAATCATGACAGAGCTGACCGAAATACCATAACAGTTTCTCACAATGCATGATTTACTTTGTTGGGGAGAAAATAGTATTTGCCAATTTATTTATGCTACGCAGCTGTTTTGGAAAGTCACTGAGAGAGCAAAGGTTATGTTATGTTTCATTTGCTCTGCCGATTGAGGAGGAATTTATTCCCAATATCCTTCCTTCTTTCTATTCTATCTATATTCAGTATTGGACTATAAAAACAAAAAAAAGAAAGAAGGAGAGCTTTAGACAAGTTCTGCAAACTGCAGGGTGAAGCATTTCCCTGAGCTAAGCACAGATAGCTGCAGAAAACCCTTTCAGAAGTTTATCATGCTGTTGTACAACTACTGTGATGAATCTTTGCATTTCTGTGTATCACTTCATTTGATATGCCCTAGGTGCCTCAGCTGCCATTAATTGGCAGGCTTCATTTACCTCAGTAGACTTAAACTAGTTTTTATCAAGCAAGGGCCTGGCACATGGCTCTCAGAGTTGTTCAAGATATGCATAGCCTTTTTCTGTGAGGTTAGTAGAAGCAGACACCTTCCCTAAGGATGGAACATTATGTACTTCTGTTGGCAAACCATCACATAAGTATTTAAGTAACTGGTGGCATAAAATACAAAATTTAAAAAAAAATTAAGAAAAAAACAAGCAAAACCAAATAAAAACAAAATTAACAACACACATACCCCCCCTCCTAAAAAAAAACAAAACAGAAAACCACAAGCCAAGAGATATATGAGTACAGACAAACACCAGATTCAAAAAAATGAAATATAAACTATATAAAAGGTGGGCATACAGAAACATAGGCGAAACATCCATCTTCCAAACTAACAGAGAAGAATGACTTTATTCTATGATACTAGAAGCATGATGGACATTGGGATATAAACAGAAAATATTCCAGGTGTGTGGAATTTGTGTCCTTCCCTCTCCCAACTTCTGCTATCAGGGAACTAACTTCCGTCATTTGATATATGGAGTTTTATGGTAGCTCTTTATTTCTATTGCAAGGTTGTGAAAGCTAGCAAGGCAAAAAAATTGCTGAAGTTGATGATAATAACGTATTAAAAAAAAAAAAAGAAGAAGCATATTAACATTTCAAACATGTTAAATGAAAAGAAAACAAAGCCACAAAGACCTCTGGGTAAATCCACAGCTGGTGTTAAGCAGCAGAGTGTCACTGAGGTGCACAACATCTTCTTCTAGTTCAAAGAGAAATTAATTCAGTGAGGCTCTGTAGTTTTATGTCATGTAGGTCAGACCGGATGAGCACTGTGGTACCCTGTGGTTTTATAGGCAGACTGCAGAAAGTGGCCAAGCTCATCTCCTTTCTTTAAGTAGCATCATTTATTCCCGACACTGAAACAGAATCCGCGGCTAAACGGACCATTGATCTGACCCAGTCAGATATTCCTTATGTTTTTGTAATCTTATCTATAAATCTTCACCAACTGATACAGGAAAAGTTCAAGCCTATGCTTATGAAATATTTATCAACATGTCTACATAGGCTGTATCCTTCCTCCTGTATTCCACTTCTTCCTTTTCCTGTAGTTATTTGTTCTGCTGTTCCCCAAGGAAGGGTGTGTCTTCTTTGTGCTTCCACCAGTGTGACTAATACACTTTTGAGCAGTAAAATACAGTAATAAAGGTATTGAATTCTCCAGGTTCACGTAATTCACTTCCCATACTGCAGAATTCCTTAATTTTGAGTCAAGGAAACCAATAGGAGAAGAAGCATGTGTCAGAAGAAGCAAATGCAGGCAGCATGACCATCACAGTTGTGCTAGGGGATGGTTTGGCAGATTGTTGACTGTAGCTTCAACAGTTCAGGGCATTAAAACTCCCTTTCCTTTCTAGGAGACAAATTCAGAAGGTGCCTGTCTCTAGTTGATGAAAAAACATCATCAACAGGTTTTGTCTATATTAAAGTCAATATGGCTTTGAAATGATCCAAGCCTACTTGGCAGACAGTCTATGTACAATAGCCAGCTGGAGAAAACTCCAGCCTAGACCTCTGACAGAAAACACCCAAAACATTGCAAGCAGATGTCTATCAATGGAATTACCAGCACTCATATGCCATAAATAGAGGCTTAAAGATGCCTAAAATAGAGAAGGAATGGAGCAGCTAATTAACAAGGCACAGTAATATTTAGTGACCGGTGTAAGTCCTAGGTTTTCTGGACTGGAAAGAAAAATGAAAATCATTACAAAATAGGAACGCTCTTATAGAGCTTTTTCTGCAAATATCTCAGAACTTGTCTTGCTTGTGTAGGCAATGCTCTGTCAGCACTGTGTTGCTGTTATGACTTGCAGTGCAGAAGCAAGGCTGTGAGTTGGTGCTGCCCCTGAGACCCTCCCCAGCAGGGCACTGAGTAATCTCAGAGCAGCAACTCAGAGACAGCAGCTCTCATATGTGGGAGATACAAATGTGCCCAAGAACTGGGCTGTCAAAGAACAGGTAGAGAGAGCACTAGCTGTTGAGTGACCTGTGGATGACATCTCACTGCTGCTCCTGTTCCAGCCTTGCTATCTCTGGGACATAACACATAAGCACAGTCACTCTCTGCACATCTGGACCATACAGGCAATACAACAAGCACAATTCACCAATCTTTTGCTCAGTCATGACTTACAAACTCTAGCCATTTTCTCAAATTAGGGTTTGGGGTTAAGCATGCTACAGAAGCTGAAGTATTCCTACAGACAAGTTCTACAGGGATGGTGCCACAGTTTTCCACCTGCCTCCCACAATATGTTGCAAGCCTGGAAGAACAATAAACAGAAGGCTTCACATCACAGTCTAGCCTAACAGCTCAGAGGACCAAGCGTTTGCTAATGAGTTTTGGGCTGAGAAAGCAGTGAATGAAGGGGTGCAGCTGGCACACCAGTACACATCTGATGCAGCAGAAGGACCAGAGCCTCTAGCAGAAAGAGTCTGGGAAATAACCCTTCACAGCACTCCAACTCAGTTTGAAAAAGTTCATATGTCAGAATCTCAAACACCATCTGCTTTCTGCTGTACCTAATATTTGCTGAACTATTTGCAGTAGAGTTCTGGGAGTCACAATTTCCCTATAGGTTTTAAAAACTGATAATCTAGTATTAGATAGGATATCATTAGATTAGGGAAATACAGTCTCATGCTTCAGGGCATGTGCCAACTTAAAGCCAGAACAGGTGGGTAGGAAGGAAGCTGAGCTGTGAGCATGTTAAGCCATAAGTTCACATGCCTTCTCCTAAAACACCTAGTACTGGGTGTTGTCTTGAGACAAGAGGCTGGATGAGAGAGATTTATTCTGGTCTGATAGCTACTTTTCTCAGTGTTTTTACACCAGTCTTATGGTATTAGACTAGATCTTTTTTGCAGTTTCTTGACTTCTTATAGGTTATGTAGAATTATGTAAAAAAATGGCACTATACTCTGATAAAAATGCAAAATAAGAAATAATCAAGTAATCATTTTCAAGAAAGAACCCTGTAGTGATGTGTTGGCAATCTACTGTGTATCTGAGTATTTCCGCAGCAAATACATTTGGCACTAAGAGCTATTGCAATGCCATCTGTGTCCCCAGGTAACTAGAATACACCCCAAAAGGTGATGTACAAAATAATTTTGATCTTCATTCAGCATGAATGCCAAAATGGCTTTGTGTGTGAAAGTAGTGTGAAGAAAGATGAGCAAAGGACTTCCAAATAAGTATGCATGAGGATCTTTTTATGTCCAGTTTCCTAGTTAGTGGGAAGGGCCTTGCCATATAATACAGAGCTGGATTTCTTCTACAGTTCCTGCTGTGATAATACCCATGAGCTGTGTGCATGTACATATGTATAGCATTCAGGCAATATTCCTTCAATGTAATGTGGGTTATGCCCCTTGGTGATACAACACATAGGAAAGAGCTCCAAAATTCAAAACCAGCTAAAAGGCTATTTAGTGCATATTACCTGTCTTCATCTCTATGTTACATTCATTCCTGGCAAAACTGAGGGAATCAATTTATTTTTCCCTGGAGTGTCTTCTAAAATTATAGGAGTTTTTTTCACGATTTGTACTTTCTTCCCAGTACTTCTTTCTGTTCTGCTATTGAGGTGAAAAGATAAACAAAACTGAAAATTGATCTGGGCTATACTGATTTTCTGCAAACATGACAGTAAAGTAACTGGCTATGTGAGCAAGTCCAAAAAGCTGCGACATTATCCATTTACTGAAGAAATATATTTCCTCAAAAGCATTTAAAAATTGACATCATATTTTCACAGACACCTAAGAGTTGGAATAAATGCTCAGCTTTTCTGCTAGTTGGTTCAAGACTAAAGTAACTATGTTAACAAGACACTGGACCTAAATTTGATCACTGAACTCAGCCGGTGGATCTGTGACTTCCATATAGAAATAGCAAACAGACTGTTGGTCTGCATCTCTCTAAATTTACTGTATCTGAACATTGATGAATTTGATGGTCCAAGATTACTTGTGATGGTAGGAGTACTGATGTTAATTTTGCCTTGCAAGTACAGCAAGTTACTGATTCAGGAATAAATAAATAAACAAATAAATAAATAAATAAAATAAAGTTATGCTACGATTCCCAAGCAGCCCCTGCTTATGCAGGAAATTTCCTGCAGGAAATTGTTGCCCACTTGGAGTACCCATGCACCAACATCCTATCTAGCCTCTGCCACATAAGGAGGTGGAGATTTCCACTGCTGTGGGAAAAAAGACAAATCCATAACAAGCACTCCAGATTCTTTTTTTTTTTCCATATAAGGGGAAACAAGTCTGTCTAAAAGACAGTAAGCCAAATTTCTGCTGAACTTCAAACTTTAATAAGCAGTCTTTCTTTGAATTCAATACTGAACCAGTGTAGCTATATGAGTTTAGTATTACAGTATAATATACTGAAATACTACCATCTGCAGTCTTCCTTTGCAACAAAGGTCACGTTTATGAAATATTTTACTCATACTTTCCTTTGCCTGATCCACATTTCTCAAGTCTGCTTTGTGAGACTTGGAGAAAGTGTATTACAAGCAATGCCTAATATCTGGGTACAGATTAGATTATTTTTGTCTCCAAATAAAAAGTGTTAGCTAATAAAATCTGTTCTCACATCCATTGAGAACTGTCTTCCATTATTCATTTGGAAAAGAAAAAATAGTGAATTACTTCATGTCCATGCGAAATAGGAGCCTGCTTTGGTGGCAGAATGACTGCCTCCTGCCAATTGAACTCAGCAGAGCAGTTTTGCTGTGTTGAGGAAATATTTCTTCTGGTGCACTACTACAAAATGTCAAAAAGTGACAACATCCGTAACTAAAAAGTCCATTCAAAATTGTAAATTAAATTATTTAATTTTTAGTTTTGTGAAATGTTTAGGTTGGTTTTGACCTTTTTGAAGTGGTTTCTATGTTTGACAGCCCTTTAACATAAATTATCTTCAACTTGAGGATATTTTGGACAAAATAGTAGAATGCATCATTAAGACAATATTGTAATAGGTATAACATTAAATGGCCAATTCACTTACTTGCTTTTGCTGTGAACAACTGAAAGTGTGTCAGCAAATTTTTTCATTGAAAAGGCCCTGGATTTAAAGACTGTAGATGAGAAAACTAGTGTATAAATTAATTTGATGTTCCAATTCAGATACTGATCGACCTGTCCATAGTTGCTAAGGAACTCTGAAATGCAAAACTTAAGCTTCATGTACCTGTCTGCATGAAAACCCTAACTCTAGGAGATCATGCCACATTCAAGCAAAAAAACAACAATACATAGAAGTTTTCTAACTCTTCTGTCTTATGTCTCTCACTATGAATTTGTCATCATGATCTAATTACAAAAAAAAAATTATAAAGTTTTAGATATATTCTTTCCTATTGTTATTAAAACTTGTTAAAACTTACATCTTTACATTACTATTACTGTCATCTTCATCCTTCGTTCCTATATAAGTAAACCCTAAACTCCCTTCAAATATTATCTTGTGCTCATTTAGACATCAGTCCCTTGGCCAGTCACTCTATTCATATGGCACACAGGCTTTACAGATACCTTATACATCCTTTGAACAAGCAAAGTCTCAGCCTATATATAAGTGGTGGCTATGTATTGTAAGTAGTATACTAGGTTGTACAGCATTCAGTAAAATGAAGTTCCTGTCTTTGAGAGGCTGAGAGTTTGACATATCAATTCATAAAATGCAAAGAAAACTAAGAAAGTAATCTCAAAGAGCACAAGGAAAATTCTAGTACTTTATAAAGTTAGGATTCACTTCTATGTTGAAGCTAACTGTGTGAGTCTCATTAAAATATTCAAAATGGACTTCACCTATTTTCATCCTGGGTGTGTTTCTATCGAAGTCCATGCTTCTTCTGATTAAAAATACAGTAATATTTGAGAACAGTGTTTATTTCTATATCTATGACACTTTTAGCAGTCTTCAGGATGTATGATCTTATTCTTGAAGTAAACCTTTCCCCATTTAACCACCCAACATTTCTTTCATTTCTTTTACTCCTTCCCCATTTTTAGTGCCTGGCTCACAAAAAGCCTTTTGGTAGTTTATATTTATATTTATTTATATTTATATTTATGTTTATGTTTATATTTATTTAAAATGTTGACTTCAGCTGAGGAATCTGGCTTTTACTGCCTCAAATATAGAAAATAATTCATTACACACATTATCATTTTTTACAGTTCAGACTGGCTACTGTTCAGAACAGGAAGGGATTTTTTTGCTCTTCAACATACTAGGGCATTTCTGAATACTTTGAAATATGCTATGCCTTATACTTCCAGTAGTTAACAATTTGAAGTGTATGTGTGTAATTAATAGTGTCAAAAACAGGGAAAGACATATGGTTGATTTTTTTTTCTTCCTATAGAAGTGAAAGCTTTAATTTCTGAAAGAAGATGCCACACCAAAGGAATGCCCTCTGCTTGTTACCTTGATAGTCAGAGAGACATGAATAGTATTATTGATGCACAAACACAAAAGACTGGAGGCTTATAACTCTGTTTCTGTGTGATTAAAGACCTGCAGGAGATTCTTGGTGGCAGTAGGCAGAGGGTGTTTCTGATAAAAGGGAATAGAAATGAAAACTAACCTTTTCTGTCATAAATTACACTGCAACAACTTTGGGGCTCAATTTCCCTGCAACTGCCTCTTTTGTCTTCCCGTCCCACAATTCTGTACTTTTGGAAGCTTTGTTTCATATTACTGTGCCAAAGTCCAAAATTTTTAGCCTGCCAAGAAAAACCTAACCTTTTCTTTCTACCAACAATCTTTCTGATAAAAAGAATGTTCTTCTTCTATTCCTGCCTTTCCTTTCCTCAGATATCAGAGTGCTATGCCCTCCCCCTCCCTGCTCCCAGAGTGTTCATGAACTTCAAAATATCCTGGAAATGACAAACTGGATAGCTGCATTTTGTTTGGGTGAGTTTTCCCTTCACTCCTCAGCACAGCCATCAAAGTAGCCCTGATGGCATGAGGCAGAGCACAGGGTGTCAATCACTCAGAGGGTTCCTGAACTGGTAGCAGCAGCCTGTTGCAGCCTGAGAGCATCCCAGACACCACTTCAATCACAAATAATCACCAGAAGCTGCCACCTGAAGGCCAGAGTGATAAAAGCACAAAAGGAATTATTTTGCTGCAACTTGCCACATACAGATATACCTGTACGCTTTCTGAGCATGACGAAAGTAGACTAGCACTTGTGTTCTCTGCAGAAAATAATTGACAAGCAATAATTTTGTTAGACAGAGGTGCTGTAATATGACACAAAATCAGTGTCTTTATTTTCTTTGACACTGTTTTCGTGTACCCTTGCTCCTTTTGCTCTTCACAAATTGCACAAAATGGTAACAGTACTGCTCATTGGTAAATTATTTCAAGGATTAATGGTGCTGAGCACTGCCCTCATTTAATAAGTGGACAGGCCAGGATATGTCATCTATGATACAGCACAGTAATTGTGCCACAGACACCTTTAAACTCCCCTGGCTTTAGTCTGCATTTTGCTCCGAGCCTCAGAATTGTAGTGCAATGACTGGAGTCATCCAATCTCTACTTCATATAATTTCATTGTTCAATGCATAAACAACCATATCAAATCAGAAACCCTGGTATAGTTGCCTTAATGGAGTAATTTAACCTTTCTCTTAGACAAATATTTCAAAACATGAGTAAAACTACCCTCGTTCCCATGCCCTTAACCATCTCTTATTTTACCTCTTTTGATTTTCTTGCTGTGGTATGGTTGGCATCGAAAACCTTCCACTTATGAACCTCAGTATGAAGTGCTCCATAGGTTATCTTGATAAAGCTTCTGGGTCACTGTTTTGGTCATTTCACTTGTTCCAAGAAGCAAAAGCCTCATAAATCTCTGGTGGCATGGTCACCATCTTGCAGCATGTGATGGCCACAGGCTGAACCTCACTTAATTGCATTTCACCTCTGGTCATTGTTGAGGAATATAATGGAATTATTTTAAAAAATAAAGTAAGAATTCCCAAACTTTTATATTCCATTCCTGCTGGTCTGCAAAGGCAGCAACATTCCCAGAGATGAATAATAAAAGACAGTGTAACAAATTAATACAAATGAAGTCATTGCTGAGCGACTCCATCTGCTTTGGAAATGAGGCTTGGACTTTCCAAAACATGGCCGTGATCCAGATAATTAGGCTTAACTCCAAATGAAGCCACACAGGTAACTTATAGCTTCATTAACTCTCCTCGGGAAGGCAGGCATCCAAGAACTAACCTTAATAGAGCAGCATATGATCCATTGACAATCTGTTTGATATTAAAATATGAACTTTGGTTTTACTATGTTACATCAGTATTAGGCCAATAACATATGCAGAGCAAAATGTTACGGATTGGACATGGTCTTGTACCCTGCATTACATACAAGTCACTGCATCCAGAGAACTGGGATTGCAATTTTTGGTTTACAAGGTTTAATCAAAATGCATTAATAATCTACAAAATCTAAGCAAGGCACATAAGGTGTCTGCAAGTGTCTTTTCTCTGTAATCAACAGGAGGATTATTAGGTAATAACAAATGTTATTCATCTTCATAATGGCTAAATGACAGCCTGCTTAAAAATAACAAATGACTACTCTTCATCAACTATTACAGGGTGAATATGACCTTCACGTACTTTAAGCAAACAAGTCATCTTTTCAAAGACTTCCCCAGTTCTTTAATTGATAATGATGAGATGCTTTATCTGTGCAGAGAAAAAAAAGAGCTCTAGTTATACCATTTATTTTAGTCTTGGAGGCATTTTATACAGCCCTCTGTCAGAGAAGACACTGAGATATAATACCGATTTTTTCATCAATAATAAATTAATGCATAATTAAAGTGGTTAGTGATGTGCATAATGAACTCCTGTGAGATGTTTCCCTTTAATGTTTATCAGTCTTCTGTCTGATTTTTTTCTGGTGACATGATGCTGCTTTAATGCAACAGAACTGGAGAAAATTGGCCTGAAAGAAACTTCAAGAAGTTGTCTCATATATCTGTCAGTTCCATCCTGGCAGAAGTCTCTCTTACTGCTTATTGAAAACCTCCAGTGTTGACAATTCCTTCCCCAGGAAAACCAATTCCAATCTTTGCTGCTAGACATATTTTCATAAAATCTAATCTGAATCTGCCTTCTTGTTATTTAAACCCAAGTAAGTTGCAGAATAGGCCCTGGAGTTTTCAATCTGAAGCTCTTCTATAGACCAAATCTTTCCTTCTAATAAAGTTTCTCCAAGCCCCAAAAGAATAAAGTATGTACAACAGCTTAATACATCAGTGGTCAGAGTGATGAGGATGGAAGCCTAAACAAGAACTACCATAACACAGTAAAAACTGTCATTCTGCCTAGCAGAATCTTTGTACAAAGACTTTTTTTGTCATTTAGGTAGTTTTGTACATTTAGGTTGCTCTGATCCCCGCTAATAATGGTTTACAGGAGTTCTGGCCTTTTGCAGAATACCGACAGCCATAAATGTGTCTGTGTCTCTGTGCCTATATATCCGTGTTAAAGTAAAGTAGTTATACCTTCTAGTGAGGTAAATTAGGGTGCTCTTTGGTGAACATTATCCACAGGCAAAGCAAAAAACACAGTAACTACCATGCTTGCTTCTGCACTCTGAATGATGGTGCCTTTGCCAAGTCACAGCATATTTGATTCATTTGCCATACAATTTACACCCACAGGAACTGAGATGAGGTGGAATTAGCAGCTTTCTCCTACCTCTTGTTTCTCTCACAGTACTATGGGTGTTGCAAACAAAATTTCATTTGCCAGATATGCTCAAAGCAGATAAAAAGTGATACTAAGGTCATTTTAGCAATCTTAGGCAATTAATTGGACTGAAGAGTGCTGTGCATTAGAAGGAACATTTTAACCATGCTCCATAAAAAACAATCCAATACTAAGAAAAGTGTATTATTGGTTTTGCTCAGTCTCATATTAATTATAGCAGAGCATAATGCTCTATGTCAAAACTCTGTTGTTCATTTTAAGGGAAAACAGTGATCCACATAATTCCAACTCAGTCTGGTATGCTCTAGTATCTGGCTGTTCCTGCAAATCAGTGTGATTCATCACTGACTCTTCCTTGCACAGGAACAAAATGCAGGAATTTATTTTTATTTTTTTTATCATGCTTATTTAATTATCTCCATACGTCATTTAATAACTGAATAAATACTGTCATAACCAAAAGTAAATTTTATCTTTTTTATTTTCCTGGGCCACAGCTATGTCAAAATGAATTATTGTGTCAGAGATGCGTGCACACATGCACACACACACACACACACACACACACACATGAATAGCATGTTTCTTATAAATACATACATTATAAATTTATTTTGATCCTTTTCCCTTTTTAACAAAAAGATATGTGACAAAAAATGGACTGAAGACTGCTCATTAGATTTGATTAATAAGTTTCTGATTATCTGATTCAAGCTAACTAGGCACAGCAGCGGCAGGCAAATGGTTTGATGTTCTCAGTCAATACATGGTCTACATCTAAAATTACTATTTGCTGTATAAGGAACATACCAGTTGTACCTTCCGCCTTAAAGAGATGATTGAATTTATCAAGATCACATCTTAGAATGTCAGTGCTTTCCTGTTTGTGACAAATTTGAGAAAACCTGGAGACCATGGGAGAGGAAGTTGAAAGGGAACATCATGAGATTTTCTTTTCTGGGCTTTCTTCTTCAACTCATTCCCCTTTTCAGGAGTATTTGCAATCAAACTACCTGTGTTTTCTATATTTATTGCTTGTGTCATGATTTTGTGCCCATTAATCTTCTACATGAAATTATAGAATTATCAGTGTGCTTTTAGTCTGAAAGCTCTGACTTTCTTGTTATAATTGTGAATTTCAGAGCAGCAGGTAATATTGAACAGGAGCCTGTTTTCCTAATCTTTCTCCAAGGCCAGTCATTTGTTAAATAAACTGCTAACAGTATAACACTAATGTTATTCACCTCTTCACATATTATTTATTGGAAACGAGATGATTATGGGACAAAGACTGCAATAACATTAGTAACTACAGGGTCACAAGCTGAGGTCTAGCACAACAGACTTCATCTACTGCTTTGTGCAGAGGATTCCATATTCAGAAGAACTGTAACAAAGCCAGATGTTTGCATTCCTGGAGACCAGACAGGGTCTGGATAGACTGCACCATGGATGGCCAAAATAGGAGGAGTTCCTGGACACAGGTGAGGTAGTTTCCTTGGGCTCCTTCCAGCAAAGCATAGACAGGACAGGATGCTGCATGACTTTGTCGTGGCTGCAGACTAAACAGTGATGAACCTGATATGCCTGGGCTAGAAAGTGAAGGGCAAGACAATTTTGGGAAGTGAGGAGTCTCAGATTCCCCCACCAGGTCCCCAAGAAAGAGATGGACGGCACTGGGAGATGAGTGGTGGCCATTAATGCTGAAGTACAACGGGTGAGAGACAGGAACAGTGACTCAAGTTTCCTCCAGTTTGCTCCTGTGTTGCACAGGGCTGGTGACAGTCACATCTGAGCTCTCAGAAGACAAATAATTTTCCCCTATCACATTCCCCTCCAGTTTCCTGCCCTAACATTTTTTTCTTGTGTCCTGCAGCCAGCTAAGGAGGGACCAGTTTTCTCTCCACAAAGGGCTGCACTTTGGTAAACGATGTAGTGTGTGTTGTAATTTGAAATCAATGGTGTACTAGGAAGTGAGGAAATGGCACTACATAAATCAGCCGGCTATCGATATTATGCTTGTTGCTTAATAGCATAATTTTAAAAGCAAGTTGTCTGTAGACATTGTCTTTAGTGTCTAGGCAATTGTTTAAAACAGAAGGTTGTAAGTGGGCTTGAGCTTTTTCAAGATCAGCTGAGTAGACCTCAATAATTTTTATAAGGTTTGTGGAGGCAGGCAGGAAAGTATTTGTTCCTTTATTTTAGGATTCATACAAGATTTTGTATTAAAGAACAGTGTCATTACATATGTAAGGCAGAAGGGCTCAGGTGATTTCTGTGGCTAGATGGAAAATCATATTTGGACCTATCAAGGAAGAAAACATAAGTACAAGTACAAACAAGTCACAAGAATTTGAGCTAAGTTTGATCAGTACCCCCTATATGAAAAGTTACATGTAGATATTATAATGCAAATATCATCATTAATTGCAGTCCTTAACAGAAATACTTAAACAAGCACAGTAAGCTGCTGAAAAGATTCCTACTCTCATTGAACCAAATCTTGTTGATTATAGGTATTCTTGATTCAGTCCATTGGGAGCGCTTCCAGCATGAGCCCTACAGAAACATGTCTGTGTATTGCCTACCTCCAATCAAAAAAGCTGCAAAAGCTGTAGATTTTGACCCTAGATATATCTGGCATTTTAAAAAGGAAGAATACAAAAGTCCTTGCCAATACCAGTGCATGGGATATGAACTGCAAGAGCCAGGATTTTGTTGATCAGTGGCCTTTCTAGAGCTAAACAGCCCAAGAGAACTGTATTACATATAAGCCATTTAAAGAGATCTATTGAAAAAAATTTTTAAGTTAGTGAAAAGATATTACATTTCCAATGTACCTTCTTTATTACCATGCCACTTGAAGCAGTTTTGTAAATTTATTATGCTGTCCCAGTAAGGTGTGGGACCAAATGTCTGATTTAAATGTCTGATATGTCAACAGTTCTTTTTTGCATAATTCTTCTACAAATCAGGTAGGTATCTGTTAACCTTATTTATGCCTGCCATTAAAGGGCATTTCAGAAAATGAGGACCATCTGCCATTTTTTTGTATGTTTACATGCCTCATATTCTTTCTTATATCTTTCCATGGATATGGGGCCAGTGCAAGGAGCTAAAATTTAATTATCTATGATAAAAACATAGAATCATAGAATGATTTGTGTTGGAAGAGACCTTAAAGATCATCTAGTCCCAATCCCCTTGCTGGGGGCAGGGACATCTTTCACCAGACTGGGTTGCTCAGAGCTCGATCTAACCTGACCTTGAACAGTACCAAATCAGCCTCAAAACATAAGTGGAAAGGAAGAGATTCTTTTTATGTCTGCCCATGCTGACTGGCAGTACAAAATGTACCATAGATTTTTCAAAAGCTTCCAGAGAGGTATGTTTGGGAGTGTTGTCAAAGGATTCTTTTTGATAAAAAAAAAAAGTCTTCTTTTCTAGACATTCTCATGTCTAGACATTCTCTCTGTCATTTTTCATAGACATTCTATGAATTGTGTAAGGAGGGGTTATTTCCATTGCAGATAGTACATGCTCCAAGCTCTAGTTGTCTCCACCCAGCATGTTTGGTCTGGAAGCAATATTAATTAGGCAGACCAAGTGGACTAACCTGCTTACATCATTGCTAGTCTAAAGGTCTCTATCCTCCATGGCAACAAAATCACTTTCTTTTATTGTTTCTCTTGTTGTGTCACTGCATGCCTCTGAAACCTTACTTACACAAAACTGTCTGGGGTTTAGGTTTATCCAAGCTATATACTCCCATTCTCCCTCCCATGTGAGCCTGGGTAGTGAAGAGTTACCTCTGTTGCCTTCAGAACGAGTTGCCTCCAATACCACAGAAAAACCACTGGATGCAGGACATTATTTGGGCAAACCAAAGACTGTTTCTTCACAGGGCAAAGATGAAACACTCCATTGTAATGTCTGTGTAAAGCAACTTGATTTTTTTATTCTGGAAAATAAACCCCATGATATTGAAATAATAGGTGAAGTTTTTTTACTTCACTCTCACAACAGAACAGTAACTCTGTGTGATCAAGTAGTACACAATTTATTTTGCTTCACTTCCAAGGAAACAGCACCACCAGTGTCATTCTCCCCCCTTTCCCCCACAAGTGCAAATAGTATTAGCAGATTCTGTGACCAGAATGTGGCAGTCCTTTATGATCTTCCTCCATCCAGTCTGGGATTTCTGTCCAACACAGGGAAAACATAGACCTGGAAATACCATGTCAGTTCTGGCCAAAGCCAGCCTGTTCACCCGTGTACATGGAAGAGTAACTATGGAAGAGCACTCAGAGCTTTCTCAGGACTTCTGACAGGAGCCGGGTGAACAATGTACATCCCACATCTAGTTGTACATCCCTCACCTTTCAAAATGCAGTTTGGACAAGCAGCTTCATCTGATTTCTTCCTCTAAAGCAGTGTTGATGAACATAGAGCTACACATGTTCAGAACTCCATTTGTTTAAACTGCCTGTAAAATGCCATCCTTTTTCCTGGAGAGTGACACAGACACCCCCAGTTAATCTGCTCTAGTCAGATACACAGTCAGTGGAAGTTGTCCTCAGCTCAAGTGAGATTCTTATAGTCAAAGCTCAGGTTTTGTTGATGGCTGCATTGGCGTTCCCAGGAATGAGCAGATTCCTGGTAGGATGGGTCAGGTGTTCAAAGACAATGGAAGGAGGATGCCCATGACTATGTAAAATTCCAGGAGAGCCAAGAGACAGCAGGCAGGGGAAAATGTTTGTGTGTGTGGAGCTAATGCATTCCAAGCTTTGCTCATCCCTGCTAATTCAGGTCTGCACAGAGTTCCACAATGGGCCCCAGGGGCCACTAACATTATTTGCTGCTGTCTCTTACATGCAGGAAGGAAAACTGTGGGCAATACCTGTTCTATTACACCATTATGTGACACAAGGTTTTACCTCCTGTCTAGTCAGTGGTTTTCCCACAGGAGCTCAAGCCAAAACTTAGCTTATTTGCATAAGGGCAAGTCATCCCAGTGAGTGCTGCATGAGATACTGCAACTGATGCTGTGGTATTTCAAAACTGGCCAAAAAAAAAAAAAAAGTTGGCCATTCACATTCAGTTTCTCCTAAAAATCACTTTTAAATGCAACATTATGAAAGTCAGTAATGGGCTGGGATAAAAAAAGGCAAAGCTAATTAAATTAAATTGCAGAGTTTTTTTTCCTCAAAGTACTTCTTTAATATTAAATGAGTTATTAAAAATAACTATGGACAATAAATGGACACAAAAAAAAATAGATCAGGTGGACTGAAAATTAAAAGTGAAACTTAAATATTAATGGAGTTTTTTCTCAGTTGGTCAGAAACTTTTTTCCACAGCATTTCCTGTCAGAAACTGTTATTTCATCAGAACAAAGCAATCTCTGTGGGAATATGTCAATTATGACAAAACAGGGGGGAGGGCCAGTGAGTGACTCATTTAATGCCATCAAATCATTTTATTTTTAAGTGTTTCTGAACATTTTCAGCATGGTGCTTCTTTTAATTATAATAAATTTTTAGTCTGGTTTAAAAATTAAGATTGGAATAAAACATTCAAGCACCATAAAACAGATCTTTCCAAACTTTCTAAAAGTATCTTTAAAGATTGTATTTTATTTCACATTCTTCATCTTCAAAACTACATTTTGGAAAATTATGTTATAATTTAGGACAAAAATGTCTCAGCTCATAATTCTTAAGGAAGGGAACTTTCAAATTTCACAGGGCTTTACTCAACATCTGTTCATATCTTTGGCCTCATTATTTATTTTAGGTGGCTTTGCACTTGTCTCAGGAGACAACATAAAGGAAACCAGAGATGTTGTGTATTATTTTTGTTAGAAAGGTTCACCTTTGAAATGGAACTTCTTCATTCAAGATATTTCTTCCCATTTTTTTTCCACTGATACCCCATTCCTGCATTATTCCCACCCCACTCCCCTTGTAATGTAAATCACAGCAAAAAAAAAATTTGGTGGTTTAACCAGAACACAAAAAATGAGGAGGGCTGTTGGGGTGTTTTTTAAGTCTATTTCAAAAAATATTGGGGTTTAATGCTCATAATTTTGACAATTATACCTGTAATATAACCATAAGAGAGGTGTCAGAAGTCCCTGCAGGAGAGGTAGAGGCCAGTGCTGGTGAATAGGCAGGAGCAAAAGCACTGAGGAAGGAGAAAGTAGCCAGACAACTCTTCTGCCAACCTCAGTACTAGAGCAAACACATTGTAGACTTCTGCAAAGATTCAGATCCATCCACAAGGATGATCTATGGGGTGACTTTTTTGACCAACTTGTTTAAAATGAGTTAAACTCATTAGGTACATACAGGCAATTGTGGAGTCATTTCATCTGCTTTTATCTTTGCAGGGTGAAGTTGCTTAAACTCTGACGCTCCTGACTGTTGTCTAAGCTTCCAGCATTTCCAAGACAGCTGCTTACACTGTTCACACATAAAATATACCCCTACACTACACATGACATCAGTCTCATGGTTAAAAATAGGCACTTTGTCTCTTTTTATAGATGACTGAATAGACACCTAAGCGGGTTGGGATTTGGTATGAGGACTCTCATCATAGAGGTCAAGGGTTCAAATGTATTCAAAATCAATACTAACTGAGAGTTATTACCTTTGGGTGGCCTATACAAAATGAATGGTGGTTCTAGCCTAATTTCTAGTTGACAGATGTCTGTGCCATCAAAAAAATCCCATCATTGCATTTGGCATTCCTCACACAAGCCTCAACACAGAAGCCAGACTGGGCACAGAGGTGGAATTAATCTCTCGTGAAAGGCTTCTAGTTGGTCCTTCCAAAACAGAAATAAAACAGATTATGAAGGTAGTCTGAGGAATGCCAAAGTGTTAGTTCTTGTGGTTGAGTTCTTGTAGTTGGCTCCTCCCTGTGA
Source organism: Toxostoma redivivum (assembly GCA_013397375.1). Classification (NCBI taxonomy): domain Eukaryota; kingdom Metazoa; phylum Chordata; class Aves; order Passeriformes; family Mimidae; genus Toxostoma; species Toxostoma redivivum. The sequence goes on from VXBI01012028.1 coordinate 102,746, forward strand.
ATAAAGAGAGGGCAGAATTTTCATGGGTTTTACCCAGCATCTTTTCACAAGTACCAAACTGTCTTTTGCAGGGGAAAAGATATAAGAGGCTTATTTGTGCTACCTAGTTAAGATTGTGACAGTGTCTCCCTTAAAAACCCCACCAAGCCATAAGAATTTAATCTGGGCTAAAAGCTGGCAGAACTGTTCTCAGCCCTCAAGTATGTTTTAAACCCCATTAACAAATATATGTTAGGCCACTTATAAACTAAAATACTCAAGGCTATATAACAATAATAAAAAAGTCCTTTCATCTGAGTGTGGAATGCAAAGAGGAAATCAAATGTCAAATATTATATGGTTTAAAAAATATTCCTGTGTCTGTGCATCAAACGAGGAAGCTTTGACAAGTCTTTCTGATTAAGTTTGAGGATACTTGAGTGGTTCTTTTTGCTTGAACTATAGGGAATATGTTATCAGCAGGTCCTGAAGACAGATCACAGAGAACTTTAAAAAATGTGAGTGATAACATTTTGAAATAACTGCAGAACTTTAGTGCCATGAAGAAAAAGTATGTAGATTTGGCTTACTCCCAATGGGAAGATGAGCTGCATAGTTTTGTGCAGCTTGAAGGCGTTAAATTTGCCTGGTGGGAAGACCAGTTAAAAGAGAATTACAGCAGTTTAAGCATGAAAAATAAGAGCAGGCTGCACATCAGCACTCTCAGTTCTCAAGCATATATTGTTAACCTTAATTCTTGTTTGCATTTCTCAACTGAAAAAAGAAAGAAAACTGATGATTTTAAGGAAAAAACTATCACCTTATCATTAAAAAAACACAGTATTTTTCACAGGTATTCTTTTCATCTTTCAAGACATCGTGAGCCTCAAAAATATTAAATAGATAGATGTTTTTAAATGACATATAAAAGGCTAGATCTGAAATCCACTTTAGGCTACTTTAAGCTCTGGACCTTATGATGCCTCTCATTTTCTGTGGCCCTTTGCTGCTCTGCCTGGATGTCAGAAGAATGGGTCCAGATATGAACCAGGCTAAAACCCAGTATATGCAATGAGCTGCTATCTTCTCTAAACTGATCCCAGCATAAGCAACTAGGAATGCAGGAACCCAGAGCTTGATGTGGACAGCATCTCACCAGACATTTGCCAAAAGTGAATGGACATTGTGCACAAAACAGTTTTGAGCCACGTGACCCAGGAAAAAATACATATCACCAAAACCATTAAACAAGCTGCAAGTTCCTTAATCAGAAATGCTTCTGTTTTGTATATGTTTAAAGAGAAAAAAATCCTACGCAAGATACTTCAGGGAGCCATGGCACTTTTATAGGAAGTATGGTAGATAAGCTAATGTATTTTATTCTGTCTCTAAATAGCATGGAGATAAACTGCAGATAAAAATAACAATCTGAGAGTACGGCGTGTTGATAGCAGTGTTAGTGCAGAAATACCAGAGTTCCTCTCACAGTTTCCAGAGATCATACAGTCTTAAATAACAACTCATAGCCCAAAATCTGATTTACGCGGGTGTCTCTAGTTGATCAAATAATCCCTAGATGAGCTGCCTAAGTACTCAGTTAAAAGAAGGAGAGTACTTCATCCTGATTTAGCTCCTAGCTCGAGTGCTGCTTCAAGAGGTCTCTTCCACAGTGATTGCACAGTGAAATGGACATGATTGCTCTGGTGCCCAGTTGGTGAGAGCCAGGGTCTGGCCAAGAATCACTCAGAGGAGGACTGGTGGGAAAGAGGAAACAATGGCTCTTTCCTCCCTAAGCAAACATAGGATTTACAGAGGAAAAATAGCTCTTTTGGAGTCACTTAATTAAGCCATATATATGATATACATGCAAAATGTACACATGTATTTTCTATCTAGGAGGGAGTATTTGTAAACCCCTGTACTGGGTACAGGTGTATTGGTGCTGGCAGAGACACACCTGCAGCCCCAGGACAGAGCCCAGTGGGACACTGGACATGCCTTGTGAGAAGCAGTAGCCCATGGGCAGCCCACAGTGGGCAGGTTTATCCTGAAGGACTGCAGCTGGTGGGAATGCCCCAGGCTGGAGCAGGAGAGCAATGTGAGGAGGGAGTGGCAGAGAGGAGCTGTCATGGACTGACTGCAGCCCCCCATTCCATTGCACAGCTTAGGGGAGTGGTAGAGAAGTCACGAGTGAAGAGTAAAGTTCAACCCGGAAAAATGAGAGGGCGCTTTGGTGCTTTTTGGTTTTGTTTATTAACACAACTTTATTTTAATTGGCAACAAATTAAATTTTCTGAGGTGGAGTCTTTTTGCCCGTGACACTAATTGGCAAGAGAACTCTGTGACCCATGAGCTTTTCCATCCCATTTTCTCTGCTGGGGAGGGGGAAGTGAGTGAGCAGCTGGGTGGGCATCTGGCAGCTGGCCAAGGTCAACCACAATCTCACAGCAGCAAATGAATTGCCAGAGCTCCAATGTGTACCTTGTTGACTGTGGTATTTAACCACAGAAGAAAAAGCTGCTTATTGTCTCAAATTACCTATGAGAATTTGATTATGATACAACATTCAGCATTTATGAGCCAGAGAGGCATCAGCTGCAGAATATCAAACCTGAAAAGAGAGCTCTTCTGAAACGTGCCAAATAACGTGGGAGCAAGCAGGCAGGCTCTTGCCAGACACTGTCACAGAAACACCGCTCTGTGGGGGCATTTCCATCAACCCAGAGTGAGAGATACAAAGTGAAGACTTGCTCTTGCTCCTGCGCCAGTGTCCCCAAGAATGCAGCTACAAAAAAAGCTGTTCCTTTAGCCCAACAGGCTGCAGAGTCCAGTGCCACATCCATTGGGACAGGAGAATGCTTCTTTGACAGGGCGGGAACTCTACCATGAAGCATGTGCAATGTTTGTTACTTTATTTTTAGAAAATATGCCAATTTACCAACATTTAGTGTTCTGGTTTTGCAGTATCCTCATGTACATACATGTGAGATGTACATCTCTCCTCTTCAGTTGTTCTTCTATATTGTCAAGGCATGAGGAGGTTCCCTATGCCAGTTCCCTGCTCTCTTAAGACAACACAGATAAAAGCAGAATTTTAGTGTAATTGAGTTTTAGACCTCCCTGCTCTATGGAATGCATAGTTCTTTGAATTTATCACTATCCAAAGAAAACCTTTCATTTTTTTTTTTTAATACTAGGTCTGATATATTGTGTAGTCTATCTGAAGCTTGTAATATACTTGCTGAGATAATAGCCCCTGTGTACCTTATGTTCACTGTGATTTATAAGTTTTTTCATTGGGAAAGATCTGACTGCTGCTAAGAAACTGAAGAAAGCACCTCTAATCCCCCCCTCATCCTAAGTAATTCTATTGCCCAATGTGGTTTACTTTTTCATGAAATATTGATTCAGCAAGGTGTTTTAACAGTGTCAGTCAGTTTCCTGTTGCAGTTGCTCAGCTGAAGAGAAGTTCTACCAGAAAACACAGAAAACCTTCTAAACCTGTATTGCTCACAGCTCCATTTCACTCCTCCAAGACACCTCGAGGAGGAACCCCATCCCGTTACTTTCCTTATTTCCCCCTACAGCTAATGAAGAGGGGAAAATAAAGGAGAGGAAATACCAAAGAACAGCTCCCATCTTCCTCTCCCCATTTGCTCCTTCACACTTCTTCCTATAGCTCAGCTCTTCCTGAAGGAGTTTCACCTAAGCAAGCTGCATCCAGTAAGTATGAGCCAGGAATGCACTAACTCTTCCTGATATAATGAGCAACCTAAATAATGAAGGCTGGAGCCAATTATCCTGAAGCAGTTGGAGCACTGAGTGAGCTCTGACAGTCCCGTGGTTCTAGAAGTAAAAAGCAATCAAAATACATTTGATTGTTGTGCTGAGAGGAAGAAGCAAAATAGGGGAGTCCCGAGGTTGCCTGGAATTGTGGAAAACAAGGAGCAAGTGAGATGGCCTTTGCCTGTTGTCTGCAAAGAGCATCCACAGGTGCATTAAGAAGGAGAAACAATCAGAAGGTAACCAGTTCTGACAGTGGCTAGTCCGTAGGCATAACGTTTTGTTCTGCTAAAAACAAGAATGCCTGGGCTGTTAGGAACAGATGCCAGAGACTCTGAGAAATTACATATATGCAGAGTGACAGCTAAGGCAAAACAAGCCCCCCACTGATGAGAGTGGGGGCCCCAGGGCCACTGCTACTTCATGGGAAGAGACTGTACCTACCCACGTCAGTAAATACTGGCTGTGAATTGCCATGGTATCACCAGACCAAGTGATTATCTGCAGGTGCCTGGAATTGTCAACCCAGACAGTGGAGTCACCTTCTCAGAGGCTCAGAGAGGAGAGAGGCTGGGGCTGCCTCAGGTCAGGAGGGGTCCTCTGCCAGGCAGGGAGCACGACAGGATGAGACAGGGGGACATCCAGGACGCACATGTCAGAGCTGTGTCATAAGGCTTACTGCCTCCCTGAGCAAGTGACATTGAGGTTGGAAGGGAGGTCTGTGAGCTTGAGCAACAGTGCTGCATACTCTGTCTGAGCCCCTGGTGCTGGTCTTAGTCTTAGCTACAAGTGTATAGAGAAAGGTGTTGAAAGATTTACAGCCGAGCTTTATAATGGTAAGCATTTTTGTTGTAGCGGAACAAAAGCTGGGCAGTGTGCTCAGCTCCCAAAACACAGCTTCTGCAAAGTACTGAGAATCTCATGAAGTTATGCAGAGCTGTCTGGTTCTGGACACAGACCCAGGTGTCAGCTCTCTCAGAAGTCTTAAGCTGAATATCTAATGCATATCTCACCTTTATATCTTATAGATAATGAATATCTAATTGATATCTCACCCTGCTAGCAGGTGGTGGTGGGCCAAAGTGCCCCCCTTCACCTCTGCAGGGAGGTGGAGTCTAGGTACTCTAGAGCATGGAGAAAGGATTCTGGGTTGCACTCAGATGCTGGGGGCCCTGCAGGAATGGAGAAGCAAAGGAAGAGCTTCATATAAACCTTTTCACAAGGAGATTCTGGGCTGCTGTTTTGAGTCTGAAAAAGAAACAAAGTTGTACATCAGATTTTAGAGATACCAAACATGAATCAGGAGCCAAAGGGAGACAAGTTACTTCAACTGAGAAGATAACAAAGGCATTTGCAAATGGCAAAGGGCAAGGAGCAGGACTTCAGTAAAGCAGGTGCTACATAGCAAGGCATATCATTTTAGACACTGTCTCTCACCTGTTGTTATCAAACTTGCCCTTAAGTCACTGTCTGGTGCAAAAAAATAAATGAGAAAGTTGTCGTGGGTTCTCAAAGGTAACGACAAGCAGTTCTGCCTGTTTGTTTCTGGCTTTTTTTGTGTTACATAACTTACTGGATGATTTTTAGAAATAAGGTAGCAACTCTGAAGTTCAGTGATGAAAAGATAAAGTTTAAGACTGCCATACTTGTAAGGTGAATTAATAATGCAGAAGAGACATAACAAAGGTGCAAATTGAGTGAAACAGAGAGAATATGACATTTTCATTGAATACAACTTCAGCATAACATTGTGAGATTCAGACAGGGAGGAAATAATTGAAAGTTTTGTCATTTAAAAGAAGTAAGTGTTTGAGCCACCAGCAACATTAGCAGCACCGTGGTTTATTAGAAATCTCTCCTTTTCAGTATGTTCAGGTAACTGGAACTTCATTCTTATTTATATAAAGTATGAGTCAGGTGCTGTTCTTAGCTCAGCTGATATACCCCTGAAGTAACTATGGCAAGCAAGGGCTGATCTGGGGTTAGCTCCAGCGCAGCTAAAAGCAGTGTGTTGTACTAGGGTTTGTTTTCACCTGTTGGTGGGAATGGCAGGAGCATCTGTGATGGGCATGTTTTGTAGAGGTCAAGACAATCAGTTCTAGCTTGCCTTCTGCTTAGCAGTGACTTTAGATAGATGAATAAGGTACTGATGTCACTAACACTGGAGGGGAGAGTGGGTACATCTTTGTGTTGCTTGGGTTAAATAAGCCTTACTCCCCAGAGAGGACTGGGGTGCAGTTTCCGTCAAGCCTACATGATGTGCTTGACACAGTTTAGATACTGCAAGAATTTATTGCTTTGTTTATGATCCAAAGGCTGTTGAAATCAATATTGAGAGACACACTTGTCTCTGAATCAAGACTTAATGTTTCTCTTCACACTCATGCAACAACAGAGTCCCTCAGGATAACTGGATATGGGAATACACAGGAGAAGGTTCTTTGTAGAGATCTGAATACAAATTTGAATAAACAAATCCAAGCCAGAATTAATTATTTGGAAAACAATGTGTTGACTGATAAAAACAGGTGGAAAATCCTCTGCTAGACTCTGTATAGGTGAATCTTAGAAAACCTATGGGCCATAGTGCATAGCTCACCCTGCTGAGTGAAAATGCCCAGTCAAAGAGTAAGCACAGGAGAAAAAAAAAATATTGAAGCATAAACCAAAATCGACAGCAGTAAGAAACTTCAGGAGAATAAACCTGACAATACTTTACTGATCTTGTAGATATTGGTAGTATGTCGTCCTTTCAGTATCATCTCTATTTCTGGTGGTCTCCACCTTAGAAATGATCTGACCAAATATGTTAGTTCCAATGTCACTATAATAGTGATATGTTTTATTACACCTGTTGAAGTTTATTTATGTCAGAGACACCAAGGCTTTGGTTATGTTCTGCTGATGAGGTTTTTTACCAGTCAACAACAAAGCTCTAACATTAGAAATAGATATAAATGGGAATTTCTCCCTGATTTTTACAATGTCTGTCCCATGCACTGAGCTCTAAATCTCATCTTTACTAAGAATATTGTTTGAATGTCTGTTTGTGCTCCAGGGAATGACTAAGAGCATTTTTATTTCTTCCTTTTTCTGTACCACATTTTTTTAAAGTTTTATTTCCCCCTGCAGTCTGTCAGCCAAATCCAAATGTTTCGCAGGCTGGAATATTTCAGGCAGCTCTCACCTCTTCAGAAGTCCACATTAGTTTATTACATTTAGGCAGTCACAGCCTGTCCTTAATTGCGGCCTACAAAGCTGACATGCTGAGTGTTAAGTCCCAATTTCTGTCTTCCTCATGAAACACCTTGGCCTTGACCAGATCTGCCTCTCTAAAATAAACTGTGAGGTGCAGGTGTGTTCTCTCTTGTTCTGCATGGGCCCCATCTCCCTGCCATCCACACTGACCTCATCTGGATGCCAGAGCCAAGTGTGGACACAGCAGCCTGAAGCCTATACTACAAAATTCACATAGGACCCTGTCATTTGTTTTCAGCATTAAAATTAATCAGCTGTGGTCTCATAGTATGGATTCTCTGACTTTCAGATTTCTTTTGATTCCTTACATTGAAAACCAATTTGTCTCTAAAGTGCTTCCACATAAGCATTTCAGTTCAGGTGAGGAATAAGTTTTTCAAGCAAATTTCTTAGTTGTCACTCTTACTCTGCTCTTTTTCATATTTATAGTGAAAACATGTTAACTTCTGGATGAAAATAAACCAAAATATGCACCCTGAGTGCACACTGATATGCTCCACTCAGGAATTCAGTTTAAAGGATTAGACTAGACCAAATCCAAATTAAACCCATTCCAAATTGTGTACATGTCACATCCTCTGTATCACCTGTTGTACTCTACACATCCCTTCCTATTGTGCTGCACTATTTGCTAATGTAGACTGAGAATAAGAGGATATTAATGCAAAGCTGTTACAGGTCACATTAAACTGTCTTAGAAAAGTGGCATGTATTTGGTAATTGAAGGGTGTAATAATGTAACATGATAAATGGTCTGGGGTGATGTAAATTCTGGCATTTAATTTACTGGTACTTTATTTCAAAACAATCTGGATGTGGACAGTATCAACATAATTGTAGCGATGTTTGTGAATACTGATAACAACAATATGAAAACCTGACATCTTGAAACATAGTAAACATTCTGACTTGGATTCTTCTCTTTCGTATTTTTGTACAATCTTTAAAGGAGTTGCCCCCCAAAAAATTAACATGAAGCACTTTCCAGAGAGCATTGTCATGCCCTCAGAAATGGGCAAAAAGACACCTCTGTTGCATCCTGTGTGAGCCCATGAGCTCTTTGAGAGCAGAGGTGCTCACATGCAAGAGTAGCCAGGGGCTTCATTCCTCAGAAACAGGCACCTAAATCTCAACAACTTTGATGAGAATTGACTGTTAATACCTGCTTGTGTCCTTGGCTCAGTTTCCCCACATTTTCAGCCCTCCCAGTACCCAAACTCGTGGGGAAGTTTCCATGAGAGGAAACACAATGTTCTTCCACAGGTCACTGGGAGCACTGCACCAGTGAAGCATCTCAGTCTTTCATACACCCATATTATGTAGAGAAGCACATTCACACCCCACAGACCTTAGTATTCACTAAACTCTGGCAAAGAATGGAAGCTCTTGTGTTCTTTGTTTTGTACAAGCCTGATAAAGGTAACTGATCACAAAACAGAACCATAGAATGAGCTGGATTGGACGGGACCTTGAAGGTCATATAATCCAACCTCCTGCCACAAGCAGGGACATCCTCTGCTACTCCAGCTTGCTCAAGATCCCACTTCAGCTGGCCTAGATAGAGAGAAGCCTTCCTGCAACGTGGTAGGCTTTAGAATCTGTGATGTTCCAGATGAAGTAAATATAAATCATCATAGACAGGAGCGCTGGGCAGAGGTAATAGGAGGTTTGTACTGTGGAGGTGACAGAGTTCATCACAAGGGAACCAGAAGAGAGAGGGGGGGAAATCACGGTAAAAATGGAGATGGGTGCTGCTTCTTACGTCACACATGTTGATCTAGAGCTAACTCTTTGACCCATAGGGCCTTCAAAATTTGAAGCTACATTTATAGGTACCTTGCTTGCTCCTAGCCCTGAGATCTTCAGGATGCCAGGTATAAATGTGATGTGAAAGCAATCTTTGTGATGCTGGATTTTCTCGTGTGGGTAAAAGAACAAGCAGGGAGCCAGTTTCTCAGTGTATTTACCCAGAAATTAAAATGAGCAGAAACTTTAGGAATTGAGAAACTTTTGGCTGATTCCTGTGCAGGGATTAGAGAACTCAGTGAAGAATGTGCCTTCTCTGTATCAACTCCCTCTGATGATATTGTGGCAGCCACCATAACTACAAATAAAAGCAAAATTGGATGGGGAGCTGAGCTGAACTGAGAGCAAGAGAAAAACTTTTATTCTCAAATATCCATGGCAAGAGTGGCTGTTTCCCATGGAAAGACTGAACAGCTGGGAGCACTATTCAGTGTACAATGACCAAGGACAACTCATCAGTCAAGGATGACTTAATTTGTCCTCCTAGTGAAACACACTGCAAACTGCAGAGGATGAGAGCAGACCTTAGTGAATTCTTATGATGCTCCTCCTGCCTATTCATGTAAAAAAAAAAACCAGAAATCATCAGAGATGTGTTAATTGCAGGAGCCTCAAAGCAAAACTAGATAATATTTCCCAAGGGAGGAGCATGCCACCAAAGCATGAATAATGTTTACTGCATGGGAATTGGTATACAATAAATTACCCTTGTCTTTTGTGTGTTCTCACCAGCACATGGTGACAGTGGATTACACAGAAAATTACTCTGGGACTAAGAACCACTGATCTTTAAGAAAGGTATAATAATACCCATTTTTCTGCCTTTTGCATGTTGCTTTCTCTTTACAGTTTCCTCAGTCTTGTAAGCCCACGTGCTATTCGTAAACAAGGAAATATACCCTCATAAGAATGCTTGGGAAGGAAGCATTGAATAGTGCCTGTATGATTTAAAAAGAGAAAAAAGAAAAAACAAAAGACAATACAACAACCCAAATACCAAATAAAATTATTTTGATAAACTATTAAAAACTACATTTCAGCTGTGCAAAAAGGGAAATGGATATTTTGGAATGCCCATTGAGGATCAAATCCTACAAATTGGCACCTACCTGCAAATTGATCTCTACAAAAGAATGCAACAATATTCTGCCTATTCTTTTAAATGAAAGGGACAGTAGCACTTCCTAGAAGCTCTAATTTGCAAATTTTTGCAAGTGCATAAGGAAAAAGGCTGACATACATACTGGTGTGATTTACTTTTGTTTGTCATGAGGAAAGTGAAGAAAGCATTCCAGCTCCAAAGGCAAAACTGCTTCTTATTAGAGCCTGTGTGTAACAGATCAGGTGAAGAAAGAAATTTAGCGTTGCAGGTAAGAAAAAAATTGGATTATTCCATTTTTCTTATGGAAGGAAAGATCATAAATGGTACAAGCCCCATTGCCTAGCTGGCTACTTAGAAAGGCAGGAAGGCAGGCAGGAATGAAGGTAGGTGGAAAGGAGGGGAAGTAAAGGGGGAGGTGCTGATCTCTTCCTCCCTGGTAACCAGTTTTGGGACACATGGAAATGGTTCAAAGCTGTGCCAGGGGAGATTCAAACTGGACCTTAGGAAGCATTTCTTTATCACAAGGATGGTCAGACACTGCAACAGGCTTCATGGACAGGTGGTAGATGGTCCAAGCCTGTCAGTGTTGAACAGGCACTTTGACAATGCCCTTAACAACATGCTTTAGCTTGATCAGCCCTGAACTGGTGAGGCAGCTGGACTAGATGATCACTGTAGGTCCTTTCCAGCTGAAATAGTCTGCGCTAAGGGAAGGAAGGGAGGAAGAAAGAAAGAAGGAGTGCAGAAAGTCAAAATCTTTACTTTCACTTTTCTGTATGATGTAAATTGTATAAATTTCCTTCACATTAATATGTCTTTACTGGATTTCATCTGTAGATTCTAGTATCCTTAATAATCTTTATTATTGCAACAAAAAACGCCTGCTGCCAATGTCCTGGACCCCTGATGGCCATGATTTGGTATCTCAGCTCAATGAAATGCTGGTGTTCAGGAAATCAATCTAAACCCATAGTTCATTTAACTCCTGAGTTATTTGAGGTATGAAAGAACATGAGGAGTGAATAAACACCCCTGCTCTTCCCAAGTGGTTCTCGTGAACTGAAACGTGGTTTTGATGTCTGTGCCAGATCTGTTTGCAACTGCAGGAGTGTAAGTGCATGCAGGACATTTTTATCTAGTACATTCAGTCTGGCACCTGTTGTCAAAACAGAACTCAAAACATTTGTGTCATACAAAACAGGTGTTTGGCTGTTACTGGAGGTGAAGTGAAAGTTTGAACATTGTGTAGGATGAAAGATGAGCTTGAGGAATGTCTGGATAATATATTTCAGTGTGTAAATATTCCAGGGCCATGTGTGCTTCTCAGTGTTGCCAAATTCAAGAAAAAATAGAGACAAAAACAAGCTTCTGGCAGCTTCCATCCCCATGAATTCCTCTCTGCTTACCTCCAGTAGGGCTAAATGCAGGCAAATAGGGAAGGCCAGAAAACTGGCACATCTATTACTAACCAATGTGCTGTCATGTCTCAGTTGTAGTGCAGTTTGCTGAATTTCCTTTTTCACTTTCAATGACTGCCTGTCCATACTCACCTTCCTCTCCCTTCCCATCAGCAAGACCTATCCTTCAGGATGGCAAGCAACTGTGGTGTCAGGAAACAAATACTGAAGTTCCTGGCAGGAACATTCTTCCAGAATAGCTTTATTTTATGTATGTTTTGGATAACTGATCTGGCAAAAAAAAAAAAATGAAAACTGTGTAATTTATTCTGATTTGACAAAATGCAAAGTATTCTTGGAAGAATTGAAAAGAAAATTAAAATCTGTGGTCTACTCATCACATAACAGTCCAAACACTCCAAATAAATGATAACATATCAGCTAGTGCAGCCTTTTGACAATATGAAGTCCTTAATCTTCAGTCATTATGGTTCTCTGATTGCCCCTTCTCTGGTTGTTAATACCTCCTCCTGAGTCCCAGTGACAGGAATTAGCTGCAGTAATTCTATTTCAATTACAGCCAATTGTTGATAATCTGAATTTCTGATATGCTTCATATAAAATTATTGTCAGGCTGGTACATTAAGTCTGTGTTTGTGTACCTTTCCTTTAGGAAAAAAAAAAACAGACAGAGGAATTTAATTCGCAAATTCACAAATTATGCAAGTTCTTCCATGATCACCAGGGCAAATTAAAAGAAAAAACAGCATAATGTACACCACTAGTCTGTGAAGGATAGTGCTGAATTTGTCAAAGAGGGATAAAACCTTGGGGTGCTATCTGAATCATCAACTAAGCTTGGATGATCAGCTAGTGCTAGTAATTACAAAACACCCACAACAGTCACAGTCTCCCCACACATACTGTGTATCAGCTTCAGATTTTAAGGAAATGCTGATCCTTTATCCCAAGTGTGTCTTTGTTTCCTGTGATCCAGATTAGGCACTTAACAGCTCCCAGATGGGTTAACAAAATTCCCTGTACCTAAAATGATGCATCAGCTGCCGCCATAAAAGTCATCTTTCTGCTGCCTCCAGAGCCTGATTGCTGTCTAGAAATAGTCCAAAATATCTTTGCTAAGGTAAGTCTTTCTGTTATAGTGATGTGGTTAGGATTGCATGACATCAACAACAACCTTCATTATCATAGGTTAATCTGCAGGAGTTGTATTGAAACAGCTCCAGTTATCAAAGCCCAGTAGTGACGATCTATGGGCTAGAGTAAGGATACATGGATATGAGAATAAAAGTACCTCTCTCAAATTTGGAGTTATCAGCCTTTTATAGCATCCTACTCTGTGTCTCCCTTTCTCCTGTTAAAATGGATCTTAGGACATGAGTGATCTCACATCCTATCCAGTCCTACTGAAGGAAAAATGTTGCATCCATATAGCCACAGCTTGGAAAGAGCATTGACTGGGAAAACTGCTTTCAAGAGACTCCAGAACAACACTGCTAGCTACGTGATCAGGTTACAACCAGACTGCACAAAAAGATGCCAACAGCTTGCTAGACAGTTCTGACCTGCAGCAGATGTCCAAGCCCCAACTGCAAGAGCCAGATGTGTGTCCTGCTCTCCACGGGAGGCTGATGTGTTTGTCACAGGGAAGGCAGGGAGCCCAACATGCACAGTACCTCGTCCAGCCCTGGTCACAGTCCTGCATTGCTAGCAAAAGTCAAAGGGGAAAACAGATTTGTACTAACATGCCGGAGTGTGATATGGAACAATTGAAATATGGACATATTTTTTGCAGCCCTCTGACATCTTCTGTCTTAGACAGCTGCCCACACTATCTCTTAGGTATCAACAGCCCTGACAAGAATTGCAGGGGAAAAAAAAGGTCTGGAAAAGAAACTGTAGCAATTATAAACAATTCAGAACTGTAAACCTGTTTTTTAGTTTGTTTTTTTTTTGTTTTTGTTTTCCTGTGAAGGAAATGGGACCAGGATCCACATCTGTATCCTTCTGCATTGAAAGAATTTATAATTAGTATTTTTTCTTAGAAATACATATGACATGGAATAAAGGAATTACATCTTCTGCTGCAGTCTTTCGTGTACATATATATATATATATGTCTAATGTCTCTGCTGCCTGTTTTTGCTGGTTGTCTTGCACATCATGACTATTCCTGATAGCATATAACCTTGCCATTTTGGTAGTGTGTCCAAGGCAACCCTACTTCCATACATGTAGTAGGCAGCCACTTTAGGTATGTGTAGGAATTCTAGCTATCCTGGGCAATTGCAGAGCTGTTGTACATGTGAAGATCAGTTCTGCACTGCTGGAACAGAGCTCCCCCTCCGCCATCCACCATGCTACTGTTTTTAGAGCTACACACACTGACAGGGACATATGAACATAAACACTGTGAAAGCAAATACTAAGGGGCTATGGGACCTGTGCTGTCTGAACAGATATAGGAGCCCCCAAGTTTTAAATGAAAGAGAGTGACACAGTCCTGTAAAAAAAATAGCATCAGGGAGAGAGAGAAATATATTAGGATGCTTGTAGGTCATTGTTAATTAAAAAAGCATCTGACTATCATTAACATAAATTGTCACTGAAGGAAATGGGGCCTGCATTGCAGGAGACAAACTTGCTGAGTTAGCTTAAATTGCCTGGAGTACATGTACCATGTGATGGAACCAGTGAAGAAATTGAAAGCAAATTATAAATTTGCATGTAGGCAACCGGTTCAGAAAACAGTTATGCTGAAGTTGAACCTCAGAGTTTTGTTTAATTGCAATAGAGCAGTATAGGTAAGATTTAAGCTAAAGCTGTAGGAGCAGCAAATTTGCTATAGCTGAAAACAATATCCCTCCATTTTCAAAAGCTAACACATGAAAGATACAAACACAAAAAGTCAGAAACTCCTGATATTTAAAAGTGTAGCTCAAGAAAATAAAATCTTATCACCTACATTAAGTTGTATCTCTCCACTTGCCAGGCACTTCTGTGCCAAGCACTCTGAGCGTTTGATTTATTAATTCTTTCCTACAGACTATTCCACCTAGTTACAATTTGACTAGGTCATCTTCTTGCTCCAGAATTCATTCTGCTTTGCTCTTGGATCGCCAGTGGCTATGCCAAGAATAGTCCTGTGACTGGCACAGCCTCCAAAGCACTTGGAAAATTGTATCTGAAACTCCACATTTTGGAGAACTTTGGAAGTGAAAATGTCTTTTGTTCTGTTTCCCTATTGTGTGGAAGAAAGACACTTGGAAGATCATCTGAGAGAAGGAAAAATACTAAATCAAGCCAGAAAAGCTGTAAATGCTACTCAGATCTTTCATTTACTTTCTGTGATACACATTGTGTTTACACTGCTGTATAACTGGAGCATATGTCTTGGTACAAATCTTTTGAATAATTTTGAATTTGTTTTTACCATGTCAACAGGCATTTTAGCAGCTGGAGTTTTGGGAATACTTTACAAAGTTACCTTACTAAGTAGTGTTATCTGCATTTTCTTACTGTATCTCCATTTTGTCTGTCATGATGGTTGCTATCTAACTGAACAACCAGTAGACTACTGAGGTTTGCCTTCAGAGTAAATAGCATTGGAGGTAGGACTGCAAAAAGTGTAGCTTAAAAGTACTTGTCTCAATGCAATTCAGTGATTCTGCAAAATGAATTTATACTGTCAGAAAACAAAAATAGCTACCAAGATATATATGCACAGATGTCTGAGATAGCCACTAAGGTAATATGCTATTTGTAATATCATTTGCAGATAGGAAACCTGTGGAAACCAGCATCGCTGTCTTGATTTTGTTGGATCTAAAAGGATTTACATGAACCACACATTTGCTCCATCTCCCATAAATGTATTTATCTGAGTATCATAACCCTCTTCTAAAGAAGTGTACTTGGAGATCAGTTCCTGTGGAAAGTGCTGTATCATTAAACATTAATTAACCCATTTACATTATATAAATTAATAGCTGATAGAGTTTATTAGAGCAATGTCTCTTCTACAGATACTTTAAAAATAAATGCCTTATTTAATTTATAATTCCTTGGAAAATTTTTTATCTTTTAATTTTCTTTCCCAAAAGTCTTTCATTTCCAAGCAAACACAAATCCTACCTTAAAATGTGCAGTGCTGTTTTGGACTGAGGACTGTTTCAGCATTTCTGAAACCATTTGAAAATGTCCTGTCTTCTCTGTATTGTTGCTAAAACTGTCTACTGAATTTGAAAGCAGGTTGAGCTCTCTAGAAACTCTTTCATTTTTATGATTTTTCAGCTGGGCTATGACTGAGACAACCAGTAAGGTGCTCCCTGAAAATGTTCTCTTTGCTCCTCTTAGATTTATCTCTAGCAGGTACCCTTCCTCTGCAGAAGGTGACTGGGATGTTCTCTCCAGCTCTTGGACCCAAAGGGGCTATCAAGGGTGAAACCCTCTGTGTCACTGTCAATTTTTCAAGGTTTGTTTACCTAAAAACCCTAAATCTGGGGTCCCTGGTAGTGAGGTAGCCAGATGTGTAAACTGAAGTTTTCATTCCCAGCAAACAGACCAGAACTAGAATTATGCCCTAAGGGCATAATGTTTCTGACAGAACATCCCCTGGTCTGGGCAGAGTCCTAGAAAAGCACACAAGGTGCAGATTTATTGTCCAACAGTTACTAATTTGAATCCTTTGGATATTAAATGCACACTTCTCACATTAGAAATATTGCTTCAAAGGAAAGAAAATTCTGAGTGGTTAATATTCCTTCTTCTGACCATTGTGACTTGTCTTTAAAGGCGCTCGCTTTTCAAACAGTTCTCTTTACTCATCTGGGAAACTCAGAGCCTTCTAACATAACCTAAAATTATAAAACTAGTCTCCTTCTGGACTTAAAGGAGGGTTGGTTTTTTTTATTTTTCATTCCCCAATGTCTTGATCCCTGACTTGAAAAACCTATTTTGTTTTTCTTGCAGCTATTCAATGATACTAAAATATGCATGTACAAAAAAAGGCTCAATTGTATACAGGTTCTTTGGGGAAAATGTTTGTTGACATCAACAAGATTTTTTTGCTTGAGTAAGGTCCACAGGATTTGGTCTGATAGGTGTCTTGAGGTTTTCTGCCTGACTTTTGCTGTGATGACAGCTACAGTGACAGTAGTAGCAGATCAGACTTTGTTTTTTCAATGCCTGTAAAGCCAGCACCCTCACAGGTACACTGGAAAGCCCACTTCTTACCCTGGGCAGGTACATTTGCATATGCAAAACAAAGTTTCAGTTGCCTTTAAGCATGTAAATTAGCCCCTTATGTGTCTGCTTGTTAACATGTGCCTCAGAAATAGCTAACGTGCACCGAACGCAGATTTTTACTATATTCCAGATAAAATAATGCCTTCAAAGGAAAATGAAGATGAGACATTTTGTTGACTTTGCTCTTATTCTATCTATCCCAGGAAAACTGAGGACATATTTCATTTATGAAAAGCTACTTCAACCAGCTTAACAATCAAGTTAGAGTCACCTCAAAAGTAACATACTGCCTTTGTCATTTTTCATATATTTCTATATTTTATGTACTGTGCTGATATGGAGCTTTTCTGGGAGAGTTTGCTTTTGAATCACTAAATAGTTGAACAGACTGTCACTAGAAAATGCTTTGGAACTTTTATGAGCATACTTTTATTGTAAATATTAATTTACAGTGGAGTTATTTCAATACCAGAACTTAAAAAGCAGTGCCATGAAGATTCTTAGCTAAAATAATTTTTATTTTGTGGGATTTATTTAGTATAATGTTCAGTTGCAGATGGCAAATTTTATTCTGAATTAATAAACATATAAGTCTATTGGTTTGCAATATTATTTCAGCTTGTTTGCCTTTTCTGTGTACCCATAAAATCTTTGAAATCTTTAAGCTTTATCAGTGTCTTTTAGAAGAAAACATGATTATGGTACAAAATTTGTTTTTTCTCACTCTGTTGGGATCTCAGTGCATTTCTAGCTAATATGCAAATTAGTGTTTTCCTGCTTAACTTGTCCTTTCCTTTGAAGACAGGAATAGCATGCCACAAGACCATAAAAGTTGCTGTGGCAAATTGCATTGCCCTAGTCCTGAATTGCAGCTCTGGTCTGTGTTTGGGCTCTACATGTGCCAGCTAAGACTGTGCTCTGGCATGGTGTGTTTCAAACCATCGCCTAAATTTGGCTTTAGGGGGACAAACGGGTCTGTTCCTGGGGTAGCCCAACCCTGCAGCTCTGCTGACTACAGCGGGACTTGGGAATTCTGCCTCTCCCAGTGCCCTACCCATCCTCGAGGTGATGGGGATGAACGAGCTCATCCACTGCCCCGTTCAGAGGAGTGAGATCCAGCCCCAAGGCAACAACCTGTGCCTTTGCCTTTCTTCACTGCAAACTTCCCCTTTTCATTAGGCTTGAGCTGGAAACTGAAATTTATTAGCCTAAACTGGGCTGGAACTGATGAGATTTATGGTGATATATAGAAGAAATGCCGAGTTGGAGAAAAAGGATGAAAAATTGAAATGATAAAGTTGTATTGGTAGCTTGTTGAGGTAATTGAAAAGCCTTGTTATGTTGTATTGTGATGGGTTCAAATAAAATATAGGTGCAATTTGTCTAGATCATGCCTGCAGCACACTATGAAATAGATTCCTCTCGTCTAGAGTTAGGGATGTGTTCAATTTTTGCCTGTCAGTGGGGATTGTGAAGGGATGAGATGAGACTAAAACTTCTCTTAATTGATGCAGTTGACAGCTTGGCATTTTTCCCACCACCCTGCTAGCAGGAGGTCAGGGAGTGTTCTTCAAAGCACCCAGAGGCATTTCTGCAAAGACATCCAGCACACCCATTTTTGTCCCCCAGCAATCTCCCATGCTCTGTTCCCTTGCCAGAGAAAACTGATTAGCTCTGGTGCATTTCTGAAGCTCAAGGCAAGCACCCACTGGAAATCCTAAACATTCCATTTCATCGTATCTTTCATTTATTCCCTGCTTAGTCCTAAAGTCCACTCAGAAGACTCCAAGCCATTCCCAGCAAGGCCCATGATCTCAAGGAAATATAAAGGTGACAGATTACCCCCTAACTATTTTTGTGCCTGTAGAAGTAAGACACAGGGGTGATGGGTATACCGTCTGCAGGCCCTTCAGCAGGGTAGGCTGCTTTCTAGCAGACCACTTCTAGCACAGCTATCCTGTGGCTTTCCATACCCTTCCTCAACACAAGTAGGCTCCAATTTATTTCAGGTGGTCAGGAGAAGATTTTGTCTAAATGCAATCCTAATGCAGTAGTGAAAAAATGTCAGACACGATTAATAATGCAGAGGAGTAACCAGGTTTTCAGATAGAAATTTTATAATTACATAAGCAACAGCATTGTAGCAGTCATGGTGATATAAGATTGTAACAGCAGCTAAGTTTGCCAGAAGAAATAACATCTTTTATTTAGCCAGTTTGAGCACCTAGGGGAAAAAAACAGACTCTTTTTTACTCTGCGAAGGGCTTGTGTTCCTGATCCATCTTTTCATTCTAATCGGTTGGTCTAATAAAAAATATTACCTGTGTCTACAAACCTTGCCTTGCTAATACATCTGACTCGAATCAATAAATAGATCTTCTTTGCACAATAGATAATCATATGATAATTCAGTGCCTGAGTTTGTCAGTAGCGACATATAAGCTGCACACAAGATCTTTTTAAATATAACCATATTAAATGTATTTTGAAAAATACTTTCTGTTTGAAAAAAAGAGTAATTTTATTTCTCTGGATGGAACCTGTAATGTGCTTGTGCAGTGGAATTCATCTTTCTCTGTCAATGTAGTATCTTTCTCTCTTTCTCCGTTATGCCCTTCATTCTCTGCTTTGTGCTAAGGATATCTATTGACTTTGCAGAATTGCTGTAGCAAGCTGTAAATGATATATTCAAAGAAAAATCCCTGCTCAGTTCCCATAGAGAGAACATGAACAGTGCTGGGCAATCAGAGTTATGCTGCATTTTGTATTGTGACATTCAGTGCAAGCAGGAGAAGCAGCCCAAGCACAGACGTCACTGACATAAGCTCTGACAATAGAAGCCTGTTCCTTTTTCTGTTCATATAGAGACATCTGAAGTGTTTTTCCTTCTTCAGTTTATTTCTTTTCTATTAGCCCCTGTCCTCACGCATGGCAAGAAGACAATCCTTCATTACCTACAGTTCTCTCAGTGCAGACAAGGGTGTAGCTAGCAATTCGACAATTTCTTGTTTACCAACCAGCATCCTACCTGTGATTTGTCCATAGTACACACTTCATATCCTGTGGTACAGGTACCACAGCAAATAATTCCTTCCTTTTATCTAAGTGGTGCAGTTAGAGATATTCACAATTGGTTTAGTAAATGCCTGGAAGAGCAGAAAATCTGCTCATCAGCTTTCCATTAGAAATGTGGTAGGAGAAAAATTGTTAAGAGTAGGTAGAGTTGTAATAATATAGTTGTGTGTATTTTTCATTTGTTTTCATTTGGAAATTCCACATGCCCTGATGAAAATAAGCAAAATTAAATTATGCAATCAGGGAGAGGCCGCTGAGGCCAAGATGACGTGGCAGTTCCTTGGCATCTCCCTCTGAGGCTTTCAGCCATGCAAGTCTCCTGGTGCCCTCCATCTGAGGTGACATTTTGAGATGGCAATAGGACTTGGTAAACTTTCTTGCTGCTGTCTTGAAACCAAATTTGGTTTCAAACTAAATTAATAAAGTCCAGAGCTGTAAAGTTGACTCCTACTCTTGGGATTTCCTGCCACTGCTGTGGAGTTTTAAAGGCTTGTATGAAGGAAAAGCTGATGCATCTCTCAGCAGGAGAAAAAGAGAGTATTTTCCTCAGTGAATCCAGACCACAAATTACTTTTCTGAAGACACTGATGGAGTAGACCATGGTCATGGTCTTTTTAGCAGAAATAGAAGTCCATATTCAATTTACTCTCTTCCTTATGAACAGCCATTGAGAAAGAAGATGCTGAATCTTACAGACCTTCTAAGAAACAATAGACTAAAACAAGACTAAAATTACAAACTGATAATTAAGTTTAAGGAGAGGTAACAGAGACAAAGACTTTATTTTAAAGAGCAGGAGATACTCCAAAACAAGGCTGTACTTTCAGACAGCCACCAGATTTGAATATATGCTTGAATAAGATTTTCTTTAATTAATATAGAAGAAAAGGTGACTAAGAAGAAAGCCACGTCAGATTGGCCTTCCCCACACTACATAAGCAACATAGGAGATAAATCACTGTATTAAGTGACTGAGTAAGGCAAAAAAAGAAAAGAAGCAGAGCAAAGAGGGAGGGGATCCCTCTTTTCTGAGGAAGGAAAATTTTACAAAGTTTTTCTGGCAGTGGTAAGCTCAGATAACCCCTTGAGAAGGATTAATATCAGGCCTTACTCCCAAGCAAGGCATGGGGACCCATCACTGGTTCCCTGGAAGAAAAAGAGAATGAAGGCCAAAACAAAAGCATGAGACAGAGAAAGTCATGTCTTGGAGCCTGCTGAGTGAGAGGTTCTGGGGTACATCTGTAAACATGTGGCAGAACAAGTACAGCACATGTCATTGTGCTGAAATCTTAAGTACAGACTGTACAGTATTCAGGAGTTTCACCATTGTAGCACATAACAGTCTGGGCTTTCTTGGCTGCAAGTACAGCTGATATTCTTCCCTGTGGACATGACAACTTGAAAGCTATTCCTATTACTGGTTTAGTAACATTTTACAGAGATGGATGTGACTTTATGACTGCACATATTCCTTTCACCATTCTTATTAGAGATGCATTGTCTTGCTATGTCACTTCTTCAGCAATGTGCAATATTGTTTTATTGCTTTGGAAACCTTCTGCTTTTGGGTCATAGATTCATTTTATTGCTTGGCATATGGAATCCTTTTTAGTTAATATTCACTTTTTTTGCCTTCTCAAATAGATTCTATTTTAAGTGCCTTTAACAATTGCTGCATTTTAAAAAGCCGTGATTTATACAATATTTATATAATACAAACCGATGTCGTTTAGGTCATGATTGACGACAAAAGCAAATCAATGGTTAAATAAACACCCAGTATTTTAAAAAGTCACAGAGGTGCTACAAAAATTCCATCATATCAATTCTTCCAACATCTCTTGGTGCAAATATACCATTCTAGTATTTGTAAAGAGTGAGAGTTTCTTGTTAGCCACCTCTGAAGTGACACCACACACAGTCCACGCCTGCAAAATCCAAACCCTCTTTTCTTGTCAGAAGAATAATGAACAGAGCTGGATAAAGTGAGGCAGGGGTGTAAGAGGGAAAGATAAAAGCTGTTGTATGACATGCAATAACATAAAAGTGGAAAATAGTTGTTTTCCTGCTTTCTCCTCTCTTGCTCCTTTCACCTCTGTCATTTAGGAAACTTGTAACTCATGTCTTGTTTCAGTCCTGCATGACAGAAAGCTATATGAACACATAAACAATATCCATATATAATGCTTCATCTTCAAAGTCTTCCTGGTAGGAGAACAGTGTAAATACCTTGCAGCATACAAAATTCTCTTGTTCAAACAGTGATAGCAAAATGCTTCTTTCATCTCTCAGAAAGCCTCTAAATTTTAAAACAACTCAGCATGCTGCATTTTCTAGTATTTTTTTTACTCTGTATGGTTTTAGAATGATGTACAGTATGGTGGCAGGGAGAAGTATTGGAGAGGAAAGATTCACTTCTTGTGTGTAAGAACACTTAATCACAACTGTGCTTAAACAATGCTCTAGATTTAACAATTGATTTTTATGGTTCACATCACGTTTAATAGTTCGATTCTGCTTTTTGAATTAAAATTGCAATTTTGTTTCATGTTTTTGAGGAAGGAGGTGAGACACTTCTTCATCCACCTCTTCTGTATGTGCCTTTCACAGATGAATGTTTGAAACCTTCTCTTATTTTTGCTGAAAAAGTCTGGTGGTTGAAAACATGCAAAGCTATGACAGGTGAGTTGATGAACACACTCTTTGCCACATTCTCTCAACTCCAATTTCAGAGGCAGAGGAAAGTGCTCTTCAGATTATGTGATTCAGCTGTGTATTGGGGAGGGGAGCATGAGACAGTGAAAATGTAAGTTTCTCCTATTTCACCGTGTAGCACAGGTCTCAGGAAAGTCACAGGCACATTACTGAATCATGTCCCTGTGAAAGAAGACAACACGAGACAGAATTTAAAGTGTGTAGCCACATCTGCTTTAATAAACATGTTTGGATAACCCATTTGGCTGTGTATGTGAAACTGAGCAGTTTATTTATTAAACGCATGGATTTGTTCTAGCGCTTAGTCTGTGTATCATAGAATTCTCTTGTGTTATCTGTGTCATATAGGAGTGCTGCATTATGTCCTATATATTAATCTTAAATTATAAACTTAAGCAATAGACAGTACTACATTTTATTTTCATGCTACTGTGGTGCATGCAATAATCAAAGGACATCCATTGGAGTTGCCATTCTATGAAAGCTGTCTTATGTATTTTATTCTGACTTTCCCCCCCTACTGCAGTCCAGCTTCAGGGAAGAAAAACAAACTCACAGACTATGCTCAAACTGAAATGCAAACTTTACAAATGGCATCTATTTAGACTTTAAGATTTCAATCAGACTTATTCCAGATATACCTGTTGAAGCAGAGGAATGGAGATGTGTGCATATACTACAAGAAGCAAGTGCATTGATTCAGTAACCAGCTCAATTCTAGCAAGAGGTCATTGCTCTTGCAGCCATACTCAAAGCAGTAATGGAGTTCTGATAACTTTCCAGAGGTTATTACAAGTATTCTGTCCTAGTGTCAGGGAAAAGTGATACTGAGGGGTCTTTCTTGCCTTTTTTTTGCCAGAAGTGTGCCAAGTCTCTGTGGCTGACCAGTAATGCTGACAAAAGACATTCCTACCTCCTCCCACTGTTACATTAAAAATGTTCCATCAACCTGAGGATGAGTTCAAATACGCAATAGAGAAAACTGAGGCAACATTGCATGGCTTCCCAACACACACAAGTATTCATTTATCATAGCTGTAATTCATCATTTGTTTTGGGCACTTTGCCAGCATTCAAACTTCCAACAACTTCTCTCCAGAGATCTGACTGCCCTTTTTCTTCTGTAATGCTGAAATGACAAGGTTACGATCAATATGAAAAATGCAGGGCCAGAAAACCAGCCAGTAAGTCCTTAGTTCTGCAAATAATCATTAGTGCAAATCTGGAGAGAAAAAAAGAAAACAGAAGAAAAAACCACCCAAAACAAATCTTGACTGTATAATCTGAATCTTCATCTCAAGATCTTATTGTTGAGGGACTGGCAGTGTCCCAGGTAATTGATAATGAGATTTAGAGTCTCCTACTGCCACTCACTGGCTTGGCCACAGACTGATAGGGCACAGCTCTGCTTAGTGGAGTTGCTTGAGATTTACCAATTTAACTGAGACAGGGAATGGGCTGTGTGCTGGCAGCAAAAAGGAGTTATTACTACTGGGAGCTATTAGAGAGGTAATAACCTTCTCATACCCAAGTGGACAAGTTTCCCTCTCTTTTTCACACATACACATCATCAAAGTTGGTGCAAGTTTGCTGCCTTCCCATTCTGTGCAGAAAGATGACGGCTAGCACTGGAATGGTGAGTAAGAAATACCTGCCCTCCTGGTTACTTCAGGTCAAGATCGAGAAGAATTTGTTGGCAGAAAGGATGCCTTGTCCTGCTGCTGCCTTTGCAGTTATTGTTCTGTGGATGGGGAGTATTTCAGCAAGCCTGGCAGCTTTTATGAACACTAAAATGATCTTTAAAGGTGGATGTAAAGCCCCTTTATTATTTGGTTGTTTTTCCAAAGTCTTACACAAACCCTCTAGGAAACTTTACTGTTTGCCCTCATAAAAGTAGCTCTGACATTAGTCTCAGCATGTGTATTAACTAAAATCGAGCCTTCCAAAGAAATTCAGCTTTCATGTTCGTACCCTTTTATTGAATAAAGGACCGCTTCGCCTCTCCGGTGTGACTTTTGGTCTGCCTCAGCAGCCCATCCTCTGGCAGCCCATGTGGTGCCTTTTGGAATCCTCCCGAGCTGCGGCCAGCCCTGCGGAGGGGAGACCCACGGTTGCTCTCCCGTAGCCGGGGGCTGCGTGGAGCCCGGGGGCGCAGCTGGGGCGGGGGGTTCCCCGGGAAGGAGGGCGGGGGCGGCGCAGGAGGGCGCAGCTCCCGGCTCCAATCGCCTCCCGCAGGTCCCCGCGGCAGCGCCAGACCCGCCGCGACATCCGCGGGCAGCCGAGCCACGGGCAGCTCCAGGGAGCGGGGCGGCCGCGGGGCTCCTTCTTCCTCCTCCTCCTCCTCCTCCTGCTCCGCCTGCGGCCGCGCAGCCCCCCCAGCCCGAGCCTCTCTCCGCACCGGAGACCGGAGCGAGCGCAGCTCCCTCCGCGGCAGCGGAACGGGGGCGCGGGGATGTGAGCGGCGCACCGGCGGGGCAGGGAAGTCCCATCGCCAGGAAGGCAGTCGGGAGCTCCTCCACACTGCAAGGTAACCCGACCTCTCCTTCGCGGACTTTTTCTTCTGCTTCTTTCCTTTCCCCTCCTCTTTCTGCCTCTCCTTTTTCTTTTCTCATTTTCTTTATTTTTATTTCCTTTATTTATTTCTTCTTTTCCCCCTTTCCTTTTTTCTTATTTTTTTCCCTCTTCTTTACTTTTCCTTCCTTTTTCTCCTTAGAGTTTTAGTATTCTCTTAATCTTTGTGGTTTCTCCTATTATTTTTTTTTTTCATCTTTCCCCGACCCCCTGGCTGTCCAGTCGCAGTCAGAGGGCGAGGAGGAGGCGGTGAGGAAGGGAGCGAGCCCACCCCGGGTCGCTCTGGAGTTTGGCTGGGACAAGGTTCCCCCCGCTCCGCAGGCGCTCCGCCTCGGCGGCCGGACCGG
>VXBI01012028.1:128076-374407 GCA_013397375.1 Toxostoma redivivum
GGGGGCGGGGGGGGGGGGGGGCGGGGCGGGGCTCGGAGCGTCCCGGGGCTCGGAGCGTCCCGGCGGCGCGGCTGCCTTTCGGGAGAGGGGAGCAGCTCGGACAGACGGACAAGGGGCACAACGAGCCTCCCGGGGCATAGAGCGGCTCCCTCCAACTTTCCCGGGCCGGGGAGCCTCCTCTGGGATTTCGACAGAACGAGAGAAAACTATGGGAGAAGGTGTGCGTGTGTGGATGTGTGTGGATGCTGTACAGCCGGAGCTGGAAATTAGCTCCCTCCTCCTCCCGCCCCCTCGCCGGGGCTCCCGAGGAAGAAGCGCCCCCCTGTCTGGGGGTGTCCGGGGGTGTCCGGGGTGTCCGGGGGTGTCCAGGGGCTCCGGGGCTCGGCGGGCGCTGCGGGAGCGGCGCGGAGGGGGTGCGGGCGGACACAAATGGTAAAAGATACGGAAGGAAGAGACCCAGTGGCTGGGACATAAATCAGGCAGAATATATGGGGAGTTGATGAGAATAGGTCTTTTCACCCTTTAAAAAAAAATAGCCACTTTGGAAGAGAAAAAGGAGGCTGATTATTGGCATCCAGCTCTGAAACCCAGGCAGCTGATGCTGAAGGGAGCCAAAGGGAGCAGTTCTTCTTGGTTTAAAAACAGCAAGACAGTCTCTGCCAAAGATTGCTGTAAACACTGAATAAAGATTTCATTGTGGCTTGGTGTGACTGGAATAATTAGGCAGTTAATTGTTCATTCTGATCTTAAAGTGCAGTAATCAGTAGCGCACAGTAGGAAAAATACGGGGGAAAGGGAGGAAAAATAGCAATAGGAAAATGATAGGAAAATGCATCACTTTTTCCTCTTCCGCTGCTTTTTTTTTATGTGGGTTGCTTTTTTTCTCTGTGTGTGTGTGTGTGAGAGAGAGAGAGACTGGGAGCACGTGGGTCCCAGTCTATTTAGATAGAGAGCACCTTTGTAAAGCTAGGGTGTAATTGTGCTTTTGCTGCCACTGTGTCAATATCATTTTGGGCTGGACAAAATCAAATTATGAGACTTAAAGAAATCCTATTTTATGGAAATGAAATCTGAAGATGCCTGGAGAATGAACATATTAACTAGACTGACTAATACCAATTAATGCATTTTACTTATGTGTGCACTTTATTGCCAACTCAGCAGGGATGAAAGCTAATGGTGCCAGCTTTTGTGCTGCTCTAAGACATTTCTCAAGCAGTCACACACGGCTTTAATGGTAAACTGTTTCGAGTTTTTAACACTGTGATTGTGTCCCTGTTCAGCTCAAGTTCCTTGCAGCGTGATGCTTTCATGGTAATCTAATGAAATGATCTCTTGTTACACTGTGTTAGCTATTCCCTGTGACACAGCAGGAAGATACAACCTGCGAGTGTTTGTACTGGAGGTGGTGATAAGTTGTTGAGCAAGATGCAATTGTAAGCAACAGAATATGACTTACTGATATTAACTGGAAGATGGCACCATAGGCAAAAGGTGTTTTGCTTTCCTATACTATATGGCATGTTTTTACAAACACACACACACACATATATATATACACATTTGTGCTGAAGAAGCATAATAGTGAATTAACCATCAGAAAGGATGGAAGGATGTTGTGTTTAAAAAGGAAAAGAAAAACCAACTTTGAAAGCAGTTCCATAGTCATTTAAGCAAGGTAGAAGGATTTCTCAAAGTCTAACTGTAGAGGAAACACACTTACCATTCATATAACTTCCTTGACCTTACAACAGTTATATGAAAGACTCATTTGGCTTGGAGACATCTATGTAGCCTGCACATCCATCATAAAGAAAAAAAAAGTAAACATGCTGTAATTGGCAGAGATTTTAAAAGTCATTCAGTTAAGAACAATTTCTGTCACTGCACATGCAGAAAACTAGGAGCTACCCATCATGAGAAAAAAAACAGAAGGAGAGAACTTTACTTCAGCTCTGAAAAGTGAAGCATTTTGTTATATTTTGTTGAAGCTGCATTTGCTGAAGGTTTTGACCTCCACTTTCTGAGATTTTTGTGGAAAGACAAGAGGTGAAAACATGAGGCATGTTGTCCAACTAAAAGTACAAAACTAATATAAATCACTGCAGTCTTCTCTCAGGTCACAGAGTTTAGAAAAGCAAGGAGAGAATGATGGCTCCAGAATGGCAAAAACAACTGGGTATCTAATGGCCAATGTTAAGATCCACTTTACAAGCATTTTTATTAAGCTGTTGAATGTGCTCTGTCGTACTACAGTGATACTCAATACTCAGTCTGTGAAGAGTATTCCTGATTTAACAGCAGTCTGTGCTGAAAGAATGTCCTCAAAGCATTTACCTATTGATACAGTCTAGAGGGAGATGCTGCTAACTTTATTTGTACCTATGTAGTCCGAGAAATCTAGGGATGTTCTGCTTTCTTACAAAAATCCAAAAAGTGTGGTGACAAGTGACCACATAAGATACTCTACTCAAGTTTCTGATTACAGTGTTTGTCAAAAAGTGTTTCAAAAAATTTGCATGGTGTACCCCTTGCACAAATACCATGTTAAAGTCTAGAATAATTTGAAGATTACAAAAAATATTTTAAGAAGAGTCTAAAGTGCAAGTGGCTCCTCATTTCTATTATAAAATGCATTGAAAACACACTTTGGTCATCACAGTGAGTTTGGTAAGGGTCTTTCTTACATTGTTATAGCGTGTAGTAGCTAGAATCCTAGATACTATCTTATACCTATCCTTAATACTAACTTATACTGTTTGAAATGCATAGTACATCTTCATAATGAAATTGCATTGTCACAGACATAATTGTTATTCATAACAAGTAGCCTCACAAACAGATTCCATCCCTTTAAGTATTGAGTCTCAGTCAGGCCAATTATGACTAAATTACTGCATGTTCTCTCCTGTATCAACTAATTAAAGTGTAATTAATAAAATGATAATTTCATTCCATGGCAATGTCTACATCTGGTTGTCATAGCAAAGATTGTTTGACATACGGTTAAATGGTCAGATACTACAGTGTACAAATGCAGCATTTGCACAGAACACCTGGCAAGCCAGAGGAATTTAACCCTTGAGACATGAATTTCAAGAATCTGTGTCAATGTGTTATTACACTAGTTCGCTTATTCTCTCCACCTTGTCTTCTCATGCCTTTAAGAAAATTTAGTGTTCCAAGTTAATTTAAGTAACTCTGTTGGGGCGGAGGAAGAGTGGGTAGACAACTTGGGATATTAGATTGGACATGAAAGATAAAATAGCACTGACTTTTCTGTGGGAAATAAAATGGGTGGTTCTAAATTAACTTCTGAGAGGAGACACTCCATTGGTTCTCATATTACTGGGAGCTTCCCCTTCCCAGAAAATCAGGCTGAAATTAGCATGGCGACAAAATGATCTTTTTTTTTTTCCTAGATACAGTTGTATGCCAGGATTAAGACTGAGATTGTGGTCACAACAGCATGGAAAAATCTGCATTGCAGACTTCCCTCACTGTACCTGTCATATGTAGATAAAACAAAACTTATCTCCTCAAGGAGAGTAACCATAAAATTCACCAATACTAAAGAAATTAAACAATCTTCTATCAAGTCAACAGATTATATGAATAAACAATTCTCCTGTAGGTTGTACAAAATAACATATGCACATATTCTGAAGTATCAGTGGTTGAAATTCTCAGGGCAGCCCATACATAGGATTTTATACATATCTTAAAGGAATATATATTAGGCTTCAACATTGCCTTGAAAATTTCAACCACTGCTGTTTCAAAGTCTGCAACAGACTGTGTGTTTGTCCTTTAAAACATAAACTCTTAGTGATATTTTAACATGAACTAAATGACAATTTCTTAGCTATACTGGGTCAAGCTGAATCCCTCATAAAACTAGTAACAAGAAGCAACAGGCATAATGTTTTCCTTCTCTTTAGAACAAAAAAAAAAGTACTTAAAAGGGGGGAAATAACTAGTGCTTTTTCCCAAATAGAGCAAAGTAAAAAGGATGTAGTAAACTGCAGGAAGACATGAAAGTCTGTCTTTTCCCATGCAAATGATCCTCAATGAACAGTTCCCCCAGTGAATAGTCGGGGTCGCTCATCACCTCGTGTGGTCAGGTGCAGAGTGTGGCCAGTGGTGCTTATAAAGCACTGTTTGTCCATCTCTCTGAGAGCCTGAGTCCTGCTCCTTGAGAATTTCCAAGCACACGGATCCCCCTCATTTTCATTCTACTCGTGCAGCTCATTAACACCTGGAAAATCTTTTATAGCGTTTAACTGCATCAGATGCACTGTCCAGCACATGTTTTCTTAATAGGGCTTTCACTGTGGTATTGTCAAAGAGCCCTTATGTCACAGCTGGGAACATGAATCTGTCATGTCAGTGCTGTACCTTGGGTTAGACAGTAATACTGTATGAGTGTGTTTTATGGAGGGGCCAAACATGCCCATATACTGTGTTAGCAGGGAAGAATGTGAAGCTTGTTCTCCTAAATAAAGATTCAGCCTGGTGCTAGTAGAGTACTTTGTACCATTTAAACACTGCTGCCTCTAAGGCATTGCACTTAAGGAAAGGGAAGTCTGAGGCAAGCAAGACACATCCTAGTATTTTAGTGGTGTAATGCTGCTAGTTAATGATATGTCATCATTTACATTTCAGTAGGAAAAAAATTGCCAGAGGTCTCTAATTCAACAGAAACAATCAGAAGTTGATATGAAAGTCTTTATCCTGGGAATATTTGTTTTTAAAACAAGTTTGATTTAAACATATTTGGCAATATAAGAAGAAGGGGAAGAGAAGTAAATGTTTTCTAATTCCATGTGGTTTTTGTGCCCATTAGATCACTGTAAAACCCAGCTTTAAATAGATTACTTTGTAGCTCTGTAATCAGAATGCCTTGGGTAATTAAAAAAAGGATAGAACTGTGAAAACTGACAGCAATGCATGTATAAGACCTACTTTTTCCAGAGGAATTTTTAACATAGTTACATATATTTCATCTGAAAGCTAAACACTTAAAATTCACCAGCTACACTAGCAAGCATGTCTTGATGGCATTCCAAAAGATAGAGCCCACATTTGAAAAGTGTTTGCAGACTTGAGAAACCGTAACTGTTGTGAAGGAGTTGATTCGGGCCCTCATTTACAGAATGAATGGATGAAAGGAGCACTTTATGCAGTCACAGGCAGTTCCAATTTTTAGACTATTTCTTTTGCTTTGAAAAGCGTAAGTATAATTCATATGCTAAGAAATAATTTCACTACTAAATAAATACACTACTAAATGCATTCTGTATGTTCAAAGTGTTTGTGACAATTTTTGTGATGGCACTTCAAAAACCTGAGCATTCAGGGGTTGATCCCCCAAACAACAACCAGTCCCAGCTTAAGCTGGAGCCAGTGTAACATTGAGGTATTTGGATAATAGGGCTGCCTTCTGAATTTCCTCTTGGTTTTCTCCTTTTTGTCATCTGTGTCATCTTCTGTTTTTCTAGCAGTGACAGCATTGGGATGCTCTTGTGTGCCCATGCCATTAGTTCATGTCTTCACCAAAGAGGGAATGAATAGGGCTGGCTAGGGCTGCTATGGGGCCCCTGGGGAAAACATGTGAGTTTTTTTTCTCAGTAAAGCCTTTCTGTAAATTATTTTACTTTTTTCAGAAGGACTGATGCCCTTCCTGCTTCTGTGCAGATGCCAAATGGAACAAGCACTCACAGAAAAGTGTAGGGTTTGCCCTGTTGAGCTATGCAGTGCCCAACAGCATAGCCCAAGAGGTGCTGAGAGTTTTCAGAAGGAGAGCACATTGAGGTGAGTTCTTCTACATGATTCCTTTTAGCAAATCAAAGGTTTAAAATGAGTCTGTGCAATTGGAGTGTGTTGACCCTGGCTGGACCCCAGTGCCCACCAAAGCTACTCTATCCTTTCCCTCAGCTGAACAGGGGAGACAAAATACAATGAGAATACAGGTCAAGACAAGGACAGGAGATATCCCTCACTAATTACTGTTACCAGCAAAACAGACTCTACTTGGGGAAATCAATTTAATTTATTACACAGCTCTTCTCCCCAGACTCAACTTCATCCCCAATTTCTCTGCCTCCCCATGGAACAGGGGGACAGGGAATTGGGACTGAAGTCAATTCATCATACACTGTGACTGCTTGTCCTTCCTCATGGGAAAGACTCCTAGCACTTTTCCCCTAATCTAGCATGGAGTCCCTCCCACAGGACTCAATTCTCCACAAACTCCTCCATTGTGGATCCTTCCCACAGGCTGCAGTTCTTCATGAAGTGTTCCAGTGTGGGTCCCCTGCAGGATCGATCACAAATCCTCCCAGCATAGGTTACCTTCTCCATGGGCTCTCTACACGCATCCACAGGTCCTACCAGGAGCCTGCTACAGCATGGGCTTCCCATGGGGATCACAGCCACCTTTGGGCACCCACTTGCTTCCATGTGGGGTCCTCCATGGGCTGCAGGGCCACAGCTGCTTCACCATGGTCTGCATCAGAGGCTACAGGGGAATCTCTGCTCCAGTGCCTGGAGCACCTCCTTCCCTTCCTTCTTCATAGACCTTGATGTCTGTTTCTCTCACATATTCTTACTCCTCTCTCCAGCTGCAGTTTTCCTCCCTCACCTTCTTAAATAAGTTACCCCAGAGGTGGTGCCATCGTTGCTGCTGGGCTCAGCCTTGGCCAGCAGTGGCTCCATCCTGGTGCCAGTGAACATTGGCTGCAATGGACTTGGGGGAAGCTTCTGGCAGCTCTCACATAAAACCACATAAAGCACCCCTCACCAGCAAAACCTTGTCACTCAAATCCAATACAGTAATTAACCTTTGTACATGCCTAGGTATTGTGAGACACAGTCAAGAGCGCTTGCAATATGTCACTTTGTTACTGCAAAGAAAGTTAAGGATTGATGGAAAGGCTTAACTATAAATTTTCTTGCCTGTATGAGTTTAATTTAGAATTGCAATCACGATGTAACATAAATTAAAATAGCAGTAGTAGATTGCTAGTTTGCAAATCTCTAAAGAATAATATAGGTACTTCACTAGATTATGGAGTACCTTCTATGTGCTTAGCCCATTGCTGAAATTAGTCTATTTTTTTAATTTTAAGATACTTTTGAAGAGGCGAGACAGGCTTTAAGAGGTGAACTTTTGGTGACTCCCTGTGTGAACTAGAAGACTGACTTCTGGAAAAGGGAGCTTCCCTAATGAAAATAAGTATTTCCCTTCAAATAAAATTTGAAGTTTTGCCCCAAGCATCCTCCAATCCATGCATAATCTGGAGGACATTAAAGTAAATATTATGTATTACTTGACCTGCAAGTGTAATATATTAAGGCTTCAGAGCAAAAAGATGTTTTTAAGGAAGAGAGTGGAGAAATAAAGAGAAAATCTGCAGGTCTTGTGAAGACCTATGAAGGACAGAAAAATGCTTTTCCAGAAAGGGAAGTATTGGAAGACTGTGTATTAGTGGTGCCTGTGTTTTAATCGGACACTCACTTTCTTTCAATGTCAGAGGAGGGCTGCATGCAGAAAACAACTACCATACCTCCTGAGAGGAGCTGCTGCTCTGTCTCCTTTAGAAAGTGATATGGAAATGGACAGCCTCCATGCAAAGAATGCATGAAGAGTGAGCACAAGCTGGTAAATTTATTCTAATAGCAAGGTTAAACACCATTTTTTCTGGGCACCCCACAGACACCCAGAGGAGATCCTGTCAAATGACTGGTGCACGTCCTTGATAATGACAAGGGGAAGGGCTGCCAGGCCTGTTGAAAAGGCAGCAGTCAGCTGTGGGCATTATCAGACCAGCTCTGTGGCCCACAGCCCTGTACACCTTCTGCCTTGGAGACACTCCTCAGGAGGAAGGGCCACGAGGAGCAGCTCTGGTAGAACAAGCTCCACATTAAACACTCGTAGCGGAGGAGGCACATAGGCACAGTGCTGCAAGGAAGAGCTGAAATCAGCCTTCAAGCAGATGACAAGAGAGGATCTGTCAAACCAGCCTTCAAGAGGACAGAGAGCATGCTGAGAGAAAATGATGATAATAGCAACAAAACCTCGAGGAGACTGAACAGAGAAAGAAGCTGCAGGAGGGCAAAAACCAGTATTTGTATAGTGAGGCAGACAGAAAGAAATGACAAATGTCTTCATAGAATAACAGAGACAAAAAAGGACAGATCTGATAGGTGGCAAGTATAGAATTTGGCTCTGGTTTGGAAAGAGACTAATACAAAAAGAAGGCAAATAACTGTTCCACAGGGTTGTAAATAAGAATGGCAGAAAGCAGAGGAATTTGTGGTAACAGATAGAGATTGGAATAACAGCATCTGGATCCCACAAGAAGTGTCTAGCGTGAGTAAAGAATATTGGGAGGGAGGGGAGGGTTTGTTAAAAAAATCGTATTCCTGGATTTGCTTGTGGTTTCAGGTTATAGCTCATCAATATGCCAAGAGAAAGGCATCTGTCAGCAATGTGTTGTAGATATTAGGGCAATATACAAAACGTAACCATTGTATAGAAATGTTGGTCTGAACTATGGATAAACCTTTTTTTTGTGTGTAGTATAGACTTGGGAAAGGTGAATCATCATGAGGGTGAGCTCAGTGGTGCTGCTAAAGGGACTGTATTAAATACACTGTGGTTGAGGATCCACTCTTCCAGGTGGGCTCCTGTCTCATGCCCAGGGTACATCTCAGAATGGAGGACAAAGGAAGTGGATGCTAGATTCAAATGTGTAGAAGTGATAATGGAAGCAAAGGAGAGAGAGAGAAAAAAAAGAAAGCAGCTCAACACTGAGCTGTCAGTCTTTACCTGTCTGTTTTCCTTGCCTGTTTGGCCCATGTAGCTCTCCAAGTGCCCCTGTTTGCTGTCCTGCTGCTCTGCTCAAGAGAAGGGGCTCCCATTAAAGACTCATTTGTATTACAGTCTGCTAAATAAGCGACTGTTAGTGAGGCAATGAATCAACCATGGCTAACAGCAGTGATACCCAGTATAGCTAATAACTTTTCCCTACTACTATTTGCTATCTCCACCTCATTTTCTTCTCACCCTTGAGAGAAGCAGCTCCATTGCATTACCTCTGTAATCCCCTACTGAGCTGTACAGGTGTTTATGCAGAACAAACATATATGCTTGTGTGGCAGTTAGGTGCTAATTTTTTACTACAAATTCCTAGCCTCAAAAAATGCATTCTCATTAAAATCTGTTGTCACTTTAATCCTGTTGCAAATGAACCCTTTGGCTATGTTGTCTTTATTTTGTTGAAAGGTCAGTAATTGCAGTATCAAAAATAAATCATAAGATGTTCTGTTTTCTTCTTCATTGTGTCAATTTAGTAAAACATCAGTAAAATGCTCATAGATAACCAGCTGACACTGGTGTTTTATGCAGTTTGTTCTCTTTCTTTTCTGAGTGTTTAACTGTTAATACCTTTGCAGTGGGCAAAAACTAGTTGTCCCAGGAGAGCATGGCTAAGAGTTTTGAAACTGCTGTAGGATCTGGACACTTAAGTTCCCATTATTTTTAATGATCGCTGAGAATCCAAATTCCCCATGTAGTTACAGTTACCTACCAAATTGTCTTCAAGGGTTGGTGGACCAAAACTGATTTTATTCTGAGATAAATTGCCTTCTTTCCTCTGGGAACTTATTGAGGTATTTATTGAAGAGACAATTACTGAATGTCATAACAGATTTGACTTACTAGCTGTAAATAGCCAATCTATCAACCATTACACGCATTTAAAAGCATTTTTAAGTCGACTGGTCTTTTTTTTTTTTTGCCTCTTTAGGAGCTATCTAGAAGGGATTGAACCACTTAGCTTCTGATTTAAAATATCACCCTATGGAGGATGATTGTTTTATTGGAAGACCACCCTGCTTTGCAGGGCTCCAGGAGAGTTAGAAGAATGTCTGTTTTCTGTGTTAAAGGTTGGTGTCTTCTCTGGCTAAAGAGATCTTTCCTGTTCTGTATGCCCATGGGCTTTTCAGACACTGAAATCACTGCCTTGATAAACTTCTTTCTATAATATTTTATCATTTCACAGTGTTGGCCTGTTACTTGAAGAACATTCACATGACACAGAGAAATAAAAATATAAATTAGAAACTTATTTTCTACAAATAATTTTTTTTCTTTTTTTATTTGCTTTACTGTTTAGATAGAGACCACTCAAAAAGCATCACCCCAACTACATAACC
Organism: Toxostoma redivivum; assembly: GCA_013397375.1. NCBI lineage: Eukaryota > Metazoa > Chordata > Aves > Passeriformes > Mimidae > Toxostoma > Toxostoma redivivum. The sequence goes on from VXBI01012028.1 coordinate 138,298, forward strand.
CTACCTCTGATAGTAACTTTAAAAATCATACAGTCCTTTAATGCTCACCATCTCCTTAAGGATAAGAAACACAGGGTAACATAATGCTGCATAATTGAATTTTCAGCATTAGAAAATTTCTCATCAATGAAAGAAGGGTAGAAAGTGGGGTTTTTTTGGAAGCCTAATACTAGATGAAAGTATTTAGAATGGAGATAATATCAGTGAACTGCAAAGGAGGATGCATTTGCAAATTCTGTCCATATTGACCAATAAACAATTTATGGAGAGAACACAAACAAACCGTTAGAATATTTTAAGATCATAGCTTCTGACAAGTATACTTTATTTATGACTTTGCAGTACATTCTTCTCCAGTAATGTTTAAAGGAAATAAAAAGGGAAAGGGGGAAGACACAGCATTCACAATGTTTAAAGTGTTTTATCCTCTTGTCCTCTGCCATGTGTGGGGCATTGTCAACATCAGTTGATCAGATAACCTCAATGTTCCTGTCTTATATAAAACTCTGGAACTAGAAAAAAATCACAGATGTGCCAATAAATGTTTAAGGAATAGGACTGTGGGAAATGGTGCTCCTTTATCTGGAAGTTGTGCAGTACTGATGCCAGTAAATGAGTGCTGCCAGCACAGCCAAGTGAGTCTGAGTGAAAAAGGAGGCAGAGATGCGATGGGATAAGTGTCCAGCCTTAGCACAACTTCTGCCACTGTTGGACACTCTACTGCCAAAGCCAAAGTTTCACAGTCTGATGGAATTATATGCCTACATAAGAGCAATGTTTGAGTTTAGCTTCAAATCTTCTGATACAACAGGGATTTTGTAGCTTTTGTCCATACAGTGGATTTGAGTGCTAGAGAAAATACAACAGGTTTAGGTTTCTGAGACTGAATCACCAGACAAAGGCAAAACTTCAATTATTATTTTTTATCATTTGTGGTTCAGAGGTGCCTGCAGGTGCCAGGTAATATGCAGATCCCCCTGCAGTACAAACATGAGGGGCATAGTGCTCCATTGCAGTGCTTGCAGTGCAAATACCAGAGCTGGGAGATCACAGTTCTGTTTTGTCAAAGCTTAGATTTCAAAATCATCATGTTTTACAGGGAAACCAAAGCCTTTAGGAAATGCTCAGACAAAAGACCTGTCAGAGCAATCACACTTAGTAATGAAGAGGTCAAGATTGTGATTTGTGCCTCAAAGTGCCAAGAAAGAGCCCTGATCTGAGAAATCTGTTTCTGGAAAAGGTTGAAGTTCATATGTTTCTGGTGGGGAAAAAAAATTGCTCTTTTACTTGAAGAGAATATATCTCAAAAACCAAAATTCTGTTGAACACAAGGCAGAGTGAAGATAAAACAAGCCCAGAGAACAGTGTGGGCCGTCAAGGAGAAAAACAAGAAAAAAACCAAACACTGGAGTCAGCCCCTGGTTCCCAGTTCCATATCATGAATTTGCCATCCACCAGCCATTTTTCTGTTTTCAGCCTGGGCCAAAGTTTCTGAGAAATGGGCTGCAGTCCCTGGGATCGGGAGGGCAGCAGCCCTCTTTGCCTTGGACACCCACAGTGATTCCACATGCACAGCACTGAGGGGTGCAGACATATATCCTGCTGTAGCAGGAGTCCCTTTGGACATCTCAGCATCCTGGGATGAGGCTGCCACACAACCCCATAGCCGAGAATGGCTCCCTTTCTGTCTGAGCACCACTTACTAGGACATCATTCCTTCCATTGCTGGACAGACACTGCTGTGAAAAACCTGGAGCAGAAATAATAAGGAGGCCTTTAACAGTATTGCCTGCTTTAAAAGATACCCTGACAGTGTTGGTTAACCAGACAAGTGTGCCTCTAACAAACCCATCGAGCTTGATAAATGGCTCTCTATTAATATCCTAATTTTGCTGGATCTCATAAGCAGCTTTTGGAGTTCAGAGGCAGAAAAAGACTGTTTGAAAGATGGCTCTTGCAAGGAGCTAATTGCAAGCAGGGTTTTCAGAAATATTAGGTCAGTTTCTGTTTAAAAGTTGGGCGCCTGTTCTTCTTTAGTGGCAACAAAATTAATTCTTCTGGGCTTGGGGAGAAAAAGAAGTACTTTGATTTTTACCAGTTAATGTATTGTTAAATCTTATTTCAAATAAGTTCAGAAGTTTCTAACTTTTCAAGCATTCCACAAAGGAAGGGATATAATTTCAAGGATGAAGGATGGTGTAAAATAATTCCAACAAAATTGATTGTGTTGGAAGCACTGTGTTTATATGACTTTTGTAAAATACTGGGTTTTTAAAGCTAATATTTCAACAGCAGAGAAGAAATATTGCAGATGAGTTCTCTTCTGGACACATACATAAAAATACCATTTACACCAGTACAGTAATGAAAACAATGTGATTTAGGTGGGGAAATATCTTTCCCCGTAGGCCATGTTTTAATTCTAGTTACAACCCATCTATCTTAAACATCCAGGATTTACTATGTAAGGACAGACTGGTGTCTGGGACAATGACCCATGTCATTATTTCGAAGAAAGATGTAAAAATCTTTTACAACATAGCATGTCTCTGTTACTCTGCTCTTTAGTACCATAATGCAAGCTCACTGGTTTCAACAGGGTTATGCTGGTGCAGTGAGAATACATTTCACTCAAAGAAGGTCTGAGTTTTCTTTGTAGTAGGCAACTGATTTTTGATTGCTTGACTGTCTCTGATTTGGTTTTTTTTAATGAATTTATTGCTACTGTTCTGTTACAAAGATGACCCCATCACCCTCTGGCTTGGTCATTCTATACTTCATTATAGACCTTGCATAGATGCCAATGAGGTCTCTACCTTATTGAAAATTTTATAGAAAAGTGTTCCAGTGTGCTTCTTGATTTCCACGTGTAAAATAATTTTTAAAATCAGTATTGCCATGAAAAGAATTATGAAAGAAGTGCTTATAAAGCATCCTTTTAAAACTTGAGTCCATGAAGAAAGATTCATCTCAAATACTTTTCAAAGTCCGTTCTTATTTACAAATCACACTGAGATTCTAGTTTGATACTAGTCTTCCTACCTGATATTCTGCCTTGATAGTCCCACTCAAAGGATTAAATAAAAAAAAACCAAGTTGTACAAAAACAACTAGATTTGATCACTAATGTGTCTAATTAAGTATTTTTCTGTTCTTCAAGAAATTTGAAAATGTTCATACTGAAAATTGACCTTTTAGTAAAATCAGGAAAATCTGTCTGGTGTATATATATTTTGTAATTGGGATGTGATGTTGCATTGGTGTAAAGAAGCCTCTTGGGAACAGACACACCATGAGATTCTCATGTCTGGTGGTATCCTAATTCTGTCTGGGGAGAGGGATCCATAGGTAGATAGAGACAAGTGGGTCAAGAATATCAGCTCTCACTTGTGGCCATCTGAAGTTGGAGTGAAGGAGCAAGATTACCACACTCCTCTTGCTCCTTAACACTAAGCATTTATTTTTAGAACTTCAAAATTACCCATATCATACCATAGAAGTTAAAGTTTTTGCCTTTTTTAAACTGATTTTTTAAAACTCCATGGAAAGATAAATTTCATTATTTGGGCTTTTTAGCCTGACTTGGAAGAAATGCCAAATGCTATAACTTCTTGCAAGATGGAAATTCTGTTTTTCAATCTGATATAAAATTGTATGATCATAGTAAATATTCTATCTTAAATCTCTTGTAAGAGGAAAAATAATAGGTAGTGTTACATTTCTCTCAAACAGTCTTAGCTAATCTAGACTTCGTAGTTGCAGTGGGGTTGTAGCCATCACTCTGTGTGTGTGTGTGTGTGTGTGCGTGTGTGTGCAAGATTGGAGGAATCCTGGTCATCTGAACTTCTGTTCCAATGTGTCCTTCATGCAGAAGAATAACTTCATTATTAAATCCTCCCAATGCCAGCATTCTATAACAGTGAACTCTAGGAAATGTGTCAATTAAAAATATAATGAAAGGTAGAATGAGTAACTCAAAAAACAATCTCCTTCATGAATGCAAAAGGTGTTGGGTATTTGGGAATCAGCCTTTCCCAATGAGATGAGCCCTTCCAGTGGGATGAGGAGCAGGAAATTCCAAACATTCCTTGGTTAAGGAAAGTGAAAATGACAGTCTCCTAATGCAGGGTGAGAGGTCCTGCCCTCTCATTTTTTATTCCACGAAGAATCATCTAACTAATGTGTTAGTGCTATTTTTTTTTTGCTGATTATTTAAATTAGATCCTTGCACTGCAGTTCTGCCACATATCTGTCTTCTTTCATAGCCCTCTCTTTCCATCTTCCTTGATAATGACCCTGAAGTGGACTTGCTTTTACATGTGCTTTTAGCCTGAGCTCATCCACAGAATTGAAATACAGAAGTACTGTTTTTTGCAGTCTGTAGAAAGACAAAGACATAAAGCTAGAAAAGTAGTATGTGCCTTCCTTTTTGTACTTCTTTCCTGATCTTACCTGAAGATGTGCAATAGCCTTTAGTTTCCTGAGCATACGTGCATCTCTAACAGCATATTTTCCCACTTACATGTTTCAAAACACATTGATAACCTCTCCTCTATGCTTCACTGTTTGGAGATAACACCTAGGCTATAGGATGTTAATCAGAAAAGAAAGGGAAAAAATAAAAAAAAAGCCAAAGATCAATGGAGTAGGTTTTGCTATGTATTGTCCCAGCATGTAATATAACAAAGCAACAGGCTCCTTTGAAATATTGTGATAGGTAGGCAAGTGCTCAAAGCTGGACTTGAACTGCTTTTATACATGGAACAGATGCAATTTTCCAGTGCATTATCATTTCCAGCTCCCTCTGACAGTCTGTGAAGTTTGCACCTTTCTATCAGCTCTAGCAGCCAGCAGGAAGCTGTGCCTTCTGTGAAACCAGGCTGAGACTTTGGCACTAACTTCCTCAGAAACTAATGACCATTTCAAACCTCACCACTTTCTCCTTCACAAGCAAGTGTTGCCCTTGTTTTCCTTCCCAACATACCCTGCATGTAGATTTAAAACAACAAAAATAAAGTCATGCCAAAACAAAACAAAACACTGCAATGCATAGCCAGCTCTCCCTTGGGAGTAGGATGAGAAGGAGAACCCTACATGGCAGATGTTGGTTGTTTAATGCTCTGCAGGACGACAGTCAGATGCTAGAGTGATGTTGACCCCATGGGGAGCAGGGTAAAACAACTTCCATGCCCCCCTCTTCAGCAGCATGAGAAACAGGGACAATGTGCAGGTGGAAGCAGTCAACCTAAAAAGATTACAAGGAACAAGTACCAAGACTAAGCAGCCTTAATGTTTCCACTAGGTCAAATCCTTGCTTTGGAGGATTTAAGTAGGACAGAGCCCATGCTGGGTTTCTTTCTGGCCGTGGGTTCCTCTCCCGTGTGCACATGCGTGTGTGCAAGCATCACCCGGTCTAGTCCAGGCAGCAAACAGAGCAAAAGTTCAAAGCTTTTGGATTCCTCTTCATCGTTGTTTTGTTGGGATTTTTTTTGTTTGTTTTTTTTTTTTTTTTAAGGGACTGTGTCTGATCTTTGCTTTTCATCCCTGGATTTATTTGGAAGCATTTCTCTTCCCATTTCTTCATGTGGCAGGTTTGTTTTTCTGGTATTCAGTGACCGTCCGCATGGCTTTGTACTTAGTTTACATCTTCATGGCTGTAATGAAACCGAGACTTGAAGGAATAACTGGATAAGCAGGTCTCTCTCTCCAGCTGTCATGTCTAGTTGTGGCAGAAAACTGGTGTTTCATTGTAAAAGATGTTAATTTCAATCTGAGCTGTGGCTGTGTTGAGAGGAGCATAAAAGGAATTCTTGATTATCTATATCAGTACCGTTGTCCCCGGGGATAGGTTCTGAATCTTCAGATCACATATGGCAAGAGTGCTGTGATAAAATATGCATCAATAAAACTTTGCAATTTATGATAATAAAGGAGTGGAAAGTTTTATACACTGTGATAATTATTCCTGACTGGTACTTTTTTTCTTTCTTTCGTTCTTCTGTATGCCTTTGTGTTTAAGCCTTTTCTGCATGTTGTAGCAATGACTGCATCATTGCAAGCTCAGGTTCACAAACTGGGGGGCTCACCTTGTTTCTAGGTCCAGTGACCTTCTGTAGCCATAGTTCACTTCTAAAGCAGCAGGAATTTGCCATCTCTGGGGAGGTCCTGCAGTGCTGTGACTCCTCACTATTCTTCCTCTTCTGTGCATGCACACACACTGCATGCAGCATGGATTTCAGAGCAGCTTCCGAAAACGATCAAATTATATTCCTCTGATCTTTCTTTGCATATCTTATTACTATAATCAATGAGAGAAGCGTACATTTACATGAAGGTAACATTTATCCCATACTGCGTGTCACCTGCACTGTTTTAAACTTAATTCATCTAAATAGAATTTTTATTCTTTTGAAGTAGGAGAAATAACGATATGTTTACACTCAAAGGAAGTAAACAGTGGACTATTAAATAAAACCAATATATTATCTGTGACCTTTTTTTTTTTAAATTCTTCAGCTCATTATATCTTTGGTGGCCTTTCCATGAGAGAGTCTGTCTTCTGCTTTGGCAGACCCGATAGCAATTAATCATGCAGCTTGAAACGCATGGCCCGGCAGTACAAATCTCTTGCATGCTTGGGCTCTGCTGACTTCAAAGGGACTTCCACATGCAGTGTTTACAGGCAGCTCCCCTCCTGAGCACCCTCACTGACATGTTTGCACAGCGTCTCGCTGTGGGATCCCAGGCTTTACTGGGACATCTAAGCCCTGCTGCAACACAAACAGTCGTTAGTCCCATCTGTCTCGTGTTCCCCTTCTGTGGTTTTTTTTCTTAGTATTTTGCTGTGGCTGGCCTGAAGGAAATAAATCCCTTTTCCAGGCTAATTTTTCCACAATTAAGGATGAGCTGTGAAACTAGTTAGGAGAAACAGCGTAGCCACCAAGCTATCTTGAGAATGTTTCCTTTACTCCTTCTCGCTTCACTAAGTTGTGAGCTCCTGTGCAGTGGCAGCAAAGGGCTTACCTTGATGTATATGCTTAGTTCCTATCAGCTTCAGTAGTACTTGGTCACCTGCCTGAGGTTCAGTATGTGCTCAGAGGTTTTGCATGTCTGGGTACCCAGGCCCTCCCTCAGTCTTGCATGTTCAGGCTTTTCCCCAGATTTCTGCAGGTGCTTGAATGTCATCAAAGGCACAATGATGTAGATCATTTGTGTAAGTGCTTAAGTGGACTTTGACATCTATAAAAGTTCTGCTGAATCTGGACCTGCCTGATTAAAAGAACCCAAACGTTTAGCAAAAATAATACGAAGGCTATTTGCAAGTACATTTTCTTTTTTTTGTACAGCAACAGTTAAAAAGAGGAAATGTAAAACTGTTAGTTCCACATTAAAGAATGATGGGCGATTTAGGTTACAAAAATACTAATTTCTAATTCTACAGATGTAAGGAGAACTGGATAATAAGGCCAGCAGTGAAAACAAAAGGGATAATGTGAGGAGTTTTCTGCCTCTGCACTTGTGTGAATTAATCGGAAATTAAAGACTATTAGAAAGTTGACTGAATTTTGTTTCTTAACTTCTTCATTTTTCATTAAGGTGATCCTAAAAGCAGGTAGCTTTCAATTAGTTTTGTTGACAGTGCTGGCTAAAGTTGTAATGATCCTTGGGAGAGTGAAAGAAAAGAGATTTATTGCAGTAGGGATAAGCTAGGCCAGGCAAAGAGACAGAGTACATAACCACTAATTAACTCATGTAGCCATTAAAAAAAAAATAAAAGGAGGAAGAAAAAACAATGTGCAACCTGCAAGAAGATTGTAAAGCATCTCTGCACTGCAGATCAGACCCTTGAGCTTTCATTACACTGTGCATATCATATTAGATAGTATATATGAGTCAATTGCATATAAATCACATTCTCCCAATGTTGCAAGTCCTTGTCACAGAGCATATTTAATTTAACATTGTAATATTTATTTTCTAAAGTTCTAAGTAGGCCAAAACATACCCAGTAAATTGAGTGTTCTGCCACAGCACATTGCCTGACCTATACTCCAGTAGAAAATTAACCCTAATTCATCTTCATAGTGACCCTCTGCCAAACAGCTATTCCAGATGCTCCATTCCTGCCCTTCACTGACTTTGGAAAGTGAAGCTGTAGCAATTTTGACTAATTCAGTTTGGACTTTTAATTACATCTATTCCATTCATTTGTTTCCACTTAAAGCCATCGTGCTGTGGTTGGGTGGCTTGTAAGCAAGCTTTGCTTGGTCTTAGCATCCTTTAGGGACAGGCTTAAGCCAGAAGGCGTGTACATCTGTTGAAACCATGTCAAATGGGAACTGCTATCTCAGATTTGAACTACAAGGCTTTGTTTTCTGACACAAAGGGTCAAAGTCTGCCTAGTTGTTTCCATGTGACCCTCCCCCCTCTCACTCCCATCAGGATTATTTTAAATTCACATTATGGATGAGCGTTTGTGTGCATATGCACAATTCACTGGAAAACAGAGGCTCTTTATTGTTCAAAGCTTCTCTAGAAGTGACTTGTTTCAGGCATTCCTCTCACAACCATTCGCACATCTCTAAAACCAGAGAGATTTCAGTCAATCTGCTAACAAAGTCTGTTTTCAGACACCATGTGGAAAAACCTGAAATGCTTCAAGCATTTTTATTATCTGTTTTTTTCCTTATTGTTGATAAGAACTAGTAGAAATTGATTAAGAACATTTGTGCTTATTCTGGTATTATTTGAGGGACTAATACTATGTTTTGTAGTACACCACATTAATTCTGTGTTTTGTAGTGCATCACAATCAAACTGTTTTTTCTGCTCCTCCCAAGATTAACAGAGATTGTATCTGATTTCTGTAATGTTTTCTACATGTGTAGAGCAGGACATATTTGGACTGCAGCGAGGGTGCAAAGTGAGAAGGCTGCAGGGAAGACACCAAGATAAGAAAAATCTGAGTCTTCTCACTGACCTTTTGCCAGGCACAAATTAAAATGTTTCATGACAAAATGTTTCAAATTTCATGTATCTTGTGAATGCAAATTATTCCTAAATTAGAGTGTTGAAGGATAAGATGAAATTTATTTAAATAAAATTTTTTAAACCCTGGATTTATCAAAGTCAGGTGACTTCTGATTTTGACATTACAGGCATGCAAGCAAAGCTTTGCTGTCATTTCTTAGGTCTAGTATAACTCTCCTTATGAAGAAAAATTGGACCATATGGGAGCATATGGGAAAAACAGAAGGTTTGTATTTGTGGGAAAGTACCTCCTACAGGTGGCATTGTAATTATCCTTGTGGGTCTTGAGTACACACGTCACTCAAGTGTGCACAGGTGCCATGTCCCTGCATGGGACAGGAGCATGGTTCCCATGCCAGGACCACCAGGAGCCAACCGGCCCTCAGGCCACCCTTCCCAACCATGGATCTGCTGGCAGCCCTGCTGCCCCACATCCCACAGCACGCAGTGGCCAAGGTGGAAGGTGGCCCCTCTGAGCTGTTGGGTAGTGCTGTGCTCTCCTGCAAACCCTGTGGGAGTAGCGGATGGGAGGCTGCTTTCTCTCACCCCAGGATTTCCCACTCCCCCCACCCTGGCACAATCCCGGTGCCCAGGGTCTTGCCAGCTGGGAGAAGAGTGGGAGGCTGTGTCACAGTCTGGTTGGCCTCACTCCTCTTAGTTGCCCTGGCTGCTATCAAAGGGCTGGTAAGATGTGACAGAGTAGCCATTTGGCACCCTCCTTCCCATATTTTTGGCAGAGCTGGGTGTGCCTCTGCATAAGACACAGGCTTGTGGCCAGGTCTCCTCCAACCCTGCCAGCAGCTGAGACCATGATGTCCGTGTGCCCTGGATATCCTAGCATAGGGCTAAGAAATAAAAATGAGGAGTAGCCATATACACAGAGGGTCCTGTGCCTGGGACATTGGCACGTATGTTAGGGGAATAGGTGGAGCAAATGTCTTTGGGACTATGAGCTCAAGAGAGAAAATAGGAAAAGGTGGGATGGGATCAAGCTTGTCCAAAGGGTTGGATCCATGTTTTTCCTCTCAGCATGACTGCCAAATAAATTTCATCAAGAATTACTGGAGAGGACACAAATTGAAGTGGATTGAGAACTGGCGGAACAGAAGATCCCAGAGGGTTGTAATCACTGTCACAGGATCTTCTTGAGCCCTGTCACTGGTGGTGTCCCCCAAGGTTCAATATCGGGCCCAGTATTGTTTAATTTATTCATCAATGAGTTGGATGAAGGGGCAGAGGCTGTCTCAGCAAGTTCCCTGATGGCACAAAGCTGGGAGGAGTGCCTGATACCCCAGAGGGCTCTGCAGCCCCTCAGAACAACCTCAACAGGCTGGAGAGATGGGCAGAATGGAACCTTCTGAAATTCAGCAAAGGAAAATGCAGGGTCCTGCACCTGGGGATGAATAATCCCATGGACCAGCACAAGCTGGGGTCTGACCTGCTGGAAAGCAGAGAAAGACCTTGAGTGATGGCTCCTGGTGGAAAACGAGCTGTCCATGAGCCAGCAGTGTGTCCTTGTGGCCAAGAAGGACAAAGGTATCCTGGGGTGCATCAGGAAGAGCATTGTTGCCAGCAGGTCGAGGGAGGTGATCCCGCCCTCTGCTCAGTCCTGGTGAGGTCACATTTGGGGTGCTGTGTCCAGTTCTGGGCTCCTCAGTACAAGAGAGACAGGGAGCTCCTGGAGTGGGTCCAGCAGAGGGTGACAAAGGTGATTGAGAGATGGGAGCATCTCTCTCATGAGGAAAGGCTGAGCAAATTGTGCTTCTGCAGCCAGGAGAAGAGAGGACTGAGAAAGGTCCTCTTCAATGTCTGTAAGTATCTGAAGAGAGGGTGTCAAGAGGATGGAGACAGGGTTTTTCTGAGCAATAGGACAAGAGTCAATGAGCAGAAACTGGAGCACAGGAAGTTCCACCTGAATAAGAGGAAGAACTTATTTGCTGTGCAGGTGACCGCACACTAAATAGATTGCCCAGTAAGGTGGTGGAGTCTCCCTCATTGGAGATTTTCCAAAGTCACTTGGATGCAATCCTATGCCAAGTGCTCTGGGATGACCTTGCTTAAGCAGGGACGTTGAACCAGATGACCCAGTGTGTGTCTCTTCCAGCCTGACCCATTCTGTGATTCTGTGAAGCACATCTTAAATAGCAAGAACCAGCACGGTCAAAATGTCCTCACATTTTAAAGGATTTGAAGATTTTGAATAGCTTTAATAAATGCAATTTGCAGAAACAGTGCAGTGTTTTAAAATAAATTATGCTCAGTCACATGCTGTGATTTATCTTTAAGCATCCTCATGCAGTGTGGTTTATTAAATTTCAACCTGGGCTCTCAACTGTTCAGTTAATTCAGATAATTAATTTGATTATCATTCAGTCAGGCTGTTTTGTGACTGAAATAGTCCCATATTGTTGCTACAAATATTTCAGTTAGTTTGTATGGAGAAATCATAATTTCTTTTTTTTTTTTTGCTTCCTTGTTTGTTTTATTTTAGTTTGTCCTCACTATCTTTCTTTCTGGCAGTGAGTTGTCCTAAAGTACATAGTGTTGGATTACTAATGCCTCCCCCTAATGCTTTAATAGGTTTTTTTGAGCACACAGTTATTATTCATTCTTAGCTATGCATGCATCTTCTAATCACATTAGATGACCTTTTTTTTTTTTCTTTTTCTTCATGCAGAAGATAGAGGAGGAGAACTGTGGGCACCCTGTGTATTACACTGCAGTTCTTAATGAATATATGTGTATTATTAATTGTAAAAAGCTGTCTGGCTAAGTATACAGGATGAAAAGTGTTATGCATTAGTAGACTACATTCTACTACACTTCCTGGCTACAAAATTATATACTAAGTACATTACTTTAAAATTAGAGCAGAATGTAAGTACCTAAATACAGTTGATGTGTGCACCCTATCTACTTCTTGTGACAAAACAAGTGGAGTTTGCTTTTACTGGCGTCCATTAGATGTACTCTGCTGTAAAATTTCCACAGAGTTCCAGAGATGGAGGTGGCTTTATGTGTTGTCACCTCACCAGGCACTGCACACCAATCATCACAGAGGAAGCCCAGTCCAGCCCCGCGTGGGGAGGTGCTCACTGCACCTCTGACCAGCAAAGGGAGTGGAGTCAGAAGAGGTAGGAACCCCTGTTGGGCCAGATGGTGAAGTTGGGCAACATTTTGGACCCAGAACTTTGCTTCAGATGTGTCAGCCCGTCCAATGAAGGATATTGATTCTGCTCACAAGACTTGTGTGACATCAGCACTGCTCTGTGTTACCATACACTGCACTCTTCTGACGAGTTCCTGCAACAGCACTGAAATCCCTCTCTGGGGAGCTTGTTCACATATGTCAGGGTGAGGAAGGCAGAGCAGAACAACTATAAAGAGATAAGGCTTTTTTATGTAAGTGATGGGGTCCTTTTTCCCTTCCAAGAGCCATTGCGGACTTTGAAACGAGAGTGTTCAAATAATTTTTTTTATCCAGGATAGAAACTCCACCTTGAACTTCTAATAATAGCTTAGCATGGATTGTTGATTTCACTTATAAAAAAGGCCTCTGAAATTGTGTTCAGTCTTGCCTCAAGCCTTCAGGAGTATTTCTCCTCAGTTTATGGAGTGCATTGCAGCGGATGCTAGTAAAACCAATTATTTCATGAAAGTGACTGGTAGACTGCAAGGAAAAGAAAGCCCTTTCTCATCTGCCTAAATGAAATAGTTACATTGCCTGACTTGCCCAGTGTAGACCAGTGGGCAATGTTTGCTGCAGAAGGGTATCAGTGAGAGCTATAGCAAATGTGTTCCCTCTTCCTTTGCCTTTCCCCTGCTCTGGAACAGGAATGTCTTAGAAAGGTTATGGGGAAAAGACTCCGGATTGTGCTGATTGTGAAAGTGCAGAGATGTCTCTGACAGCAGACCTCAGTCATTATAATGCCAGGCTTCAAGCATGAACTATTTTGCTTATAAAGGTAGAATTGAAAACTATCAAATATATCTTAAGCATCAGGACTGAATCCAACATCACTGAGATTAATGTGAATTTTGGCACCGAATTCCTTTGAAATATTAGGCTCACCAATTCACATAGCAAAGGGTAGACAATATCAGTAGACCTTGGAGAAAAAAGGAGCTAAGCTACATCTGACACTGCTATCATTTATTATTTATTATTAAAAGACATTTCTAAAAGAGTGCTGGGTACTAGGGTACAGAAATGTGTAGAAAGACTCAACCCATGCAGCAGAGAGCTTCAAACTCTGAAGTACCAGTTCTTGGTGTCTCTGTGGAAAACTTTTACAAAAATTACAAGCTTTTTTTTTCCCCCTTATATGTGACCTGGCCAACAAATAGTCACAGTTCTTCTTGTCAGGTTCTGTATGTCACAGGAAAGATGTGATGCATTCTTTTTCCCAAAAGCTTGATATCCCCCACATAGAGAGTAGATAAAATGTAGTATTTTTTTCTTCACTTTTTTTACACTGTTTAGTAAATTTTCTTTAAATGCCATTCAAGTATTGGGCATTATTTTATTTTGCTTTTAATAAAGACATCAGAACTGTGCTTAGTAAGTACTAGGGATCAATTTAAAATAGCACTGCTTTAGAATTCCTGCAGAAGACACCATCTTAGTCTTGTATCTTCATTTAGATTTCCATTGCATTGCTATATTACTGCTGTTATTAAATTCAGATAGCATTCAGTATGTGTGTGCTGGAGGAACAAACAAAAAAAAAACAAGGTTGACATTCCTGTGACTCAAGAGCCTGTATAGAAGCCGTGTTCAGACCAGATCTGCTGGAAAGGGAAGAGTTAAGGCAGCAACAGGTCGTGGTAATGGTATTGCAGTATCAGTAATGTAGTTGTTATAACATAATGGCTTTGCTCTTGAAGGTAGTTACCTGAGAATAAACAGATTACAGTAATTTGTACATTAATTCAGCATTATTAAATGCCAAAGAGCAATTGGATGTGAGCTTTCAGGAGTTATCTGACTGTAAACTAGAGCATATCTTAGAGAGGCATTTCTTGTAAAGGCTGTGAAGACAGCTTTTGGGCAACCAAATGATGTGAAGGCCCAGGCCAGTAGATAAATAGGAGCAGTGCTGATGCAGAACAAGGAAGTTATATAAGGAAGCAGAACAGTTTTGGATGTTTAGAAAGAAAAATGACCTTTGAATCCAACATATCTCGAGCTTTGGTACCTTTGCCTAATGTAATATCATGTTAACAGTGACCAAAATGCTTGATTTTCAGGGTGAACCAAATCCCCTACATTACAGGGAGATTTTCAAGAGAAATAGAAGATGTAGTCACTTGGTTAAAATCAGCCTTTATACAATAATATGCTTGTTTCTGCAGAATTAATGGGCATGCACATATTTTGCTAAAATTACTTTGAAGAATATGGAAAGGCACATGTTTTATTAATCTAATTCTTCTAAGACTACTTTAAACAAAGGTGCAAAGTAAATACTAAAATATTTTTTGCTGAGATTATAATAATTTACCTAAGTAACATTAGTAAAGAGGTAGATAATGGTGACATACGACTATGGAATATTTTAGGCAGCAGAAATCAGGCTTACAAGAATTGAAGTCACTAGGGACCACAAAGGTAAAATAAATCTGACTCTTAAATGCTGAGTTTTATCCCATAGTGAGATGTCAAAGCTCACTGGGGATTTGTTTCATATAACCTCCAAATGAGAAGTAAGAAGAGATACAGTCAGTATCATAAAATTTAACAAGTTGTTCCAGAAGCAGCACAATTTAAAAAGCCTGGAGTCATATAGATTTGTTTCCTATACCCATGGATGCCCATGACTCCTCTGGAGTATCCTTATTGCTTCTGTTGTGGCTCCTATTGTCTCAGCCACCCCAACAACATCTCAGTTTTCCCTCCCCATGCTCCATCAGTGTCCACACAAAACTAAAGATTTTTCAAGGCCATGGAGATCTGTTTGATGACAAGGTCCAAGACACCCATGTGCTAGTTAGCCAGCGAAATCCCCAAGCTCTCCAGCAGAGGTCAAGGCCAGAATCACAATAAAGAGAGAAGAGCTTGCTGTAGATTTTTTTCTCCATAGAATATTCATTTGGCTCTTTCTTCTCTTTGTTGCAGGTTTGTATAATACGCATAGGGCTCTGATTATTTCTGTTGTTGTCAGCTCTGAATTAAGCCAGCTGAAACTGGCTGAAAGAACTGAGGCTGGAATAGGCCAACAGATTTTAAACTAATTATGACTAGCCAGGACAGACAGGCAGAAAGAGCTCTGTCTTAAGGCTATGAGTATGTAAGCACCTAGGGCCTCAGCCTTGAAAGACTCTGGAGACCCATCAGTCTGTGCTAGGATTGTGCTTGATAATAGAGATGATCCTGTATTATGCAGTTTCTGTATAGACAGTCCAATCCTAGATCTCAGATGGGGAAACCTTTTGAGGGAAAGAGTATTTTCTGTATTTTTGTGACAACAACATCCTCAGCACCCCAGGTAGCTGCATGTCCAGAAACCAACTGCTGTTTGCTTGCAGATAAGTTGGATGTGGGCTGTAAATCTGATGTACTGGACAGCATCTGCAGGGAGGTTGTACCTCCCACGGGCACTGTGCCTGCCCAGACCCTGCTCCACAGGCAAGGGAGAGTCATTCCCGCAAGTAGTATGTATTTATTCAGGATCTCTAAGGCCCACAGTCCGCACTGTCCTTCAGCATTCACGTGGTAGCTCTGCCATAGACAGAGGGATGGCAAAATTATGTCATTTCTTTATGACCCTGTGTTTTAAATGGTGCAGTCACTGGGGGGGGGGGAAATCATATTCTCAGATGGAGGAGGGAGCAGAGATGCTGGCAAAGCAGGAAAATCCCAGCCTAAACTGCAAATGAATATTCCTCTTTTTTTGTTGTAAAATGGAGTGAATTTGGAACCTGCCAATTTAAAAACTAATGTGATGCAACTCTTCCACATGCAGTTAAAACTGAGACATAAGCCTGACCCTGTTTTTCAGTAGCACCCTGTCCTCTGGCACTGCTTCTATTCAGTTAAGGACATGCTTAAGAAAAGATGCACGTTTCTGCCTTGGTGAATTTAATGGTGCTGAAGTCCATCCCACTGCAGGACAGCAGTTAAGTACCTGCTTAACTTTCAGAAAGTCCCTATGTACCTGCTGTAATCCACTTCTGAAGCAGATAATCATCTCAAGTACAAAGATATCTGCCTAGAAATGAATGTGCTGTGAACTGTTCAATTCATTACAAGTATTGAGGAGATATAATTACTATGTAGTTAGCAGGCTAATACACTATTATTTTAAAATTTATTTATTTATAGCTATTGAATAGTGCTATAATTAATTCTTACCTGCAATTAAAAGCTGTGTTGATTGGGTGCTGCTGGAGAAACTTCTGTAATGAAATATGTGCATTGCCAAAACTTGAACAATCCTGTAGTCTGTTATCCCTCTTCCAATAACCAGCAAAACAAAGCAAAACCCCTCCAATGGGCTCATTCAGTTATGAAATACTGTGGAGGAGGTGCAGGAGGAAGAGAAAAATAAATTCTTTCTAACCCTTGTAGTTATTCGGCCTGGAGATGAAACCCCAAGTCCCTGACTTGGACTTAATGCTTGTAAAAGTTTAAATAGTAATTGCTTTTATGTCCTAGAAACTGTGCAACCCATAATGCCAATAATCTCAAACCTACAGAATATTTTTTCAGACTTCTCATCTTAGAATGTCCCTTTTCGTGACTGTCACTTTCTTCCTTTTTAGGAACCTGCCTTGCCCCTCAAATGAACAGCCAAATTCCCTCTCCCATAAAATATAGGGCAAAGTCATTAAATTCTGGAGTCAATGACTGAATGGGCCCTTGCTTCAGTGGGGTGAGGCTGACAATGAGCTAGTGAACAAAGCTTTTCCATTTATGTGCTAAAGTCAAAGAATAGGGTATTCAGCTGACCTAATTACCTGTCCAAATAGAGCAGACCAAATAGAAAATTAAGACCATGGGTCAGTTCTGGATCTGTGTTACGCTGCTGAAAACTTCAGGGTAATCAGTGATGTTACTTCATATTTAAATTTGACTCTGTGTCCACTTAGTGCATTAGTCTCAGAATCTGTAATGAGTAACCTGCAATTAACTCACTGTGTTTGTAGCATTCTGATTCATCAAGCATTTCATCTTATTATTAATGCAAACGGTTACCATGAAATATTTCTTCATTAGTTCTGACTGGTCGACTTTCTGGTTTTTTTCTTTCCCACTAGAAAAAAATAATTAGCCAGGAATAATACAATTAAGAATGTTTTAAATCAGTTCCATTAACTTGCTTTGTCTAATTGGTGGTGTGTCCCTCGGTCTCCTTTAAGTTTTATTGGAGGAGCTGCTTCTGCACTGGTGCCTCTTCAAGGACTGTTATGTGAGCTGACTGTCCTCCGCGGGCGACCGCGCGGCGCCGGCGCCCGTGGGGACTGTGCCACGTAAGGCCTTGACCCTTGGCTGGGATGAGTGTGTTAGCTGGACAGTGCTTGCTCCTGAATTGCAGCCAACACTTCTAGACAACCCCGACCTGAGCTACATCCTCCCCTTGTAATGCTTCCATCTGGCATCATCAGGCAACGCCACTTTGCAAAATGCCATGGCGTTGCAAACCCAGCGCACGATGGGCAGGAGCAGCCAGTCGGAAAGACAAAGGGCTGTCCTTCACCTTCCTCATGTATGGACTGCCAAGGCACAGAGCTGGATTTCAATGGAGGTGAGGGCAGTTCTCTTACTGTGTTGGGCACAAAGACGGAATAGGGGCTTTCTAGAACAGAACTGCAAGTTCAACCTAAGATGATAGCATGAAATCATTGGATTGCAGCACCTATTTGGAGAGTGCAGGCTCCAGCTAACTTTAACTTGGTTAGTTTTGATTGTATCGCTTTCCTTCCCTCTCCCCTTCTCCTTTTGCCTTTTCCCTTTTCCCATCCCCCTCTTCCCTTTCTCTTACATTTTCTTTTTATTCCCCTGTAAGTCAAACCAAGTGTTCAATACATCTACATGGGTAACTAAATTATTAGAGACCGAGAGAAAACATGGAGCCTTTTACTTAATGGCCATGGGTTCAAGTGCAGACTACACAGAAGTCAGAAAATTTTCATAGCCTTTGTGTGTTGTATTTTGCCATTAGTTTTTTCATTAGTGAACATTTAACTGATGAAATCTATTGGGCAAAATAGCTTCTTAGTCACTATGAAGATGAAGGGGGCTGGCACAACTACTTAGATCAGCACAACCATCTTCTGTAGAGTCATGGAAAACTTCAGTCTCTAGGACAAAACCCACTTGCCATCTTTTCAGTGTTCCAGGCCAAGTCTGGCTTCTCATTAGTCCAGAAGAAAAAGGTCTGAAGGAAAAGCATGTCTCGTTCTCTGTGATTTTGGAGTGTGATATGTGAGAGGACAAAAGCAGGAATGAGATTTATTGGATGCCATGTCATGCCACCATGTTGGAAGATTTGCTCAGGAGAGTATTAAGTAATTTTCAGACAAATTCTAAGGTGGCAGGCATAGAGTAGGAAGTATTGTCTTCAAATGTAGGCAAAGTCATTTTATTGGTGCTTTTCTGAGCTCCTAGGTTTTAAAACCAAGGGAATTATTTAAATATAAACAAAATTAACATGATTTCCAGGAACTGAAGCTCTGTTACAGAACTGCAGAATTACAAAATAGATAACATGGGCAGCGAACACCTGAGGTCATCTAGTCCAACCTCCCTGCTCAAGCAGGACCTCCTCAAGCAGCTTCCTGTCTCTTACCTGTAAAATTCCTAAGTAGGGCAAAATCCTAGTTAATGGAAAAAAAATATGGAAGGGTTGTGTTTTGAATCTCTGCTGTGCCTTGAAAGCTTAGGGGCAAGGTTTTTTCTCAAAAAACTGAGATAAAGCAAGGCTGCTCAAACAGTTTCACATTTATGTTATTATTGATTTATTTCCTTGTGCTTTAGTTCCTTCACCCTCTTTAAGTTAAGACAGACCTCTCCTGCTAGGCAAATGGGGGCTAAAAAGTCAGCCACAGCTTCCCAAACATGTCCCCAAATCAACATAGCAACTTGATAGAAGGCTCTCAAGGAGGGAGATGTAAGAATCAATTGTGTGACTAAAATGAAATGAGTTCAGGCTTCACTTCTGAGAAAAAAAAAATGTCTAAAAGTGTAATCTTTCTCCATTACAGCAGTAGACAGGACATTTTTAATGACAATGACACATTAGGATGAGAAACCTATAACTGGAGGATTGCTGCAGCCAAGCTAAAAATGTAGTTACTTAAGAAATTGCCAGCAGAGACAAAACTAGAAATAAGCATCAACATTTTCAGCCAAGGCAAATTGGCCCTCATGGTACCTCAATATGAGAATGCCGGCTCTGCCTCAGTGCTGCTGTGGTCTGGGGCAGAGGCAAAGACAGATGCAACAGAGGTAAATCCTTGATTATGGATGACATGGGAGATGACCAAAACATCTGGGTATTGATGAAACAACCAGCATTAATGCTTGGGCTTTTCTTTCATAATGCTTTGGCTTTCCTTTCAAATCACCTTTGGTTTTTAACTTCAGAATGAGTTCGCAACACCAAAGTGTTCTGCTGTGCCTTTTGGTAAACCTTATTGAAGACCAGCTAAGCTGAACAAAGATCAGCCTGCTGCTATGGTCACTTGGCTCTCTTTAATTATATCCAGTGCTTTACTGTTTCCTGCCTTAATTTTTGTCTTCAGTAGATTAAATCTTATTCATTTCTAGCTCAAGACTTGATCTTTTCCATCTTCTCTTTGGCTCTTGCTTTTTCTTTTCTCTTCTCTTTGCTTCAGTCCTGACTAGTTTGATCATTTAATGTTTTCTTTAACACTTCACTCCTGAAGGCAGGTTTTCCATGCACTGGGATGCAGTGCAGGTTAGGGATGATGATTTCACAGTGTTTGCCACTGTCTGCTTCCTATCCCCAAGTCCTCCATCACTGCTGCTCCCCGTTCCACACGCCTGCAGGCTGTGCTCAGTGTCCTACTATTTTCTCTTGCCATCCTGTGGCAGCTGGTCCAGCTTCCCCAGAGGAAGGGTGCATAAGCAGCCCTCCTGCCACCTGCCACAGTGGAGCAGGCTGGGTTTCCTCTAGGAAGCCTTGGTACTGCACAAAGCTCCCTGAAAGCAGCCTCTAGACCCCAGCCTTGCTCATTTGTTATAGAAGGCAGTACATCCATGGTTGGGGCAGGGAGGAGGGAGAGGGATTACCAGACCCATTAACCCCAATGCCTATGAAAAAATAACTTCTGCTCCTTTAATTTTTCAGTTTAAATTGTTTTTTTCCAAAACAATTTTAATGGTTTAAGTTTTTTCTCACCACTCCCGCAGAGACAGTCCCCCTCTCCTATTTGTCTCTGTGGGATCTTTTCCTCCTTGCTGTCACAGCTTTTTCGTTTTGGCTTTCAGCCCAATTTCTCTACAAAAGTCACCTGTAAAAGATTTTTTTTTTAATTACTTTAACTTTCTTTAACCTGCTTGTTTGTTTTTTTTTCTGTTCGTTCTCTAATTTAGAACTTTTCTTTATACAACCACTCTCTTAACAAGCTTTCACTCTGGTTATCTTTTATTCTTGTAGCAGGCAGAAAACAGCCTGCAGCTTAGATTGAGATGCAACTCCTCTCCTTCCAGGCACATGATTTATGTAGTTTGAGAACCACCTCAACCATGCTGCATTCAGAAGACAGGAGCTTAGAGAGAAACAGAGCAGTTTGCTGCCAGGTTTTTTTAATAACCTGAAAATGACGCAGAAATAAAAGGTAGATTTCAGAGCAAGACTCTACTCCTCTTCACTCTGTGTAGCACATGATATCAGAAATAAAACTAATTTTGAGTGCTTTCTCTTTACAGTAACTTTGTAGTAATATATATGGCTGCCCAAAGCTGAAGGCATTGGAAAGTCAGGCAAGACCCCTTTTAGCACTGCTCTGAGGAGGAGGTGTACCTGCTTACAGCTGGTCTTCTTCTTAACCTCTGCACTTTCAAAGATTTCCCCCTTGAACCTCCAGGAATCTCTGCTGGGCCCAACTTTTCCAATCCCTGAATATGTTTCCACTGCCTTTGGTATTTTCAACATCCTTCCCTATATTCTCCTGTCAAGTGGTCATAGATGCTCACACTAATTCTTGTGATGCAGTGAGCATCTGAAGGGAAAATTGTCTGTTCTTAGTCCAAAAATAATTAGCCTTTTAATTGTGTCTCTCATTTAGGGGAAAAGACTGTCTAGTCCTGCTTTTTTTTTGTCTCAAACTTTCTTTTTTTCCCTTTTTAGGAGTGCCCTTTATTATGAGAGTGACTTGTATCAGCAATGTAGTTCCCCCAGCAAATTCACTCTACTAATTTCAAGAGTCTGTTAGTGCTGTTTTATTCTTGTCATGTCGGATGCAGTAATCCAGTTTGCATTCACGATTAGATTAGGAAAGACATGAAATACCTGCATTTGCAAAATTAGTGTGGATATTTACCAGTTGGCAGCTTGTTCTCTTATTTCCTCCCCACCTCACTGCTGGAAGCCTTTAATCCACTACTCAGATGTATAAGTTAATGCCTTGCTGTGAATCAAGAAAATGTCTTTCTGCATTGTTAATTTCTGTGACATGATCTCGCCTCATGTCGTCTTCATAGGCACATGCCATGGCATAACCTGATGAGATGTAACCTGTACTCTAACAGGCAGCAGGTAGTCAGTACGCTGATGATGCCTCCCAGCAGCCTCTCTTAAGAGAACTTTGTAAGAGGGGAAATAAAAAGGAAAAAAAGACAGGTTGGCTCACCTAGCTCCTATGGAGAGAGAGACAAAACCAACACTATATAGAGAGATATGGCTCATTAAGAGCCTGATACTCTCCATGGAAAATAATTGTCAGGGACTGCTTTTATTTTGTTCTCCACTTCTGCAGGGCAGTGAACAGACAGGGAGTGCAGAGAAACATCTGAGCCTGCAGCAGCCCAGAGCCTGTTTCCAGCCCAGTGTTACCTGAGTTCTGGACAAAATGATTTGGAGGCTCAGAGGGCCCATCATGTCAGCACTCAGACTCCACCTGGGTTTAAACTGACCCTTTTCCCTTTTCACATAAACATGGCTCCCTGAACCTTCTCGCCTGTGTGTCAACCCTCCACTGAAACCTTAAAGACAAAAGGTGCATGCATTGGATTTTTTTTTTTACTGTTAAAATGTTGATAGCTTCAACTTTCCAGGACTTTTGTAGGAACATTCACAATAGAAATGAGTGTGCCTAACCATTAAACTTCACTATATAACAGGAGCGGATTCCTGAAGTTTAATGGCTTGCTCTTGGTTCCCCCCACACATGATCTCTCATTGCTCCAGTCCCTAAAACTCTCCTAGCTTAAATTCAGATCTCCTTCAGCATGCATTTCCCTGGATAGACAGGAGTCCCAAAGTAAAAGCAAGGAATGGCATCCAGAGCTCAGTTTGCATCACATCCAAACCTCAGTTTTGTTTGCAGGCAGCAAAGGATGAATAGATGGGCCACGCATCATTAGCCAAGGGCTGCTGAGATGTTTGTTCTTCAGTACCAGCCAGGAACATGTATTTCTAAGGCAATAAGTCCCTTGTGAGAAGATACTGCTGGTAACTCTTTTATGTTTAATCTCCTGGGATGCTAGTCCCTTGGTGCATTATTGTGATGTCATCTCAGAGTTACAAACCTGTATGCTATTCTACCAAGGAAATGTTTTTTCCAAATATGCAGAAAGCTGCCAACTAGCTGTTTGTGCAGCTTAGTAAATGTAGGTAATTTTCTTCTTAGGAAAGTGGAAGGAGAGTAGAGGAAAACAATAACGAAAAATAATTTACAATTACCTAGAATCATCCCTTAGAAAGAGCATCAGTGAAGGCATCAGGGGATGCTCCCCCTGCCTGCGAAGCTGTTCATACATGTTCACATACCATCACCTGCCTGTGATGTTTCCAGCCTTTGCCCCAGCCTCTGCAGCCTCTCTCTGCTCACTCTCTCACTTCGTCCCTCAGTCACGTCTCTCCCTGCAGGCAGGCTGTGCTTTCCAAGGAGCAGGCTTCTCCTCTCTGGCTGCCAGGAGCTGCCTCTCTAACACCCTGCCCCTGCTGCCACCCCAAAGCAGCCAGCCAGAGAGATGCTTCCAGTCTGCTAGTGGCTGGATGGGCACAGGAGTGGGCAGGCAGACTGCCAGATCATCTCAGGGGAGCATCAGGAAAGAACAGCCTTTCCTGGGGCAGGCTTTTCCCAGCTGAGGATTCATCCGGCCAGATCGAGGCGGCTGGCCAGTATTTCCCAAGGTGAAAGCTGCAGTGCCTTGAGCAGCCAGGAAGTCAGACACTAAAATATCAGCATCTGTGCCTCCTCCCTGTGCATGCTGGCACAGAGGACAGAAAGGCCATTTTCCTCCCCGTGGTGTCCTTGCCAGGGGAGCTGGTGTAAGGTATGGACTCGAGGGCTGCAGCGCTCAGCCTCCCACATGTCACCTCTGTCTCAGTTTGGCTTATCCCTGGTTTGGGAGGAGCAGGGTGCTGGTGGGGTGAGCCTGCACACCCAGGGCTGCCTTTGGTTAAAAGCAAAGCAGCCAGGCAACCTCGGCATGGGCACTGCACCTGCTCTTTCCCCAAACACTGACAGGACATGCCATTTGCCTCCGGGCTTCCGAAAGTGCTCTTGTGGTCCCCCCACAAGGTCATCCTCATGTGAACTACCACCCTGCTATTGCCAGGTCATCCTGGAATGAAAATATTTGGAAGACAAAGGAATCCAGCCAAAGCTGTGGTTTAGAAGAGAGGGTGAGTGAATGAGAAAGTTTAAGCAAAACCAAAAAATAAAAGCCTTTCTCAATCTTCATACAACAGTGTTGACATATGAAAGCTAAGTGACAGTTTATTTAAAGCGACTCTGTTACCTATTAAATTGCAAAAGACCAAGTCCTTTGGTATTCATGAAGAAGAATTCATTAATTCCATAACAGTTAACTTTTAAAATGCAGCAATATGCTGAATGCTGATTACTGAGCAGTGTAAAAAAAGGGCAAAAAAAAAAATTCAGAGCAGTACTTTATTTTGTTGTTTTCATTTCAGGTTGGCTGTATTATTTCAGCAGATGCAGTGCTAACCACTGTAACCCTAAACTGGTCTCACAGATGGCATTTCTCTGGGTCCAAAGCCCCCATCTCTCACTGCAGCTTGCCCACAGCACTGCAAAAGAGCACACTTTGCTGTCAAGAAAGGCTTGCAAGAGCTAAGGATAGGGGAAAAAAAAAGAGGTAGGAGTGGGAGCACCAAGCACAAAGTTAAAGTATGCGTTTGTAATGTAACAGTGGTGGTGTGCTGGATTATTCACGCTTCTGCTTCACAACTTGAAATTGAGGGTGGTAAAAACAAGATGTTCAAAACCCATCTAGATGATTTCTCAGGGGGCGCTGTATAAATGTGATAACCATCACCAGTGAGAATAAAGCAAACAGCAGGAAAAAAGTAAGCAGCCTGGTCTTTGGTGAATTCACTCTGAGTCTTATATGTCAGGAACCATTGTACTTATCATCTGAAATCCGACTCCCAGCCCTATCCTGGCTCTCCATCAGCCCTTGGTCTGCGGTGAGCAAACTTCTTCTGAAGGATTGTCGGTTTGTAGCCAGTGCAGGCAACGCGTCTCTGTCAGGAGCAGTAATGCATGTTGACAAGTGCACATTAATTTTAGATTATTCATCCTGACAAGGCTGTTGATTTGGAGGTTTGCTGCAACTGTTGGTTTAAACAGGCACAGAAGGAAGCTGGAGGCATGAACAAAACTCAAAAGGGGATTTCTACGAGGGGAGCTAATATCCTGATGAAAAGTCTTCCTAAATTTGTCTAGGGCTCAGCTTTGAACTTGGAAAGCTAAAGTGAAATAGAGATGTATTTCAAGGCCTAGCAGCACAGCAGAGGTAACCATGGCAATTTAACCTATTCAGTCTGAGATAGGAAGAAGCAGGATCAAGTTCCTTCACTGCTTTTATGCAGAAAATGCTTCATATGCAAAGGAAAAGGTTGTTAGAGAATGAAAGAAGAAAAAGAAAATGTATGCAGAAGGAGGTGGTCTTGTGCTCCAGAGCTGCTGGGGAGTTGTCTAACAGTTGTCCAACAACTAGGGCTGACAAAAATGCTGCATTAGATTTTACCCCCAATAAAGTTAAATTCCCCACACTTGAAAGAATAAAGAATATTGCTTTACATCACCAAGATGAGCTCTGTTTGGGACTTCTTTCACAGAAGTATATGGAGAGATACAGCTCACCAGCGTGTGCTTCAGAGGGGCCTTTCAGAAAGAAACAGTAGATTGCTCTGGAGGAGTTTTTTTTTAGCATGTGCAAAGCATCTGCATCTGCTCTCTGTGGTGCAAAACAGGTGTAGCTGTCTCGCTGCCCTCCAGACTCCTTATGCTTCTGTGCACCCAGGGCCATGCAGCCCTTCCATGAGCTGCTCTTGTGTCAAGTCATGCAAATGCATTCATAAGACTTTGGGGTACAACTTCATGGATCATCCATTTTCATGGATCACAGGTCATTTAAACAAAAAATACTATTAAGCAGCTGATATAATTATTGAGGTCCTGCTCCCACTCTTTAATATTAGTAAATCTCTCTGTGACCCTAAAGCAAATAAAAATGAGTAAACTCCAGTCAGCCTATTCAAGGGACATGTAACATGTCACAGAGTAAAACTGTGCCATTCTTATGACCAAGACGAGAATCTATAGAAATGAAGAGTAGTGAAAAATACTGTATATTCAGGTTCTAATATTTGTTATTTAAAATAGTCAGACAAATACCTAAAATACAGATAGGAATGATAGGATGGGTGTGCCCTGCTCTTATAGTGGGGAATTCCACAGCTGTAGGGCAGAAGGCTGATTCTATATCTCCTACTGTCAAACATAATTGTTTTCTTTTCTCTGAAGACTACATTTTTGATGTGCATTGCACAAATACAGGGAGCACTTCTTAAGCATTATCTTTTGATAATCACAGCTTAATGGTCTTCAAATTCACATTGTCAGACAATAGTTCTTGTCATGCATAAACTTTTCTATTATTAAAATAAAGTTCTGGTAAAAAATAGATTTCCACACAGAGAGTGCAAAGGACTAAAACTGCCATCCTCCTTGAAACTTCAACAGCAAGCAGACTCCATCCCAGAGGTCCTTCTCCTCAAGAAATAATTTTGCCTCTAGACTGCTAGTATTTGCAGTATTAATTATTTTGGTGAATATGGACCTGAGCATTCCAGATAAGCAAGTCTTCAGACCCTTTGTTCACTCCTCCTTACATAAATGCTGCCTTCTTGTACCTAGGGCAAGGAGAGATGTTGTAGTGGTATATGGGCTTTGCCACTGAGGTTAGAGAAGTCAGCTCTGTGAAGTCTAGCAGAAATGGCAAGCAGGTCCCAAGAGACCTGGTGAGCACCAAAACTTGCCAAGTCGAGGGTTTAGTGCTGTTAGCTCGTGGTTACAGGGTGTTTTCCAGAGACTGTGCTGCTGCCTGTTGAGCATACTCCTTATCTGGAACTCTTGTTAAGCTCTGCTCTTCTCTGCAGCAGGACCAGCACTGAGCAGTGACATGGAGAAAGGGGCAGTTTCAGAGGTGAAATGGTTAAGCAATAATCATCTCCCTTTGGCTGCAGAATTAACATTGGAGGCAGAATGTAAAGAGCAGCACGCAGAGCAAGGTGGGTGAAGCTTTCCCAACAGAGAATGAGCAGCCCAAGTGAATAATTGACTAAATAGCATGAAATCTGGCAATATTCAGTCATCTGAATTCAGGTGAAAAATGTGGGCTGAGCTACTGAACCTGCTGCTGCTTCTAGCAGCAGCACTAAGCTGGCGAGCCAGAAGACACTTTCCCTCCTGCCAGTCTTACCAGACTCCTGCAGCTGGGTGGGGCCAAGGCAGGGGACCTAATTTAGCCTGACTTCTTAACTAAGGAAATTGCTTATGGTAGCATGTAAGTTTTGTTTTTTTTTTTTTTGTTTTGTTTTGTTCTTGGGATTTTTTTTTTTGCCTGAGCATATTTGCCCCACTGCCTTTATTTTCCTTTAACCCGCAGAACTCTCTGCCCTACTGTTGCTTCCGTCTTCACCTCCTCCCCATATGCCCCAGAGTGCATCCTGCACACATGGGTACAGCCAAAGGAGGACCAGTGCTGTGACTTTTAGTTTATTCTCTACTTGGAAACCAGGGTGCAAGGCACAGGCAATTTCCCCTCAGTCTGCAGCAGGCTGTAGACAGGTTGATGTGGTGTGTTTGATTACATGAAGAAAGCCAATGTGTTGAGTCACAATCAACTACAGTTAACCCATCAAAAGAATATGGCTTGTGAGTACAAGGGATTATGGCTTGTGAGTACTCTTATTGAGTAGAAGTGTGAGGTTTGTGGGCCCTTCCTTCACTCCTTTGGGAAGTTAAAATTAAAAAAACAAAGTAGAGATGCAAATGGAAGATGATTTTGTAGGTTGGCTCTTGAAATCAGGTAAACACTGAGTAAAATCTGAGTAAGAAACTCCTCACCCATGCTCTCAAATGCCTTACTCACTCTCTTACATACCAATGCTTAGTGGATTTTTCTTTTTCCTTTAGCCGTAGCTGTTTCACTAAGATTAAATAACAAACTGCAGGATTTTCTAATATTTGAGCGTGTTGTAATTTTAGTGGTCATCCTTAATCTTTTTTCCCTAGCACAGCTTTTTCTCTCATCAGCTTAGTATTTAAACTGGATTCATTTTTAATGCCTTAATATGCAAACACATTTATGTCAAAATTGATTCAATATTTAAACTTGTTCAGTTTCAAATACATTTTATGCTTCAGCTGTTTCAACTTGTAGATTATTTCAAACGTGGAATTGATTCCAAAATTAAGCAGGTTTAAATGTTCAGTCAATTTATTTTAAACTATGTGTGTGTTTTAGAGACCTATATTGAGAAATGCTAATTTTTTTTTAATAGTGCTTTTGCAGTTTGCAGTGTGTCAGCAGTTTAAAAGTAAGTCTCTGCACATACAACTACTCCCTAAAGTTTAACCAAGTCTACTGCATGACTTAGAAAATGGTAAATGATTAGCCTCTGCTGAATATAGTATATAGAACCAGCCAACCTCAGAAACATGATTTTTTCTGTCTTCAAAAATGATTGGTGAAAATTAGGGTGAAAAATCTATCTGCCTATTTAAATATATAAAATAATACTTTTCCAAATATGCTATTTCCAGACATAACTATAAATCTAGGCTGTATCTGTAGAACTGCTTGGCTGGACAGAAATGGGATGTGCCAGTGTGTTAGCTAAAAGGGAAGAAGGTCTGCAACTGTTGCCCCTTTAAATGATCCCAGCAATCTCAGTCAATTCTCTCCTCCACCTGAAAACCTGCATTCTCTGGACCCTGAGAAAGGATACAGGATATTTCAGGCAGCAGCATCTTTGCTGTACATCCCAGCACTGCTGCTCCACTGTGTGAAACAGACAAATATTATTTTGAGTGGAAATTGAAAGCAGCTTCCCATATTCTCAGGTGAGTATCCTAACTGCAGAGCTATAGTCCTTCTCCTTTCACTTTTCTTCTCATGGATGCTTAATTATTTATGCAGAGTGGCATAAAATAAGCATGATAGATTAAAAGCAATGCATAACCAAATTTCTTATGAGCCTCTAACTTTGGAAGTCCAATCTGAGATGCCTCTTCTTTCCCTGTTTCAAAGCAGCGATTTGAAGCCTGTTTTCCTACTTCTTCAAGGACATGTGAAATGCTCCAAAGTTTACTTTCAAAGCTTTATTTTTAATTGATTACTTTTCTTTTCTTCCAAAAACTTCATAATGCACTGGAATCTCTTTTCAGGGAGAGTGAAAAGAATGGAAGGAGGAAGAGTGAAATGGGAATGTTTTGATTAATTTTTGTCCATTTCAGTGATGAGAAGCCAAAAAACAAATGTGGCTTGAAGTACTTCTTTTTTGCTTTGTTTTGGCTGTTTGGCTTTCTTCCTTTTGGGAAGACTTCATGTTTTATAGCTGCTTTTTATATTATAGTAGAACAAAACTTCGTTTTTCAACTGGCATGACCTTCTTTGGATGCTTCTTTTGGAATTGGATGCACAGGTGATGTGTTTTTATGGTAGGTGACAAAAGCCTTTGGTTTCACTGTCTGGATAGAGCCAGAAGTGCTCTGCTTCTGTTATTATTGATCTGGTATTTATAATGAGTATTAAAAGAAAAAAGGTTAAGTTATTGCCAGACAACTGCTTGCAATGTTGTTGATGCTTTGTAGTAGAACTTCTCCTTGCAGTAGTTATTTTCTGTCCTTCAGAGAGTGCTAATTTTGCACTGTTAATGCTGTTAATACATTGCAGACCCAAGGGGGAAATAAAAAAAAAACCTCAGGTAAATTTCTTCTCACATTGATTATAATGTGTGAAAATAGGAATTAGTTATTTTGGGCTATTTTCAAGATTCCTATAATTTAAAAATTGTTTTGTTCTTCAAAATGAAGTGTTGTGTAATGTTAGTTAATGATGTAGATGATCTCTTTTTGTTATTCTCTTCAAATTGAAATTTCTAAGTTGGAAACATCTGAGTGTTGGCGAGAGCACACATATTAGCTGCTTTCATTTCAGAACCATTAAATGCACACAGAAGTATTATTCACTTCATGTTAAAAACTGATAGGCTATATATACTTGCCAACATTATCTGTAAAAAACAAGCAGGTTTAACATCTGCATAAGCTCAGGTTTACAGTATCTGACACATTTTATTTAAAGTTGTACTTTAACAAAATCATAGGTAACAAAAGATGATTGCATGTATTTATTGAGAATTTAGGAAGTTTCAGAAGTCACTATGCACAGACACACACATGCAGACCCATGCACTCCTACAGAATAAGTTACTATGTCATATTTGCATATTTATTTCTATCAGTTTGCAAATTATGGTCAGTTTAGATACTGCTGACTGGTTTTTGTCCTATGAGGGACAGTTGTATGCCAGTGAAAATACTCAGGTGCTCACCAGTAGCAGAATCAGGTCTGAGAGTGAGAAATGCAGCCAGTCAGCATCTGAGCAGATGATAAAAGCAGCCTGAGGTTGCATCTATCCTAGTTAATTAAACATGCCCAGGACTGCTGTCTGGCATTGAGACCAGTAGGCATGAAACATTCCATGAGACTGAGGACTGTTCTGACAGTCTTGAAAGACAGATTACCACCATCCACTGCCCAGGCACTATTATTTAATTTACTAAAGGTTAAGATAGCCTAACGGTTCAATTCCAGAGCTGATTTTCTCAGGGCGTATTGAAAACTCCAATGGTAGCACAGGCTGCATGTTTTCAGAATCAATACAAAGGCTCCTGGATTAGTATCTTCTGTTCCTATGCAGCTCCCTTCCCAGTGGATGCAGCAATGCAGCAGTGCAGCTGTGTATCTGTGCTGTTCCCAGAGTTCCTGCACTGCACCATCGTGCACCCAGCTGGTGCATCATCACACAGGAGCAGCTCAGATCATTCAGGGTGCAGGCATGGCCTTAGTTTTGAGTTTCAGTTCCCTGTGTTGGGGGCTGATGGGGAGTCAGCTTTACAGCATCAAAGGCAGGGCTCCCATGTGAAGTCAGAAAACCAAGGAGAGTGTGGTCCAGAGATGAGTCAATAGGCTGGACTTCTAAAGACAGGACCTCCATCCCTTTGGAAGAACAGGCAGACACAGAAGCTTTGCCTGGGACCTGTGAGAAGGAGTAGCCTCTGTGTCATGTCCAAATCCTGCTTTGCAGGAGAGAAGGATAGCCAGGATACTCAGTCTGCCAGTGGGAAAACGCAACTTAGGTTCAATCTGAAGGGAGGTGGGGAAAATTATCTGGGTTTGAGCACAGGGATAAATATGGCTTAGAAATAGCCTCTGTGCTTCCTGGGACACAGAGTGTTATGAAGGGAAGAACAGCTGAATTCTGTGTTGGTTTCAATGGGTTTAGGGGTGTTAGCACAACCTTGTCACTTTAGAACATTATAAAGTTAAATACATTTATGGTTTTGACAGAGAAATCTCAATCTGCTTAATACCATGGTAAACAACTAGCTTAAATATCTATCATCCTTTATTAAAGATGCAGGATAAGAGAAGAAGAAGATTAATGCCTCTGACATATAAACAGTGAAGTAACTTCTTTTTAGCAATATGCCACATTGCTTGAGACTTTAGCTGTAGAGAGACCATTTGGCAACCATTTGACTGATATTAGAGATTATAGTAATTGCTCTTGTTAAAGAAAAGATAAAATGTCATCTGGGCTGGGTTGCAGCTGGTTTGTCGCGTCTTGGTCCCTAAAGGACAAAATGTGCGCTAAATAAGGAGCAAAAAGCATCCAAGACAGAAAAATTTGGCTTTGGACTCTGAGACTGGCTCTACTTACATCAATGCTCCTAGAGAACAGCAGGCACCACTTCTTAGCCCATTCAGTCTTTGTACTGGTGTTGGGCTGACTTGCTGGTAGCTCCCTTTTTGATGGTATGCTCAATGTAGCAACAAAAGCTGCCACCTTAGTCAAGCAGATCAGATTCACACAAAAAAGACATAGACACATCAAAAAGCACACAAATGTATGTGAGAACATCCAAATCACACACAAAGAAAAAAAATAGTATGGAAAAATAACAAACAGCATAGAAAAGGAACAAATAGGCATAGAGATGGCCAATAAAGAGATGGCACAGAAAGAAAGGAGAGAACTATGCACTCATTTATTGCACAATAGATCTTGGCCAGTAGTTCTGAGGCAAAAAAAAACCTGCTCATGTCCTCTAGAACTCCCTGATGCTTGCTTGGTTCAATCTTATAATTTTCCAGGAACGGGGAAAGTAAAGTTCCACAGTGTTAGGGTGCATTCTGTGATCAGAGGAGGTGTCCCCAACACACACACTACTATCTACATACCTGTATTATACTCACTATAATTTCTTCCAATTAGCTTTCCAAATAGATCTCTCCCAATGGAAATGGTATCTGGAGTAGCATGTCCACTCTTTATTTTTTTAGCTTATTTCTTAGTACATTGGTTCTATACCCTTGATTTCTCAAGGTCTTATGTTCTTGTACCTGCTGCTCAGACTTGCTGGGCTTACCAGTCAGACACCTTGTGTTCTCCATGACTTTTGCTGACTCTTATGACAGATTTTGTGCAACAGACTGAACTGGATTCATGTTACCTTAGGGAGGGGGGAAAAAACTAGTTTATTCCTCTATTACTGTATAAAACATCATAAAGTGAAGAAAAACTGCCCTACCAGATATGAATATTCAGAAGTTGCAGTCCAACATGCATACAGTCATAATAGGTCTATAGAGGCTTAGAAGGAGCAGCCAGTGATACAGGAATCTGTTCTAAACTGTAGTTTGATGCATTAATTATCAAATAAATAAAATTAATACTTGTATATAAGGCTGGGAGCTCTGAGTCCATCTGCTCCCTTTATGGGCTGTCTGCATTAATGCAATATCTGAAAGGCTGATCAGATTCAACACTATGTCTGTATTTCTCAAATAAAACTACTGTGACCCAGAAGATCTCAAAGAATTAGATTGAGATGAGCATGGGGAAGCTGGCTGTCCTAACTTGTAATATATATTTATGAAATGCACAATGCATTAGGTGACACAGACTGCTATTTCATTAACTACACATTTTGAAGAGAGATTTTTCTTTGTCTTTTAAATAGATCTTGTAAGAATAGAAAATATCATTACATCAAAGAAAATATTCATATAACCCAAAAGATCTGACATAAGCCTTCAAATGCCAGGCAACCCATAGATGATATTAGAATTCTGTGTCTATCTCTAACAGTAATGCAAATCAGTAAAAAGTTCGAACAAAATGTCATCTTTTATGCTATAATTCTGTGACAGGAAGACCTGAAGGCAGATAAAGTGAGTATGCCCAGCTGATCACTTTTCACAATGGTAACATTGTCATTTTTTAAATGCCTTGATTTGCTACCTGATCAGGCAGGGTTCGATACCCCGCAGAGACATAAGTACGCTCTTAGGAAGCTTGAGATTCACTTTCTTCCTGAAGATGCCCTTACAACATTCTGCCTGGGGGAACCTTCCTCACCTCCTTGATGTTATCAAACCCCCCTGTCACTATTACTTCTGCTGATGGGGTCAGTTTTGTACTCCTTACATTGCCAGCCAGCTCCTCTAGCGAGGATATGGGGCTGGCATTGAGTTTAGGGTGCAGTCATGTCTTCTCAGCCTCTGTCTGCCTATTAGGAATCAAGACTGTATTCATGATAGCAATTTGCTTTGGAGCAGAGGTGCAGCATTGAAGCAAAAATGCAGATTATCATCATGCACCACATAGTGGTTTAAAAATCCACACAGTTCTTAAAAGAGAGAGGACAAGGATGAGAAATCTAAGGGTCCCATTCATACATCGTGGACAAGCAGAACAGAGCATACAGTACTTTACATGTTGTTCTGTATTTCCTTATATTTAATTATATTAACTTTAAATTTTACTAGAGAAAATAATAATCTTGAATTTAGATTTTTGCTACGCTTTT
Source organism: Toxostoma redivivum (assembly GCA_013397375.1). NCBI lineage: Eukaryota > Metazoa > Chordata > Aves > Passeriformes > Mimidae > Toxostoma > Toxostoma redivivum. The sequence goes on from VXBI01012028.1 coordinate 171,937, forward strand.
AAAATGGAAGAATATATGCCACCTGTAACAGAAATTCTAATAAACTAAGTATAGGTTATCAGAATTTTTCTAACCATCAGATTTTATGGCTTGAGACTTAAGTAATGAAGAAGGATCGATACAGACAAAGAAATCAATATTCTTTGCACGCACTGTTTCCCAAGTTCAGAACAAACTTGCAGAACTGTCTGTAATTCCTCCACTGTAGCCATATATTTTGAAATCTGGGGAAAATCAGCCATGCAAAAAATGTTCTGAAAACAAATATGAACATAAAATCTTCCATCCCTGCCCCCCCCAAAAAAAACAAAAATACCCATGCATTTTCTCCCTTGCTTCAGTTAGGAAAAAAAGAGATTTGCATATGCTGCTCGGCAGAGATGATTCAGGGACCAGTGATGAAAATTATGACAGACACAAAAAGACTTCCATATGAAAAGACAGTGAAAATCTTGAACCTCCTTAGCCTGCAGATTAAATAAATAACATGGAGCATGATAGAAGCACACCAAGTAATGAATAATGTAGAGAAGGCAACTTGGGAACTCCTAATTACCTTTTCTTTATAACTCATAACTAACTGCTAAGATGGGATATATTTTTACCCAAAAGCACAGTTAAATATGGAATTCACTGCCACTAGCTACCACTGAGGCAAATAATCCAGTAAAAAATGATAAAAGGGTAGAAAAGTATATGTACATTGAAAACGTCTGTTGTTACCTTGGGTCAGCTTAAAAAGGTATTGTATCATAAAGCCATAATCTTCCAAAGGGAAAGTAAATACTGACACATTTTTGACATCTAGTTTGTTCCACTGTTGTGTTGCATAGTTTTTGCACATCCTTTGGAACTTCCATTGCCAATCAGTGGCACAGGTGAGAGCCTGGGACAGGGGTGTGAGTGCTCTGCGCTGGCCTAGCAGCATTTGTACAGCTCTAAAATGGAAATAAAGCAGGGCTGCAGGGTCAAGAGGCCTCTACTGTCTAAACTCAAGATCAATCATACCTCCAGTCTGGCCTGAATTTTACCATTTTTGGGAATGAGGGTGCAAGAGCCTCCCCATGCAACCTTCTGCAGTGCCTGATAAGCCTTGTCCTTGCAAGGTCACCTGCGGTCCAATCCTCCCTTGCACGCAGGGAAGATTCCTGAGTCGGGAATCCACTGTGGGCACAGACAGTGAGCTTTGCTTCTCTGCTTCACATCATACTTTTATGTGTTTGATGACTGTTGCCATGTTGCCTCCTTAGTACTTTCTTCTTCAGGCTAATTAACTGCAGACTTTCCTCTGAAGTCCTGTTTTCCAGACCTCTGATCTGCCTCAGTGCTTACCTCTGCCCTCCCTCCAGCTGAGCCACACACTGGTTGAGGCATGGTGCCCAAACCTGAATGCAGCCTCCCATGAAGCCTCTTCAGTGCCAAGTGCAATGAGAAGGGCTGTTTCAAATGTCTTCCTTTTTTGCTGTTCATACATCCCGCTATGGAGTTTCCTTTTATTTTATCTGCAGGACATTTTTGAATCTTGTTTGGTGTGTGTGATCCATTACAACCTCTGAGGTTTTTTCCCTAGAACTGCAATTTACAAATTATTTCTCCCAAGACATGCACGACTGATTAACCCAAATAAAGTGTGTACCTTACTTTTCCTCTCTCAAATTACATTCAGTGTAAAATAAGAAATAAGATACCCTTTTTGAATGACTCAATTTTGCAATATACCACATGATCAGGATTACATAAAGAGGATAATGGGAAAGAACTCTTGTTATTCATTTGTTAAGTGTAATTTAGCTTTCATTATTTCTTACAATAGCAAATCATCTAATCGTAACATCCCGTGCTGAAGTCTGAATTATCTATGACTGAGACATTTAGCAGTATTGAAAAATTTGGTTGTGTGTGGATTTGCAAAATAGAAACCCTTTTGCAGTTTTCACAGAATTTGGCCAGTCTTGTGGAAATGTGTGATCTGACTAGTTAACTTCCCTCAGGAGCTGATGACTATTGATCTTCTAGGAAAGATAAAATACAGAAATGTATCAAATCATTAAGTGAGTGTTTTGACCCAGATAGGAGCTAAGGTTTTGTCACTGATATTGCAGTGATATATATACAACAACAAATGGAAATTCTCAAATATGTTCATCTCATTTAGATGCTGACATTAAAAAACAAATATTCAAAAAATAATGAAGGAACTGTCGAGAGATTAATTTTATAATTATTAATTTAATGTCTTGAACATAAATTTTCAGAAGTTAGACTATTCATTTATTTTTTTTTATAAATTCTGTATTTGATTCTTATTGCTAATTTTTTATTGCGAATAAGCTAAATTGCACCTTTGCTTTCCAAATGACAAAATTGTGTAAGCCATGAGAAGTATGGGACTTTCTCCAGTAAACACATGGGCAAAATTTCTGGTACAGCTATGGCAGTATTCCCATTAAACTGCCTATGGTATGAAAACTCTGGTTTTCCTTTTTATCTGAAGCTTTTATACTGACACACTGGCAGGGCAGGGGTTCATACAGCCTTTCGTAGCCTGTGAGGTTTGCAGCTCACCAACACCAATGAATCATAGAATCAATTCAGTTGGAAAAGACCTCTAAGATCATCAAGTCTGACTATTAACCCAGCACTGCCAAGTCTGCCACGAAACCATGTCTAAACCAAGTGCCACATCTGCACATTTTTTAAATACCTCCAGGGGTAGTCACTCCACCTGCTCCAATGTTTGACAACACTTTCCATGAAGATATTTTTTTCTGATATCCAATCCAAACCTCCCCTGGTGCAGCTTGAGGCCATTTTATCTTGTCCTGTCACTTATTACCTCCAAGGGGCTGACCCTGCCTACCCCTCCTTTCAGGCAGCTGTAGAAAGTGATAAGGTCTCCCCTGAGCCTCCTTTTCTCCAGCCTAAATAATCCCAGCTCCCTCAGCTGCTCCTCATAAAACCCCAGTGTACAGGGGTACAATCACTGCCCTGGTCCTGTTGGTCCCACTATGTTTGATACAAGCCAAGATGCCATTGGCCTTCTTGGCCACCTGGGCACATGCTGGCTCATGGCCAGGAAACTGACAAGTTGAAGAGACAAGCCCAAAGATAAACCACACATGCAATGACACTCAGCACTCATCAGCCTAGCTAGCCTGGTAATTAGCTCCCAGAACCCCTTCAAAAGTCCCAGATGCACATCTTTGCCTCCATACCTTTGTTTTTTCATCAGGTCTGATCATTTTCTGACTCCAGCCTGAAAGAAATTTCAGGACCTCCTACTTCCTTCCCACCTCCTGCCTCCCACCATGGGTACAGGCAAAGCAGCTGGTACTGGAGCTATTTACTAGCCAAGAAAAGACAGTAAGCAAACGTCTCTTGGTTTGGATTAGTTTATTCTTCCCAGGAGAAAGACAAAGAGGAGCACATTTTGAGCCATTTACTCATTCATCTGCCCTTCCACCCATACATGTATTGGATCTTCAGTGTATGCATACAGCCACTAAACATTCTGTTTAGTTTTTAAATCTGGGGAAATTTTTTATTTGATCTCAAAATTTGAGCCCATACTTGGCAGGGTATGTTACTGCTTCCATTCGTAGCTAGGGATTGTGCTCAGCAATGGAGGTGAAGGGGTGTGACTAGAAAAAAATATATGTTTTTTGCTTTATTCCCAGTTTCTGCTAATCTAGTAGCATTGATCTGCTGCTATTAATAAAAGCAATTATTTACCTCCCTCATCTGCAGACTCCTAACATCCTTGCAAACACAACAGTGCTGTTTGCTTTATTTTTTATGAAAGCATTTTCCCTCTCCATACTCCCACTCACGTACAGACAAAGGCTGTTAACATACCGCAGCTATCTCATCACAATCAGGACCTTGCAATTTGATTTTACTTAATGGATCTTTAAGCACAGGAAAGTATTATTATTTATTCAAAATTAGTCAAGCCTCTTGTTTTGAATGTAAAGGTTCTTTCTAATGCTGCAATTCTTTCATCATTTCTTTAAGGTTTCAGAGAAGAAAAGCATAACAAAACAAAAGTAACCTTTACTTTACATTGTATTTAAAGCAATTTAAACAGTTCACAAAACAGAAATCTCTGCAAAACCAGTCCTGCCATTGGGCTAGTTTGGGCCTCCATCTAAAATATCTTGATTTGAAGGGCCAGAGAGACCTTCAGAAGTAATCCATCCTGGCTGTTTAAGAGTCAGATTCCCCTCTAGGTGAAAAAGATTGGCATGTGCCAGCACAAAACATCAACTCTTGGGTACATAGCACAGCGGTCTGTGTTCTCCAGCTCTCTGGTCCCCAGTTACCCAAGCTGTTGACAAACTTTAGCTGTATTTATCTTCACAGACTCCTTAGAAATAGATGATGCCCTTACTCCCATTTTCTGCTTTCATAGAAGGAAAGTAGCAAATATTAGCCATGAGCAATGTGAAGACAATGAATGCATGGCAGTGGAAGGGAATGGACACCAATTGCTCACAAAACACTTTCTTTTTTCATTCCCAGAAGCTATCATGGAAAGAACTGGGCAACGTATTTTAGTTTGCAGTTCCCTTAAAATCCTTCCTGGCCTTGTGTATGAGAAAAGGGCTCATGAACTCGGAGGGAAGATCCTGAATTATCATTCCAAGAGTCTGATAGTTCTCTGTCAGGGATTCCTTGTCTCTAGGAGAAAAGCATCTAATAAGGCATTCAACAGCCTAAAGACAGGGGAGGAGGGGGATTTTGTTCCATTTATATGTAACTTTACTGTGAAAAATTACCACATAAAAAGAGCATCCTCTTGCTCAGGGGGTCTAACAAAACTGAGTTTCTCCTGTTGCTTTTCCCTCTTTTTTGTCCTGCAGACTTGATGCAGACAGGCAGACAGGAGCTGAGTTTTCTATCATAAGCATCATCCTCAGAAGTGTTTACAGAGAGCTAATTAGTCACAACCTGACTAATTGCAGTGAGGCAAACAGAACTGCACGAGGTCCAGCAGCAGTGCAGTTTTGCCAATTAGCCATTCATGCTTCGTAGCTGTGTAAAAGACTTCATCGGTCCAGGTGTACATATGGTTTGCAAGGTCTGCAGTCAGGAAACAAATATTGACTTTACTCTCAAGCTGAATGTATGTTATGCAGAAAATCACACATGAAATAATAATTATACACATTCACCATGTGATTTTTGCTGTAGCAGAACTTCCTAGGAGAAGACTGCATTTTAACACTCCCAGTTATGCTGTGGGACATAGAGGTCTTGGAGGTCTTCATGTGTAGATGTCTTTTTAATTTTTTTTCAGAATTTAATCATGGAATTGTATCTACTGCAACATACATTGGCTTAATGTTTAATTCATTAGGTCTCCAAGGAAATCTGCAGGTTCTACAAAAGCTATGAAAATCTGTCTGTTCTGTGCAGGCACCCCATTGTCAGGGCCAGCTCAACACTTCTCCACGGAAAAGACCTTCTGATTAGAGGAAAACAATACTGGGCCTCAGCTGTGATGTGACTGTTGAGCTGTTTAAAGCTCCTCACTTCTGCAGTTCAGAGTAATATTAAAATATGCAATCTCTGGTAATTGAGACTAGAGCTAAGGGCAGACCTGTGAAGCCAAGGCAACTGGAAAATGGCAGTAATAATTACGAGTCTCCATGCTGTCCTGAAACAGGAATGTCCAGTGGTGGCACAGGCACTGCAGAATGCACAAAAGGGAGGGAAAAGAGCTTTCCTGGCAAAAGTAAACTAATGTACTTCAATCAGAAAGACCTGCCACTTCCAGCCAAATCTGAGGAGCAGCGGTCACACTTGGCATCCCCTGTCCTTGCTGTGGGGTGTGTGCCAGAATGGTCCCTGGCACCTGCCCATTGTAGCAGCTCAGCCCAGGATTGATGTGGCTGTGCCTACTACACTTTCACCCTCCTCTGGGCATTCAGCTGGGTCCTGGAGGAGTCACAGGGCACCCCAAGTGGCACCCCAAGTGCCCAGAGGCCTCTACAGTGCTGAATTTGCACACTCGGGTTGGAAGAAAACAGCCCCTACAGACATCACCAAGATGCTGGGGGAAAAGGGAGGCTGCTAAAACGACCCAGACCAACAGAGAGGCAGACAGAGGTGAAAGAGGAACCATAAGCAAAACAGATGGGAAGAAGAGGAGAAAACCGGTCACCACCTACCCTATAGCTGTTTCTCATTTTGCCAGTGCCTCCTTGCATCTGCAGTCTACTGGAACTCATTTACAACTATGTCCCTTCCCAGATTTACCATAACTAAGCCTCTCTGAGGCTGAAGCACTCTGTAAGACCTCATAATAAAATGAATGAGTGTTTCCCATTGCTATTTTGCTTAAAAAAACACCTACAATGCATTCAGTCTTATGACAGTCATTCCTTCCTCAGCTGTCTCCTTTGAGTTCTTTTCTCACCCACTTCTGTTCCTCTTTCTGCTTCTTTTACATGATATTTTTGGTAGAGAGGCCATGAAAAGGAAAGGCAAAAACTACAGTGTTTTTCAACCATTGCCAAAAGCTGGAGTCACTTCACAGAGTGATCTAGGATTTACTCTGTAATCCCAAATGTGTGAAAACTGAAACAGGTCATTGTAGGGCTCAGATCACAAGATGCACTGCCAGAGGATGTTTGGGTTTTCTGTCCTGTTAGACAAAAGAATTCTTTATTATGTTATTGCAGGAAAAAAAAGAAAAATAAATAAAGAAAAAGAAAAAAGAAAAAGAAAAAAAGAAAAAGAATGTCATGTCTTGATAATCTAGTGTGCTGGTAAGCAAATTCATTTCACTGCTCAGGACCAACTGATGACAGTCTTAAGCTTTTTTTAACAGGTGTTCCTTCTGTAAATTGTATGCCTCAGTTTACTTGCTAAAGAATACAATTAAGCCAACAAAAAGCTGTTTGTGACTCACACATAATGAAATGAGAACAGTATCATCATCATTAAGCAGCAAATAAAGCTATTGATTCTTTGCATTATGCTGTCAGGTTTAATTCAATTTCATTTTTTTCTCCTTTCAGCCCTTAATTACACAGTTCATGCTGAATCCTCATTTTAGCAAACAGAAAGGAGTGATGCCTTACCTTTCTTACCTTAGAGCAAAATCACAAGCCTACCGAGCCTCAGTGTATCTTTGTTGGACTTAATTAAAGACAAACTCTCACAGCTTCTGATAAAGGCAGGTATTTCAATCCTGAGACAGTCTGGGGGCCTCAAGCACAATGTTGGTGCTGCTGGGCTGTGTCTGGCTCTTTCTGCCCATCACCAGCTGGGTGCACCATCAGTGACTTCCATTTAGCTTGCAAAGCTAAGCCAGGCTGCTTACAAATACCCTACAGAATTAGAGCCAAGGAGAGGGGGGCAGAAAAATGCTGCAGCACTCAAAATGTGAAAACAAAAATCAGTACTACTATGTGATCTCAACAAAGGGCCAGTGTGGAGCAAAGTATGGAGGAAAAAGGTGGGCTGAGGGAGAGGGGGTATCTCCTCTGAGTCCTTTCTATAAATAGCAGGTACAGAGAGCATTGAAAGCGAGTTCATGGACACTGGGAGCCCTTCATTGTAGGATGTGCAGTGCCAGAGCTGTACTGTCAGCGTGGGTTGGGCTGCTGGTTGCTTACAATGGCAGGAACATATTGTACCATTTCTGGAGAGCAATCTGAATAGTGGGAAGAGAGGAGGAGTTTTTGTTGATTTTTTTTAAACAAAAACCATACAGATCAGCTGAATAGCATATTCACTGAATATTGTTCAAGCAGCACTTTTCCCTGCTTGTGGCCAGTTTGCAATGCATTTATTCATGCTGATACCTTATTCTGTGAGCTATCCATAAATACTTTCTTAATATACATCAATGGCAAATTTTGCTCTGGTTGAGTAGCTGTGTTAGGAACAGTCTAGACTGATGCTTTTTTTCCACTTCTGACTTTCTGATTAATATGGACTATGACTTATAGACAGGTTCTGCTCTCTTGCCTCAGACCTTCCAAATTGATCTCCCTCAGCTCTAGCTATTGCAGTAACACAAACTTCCATGGGACCACTCAGTGACTTCACTTCTGCTGACTGCAAGTCAGGGGGTCAGATCCCACAGCAGACAGCAAATACTGATTATTTTAGAGGGGCCATGTCTTCTGAATGTTTCTCTTCTGCCCAGGTTCACAGGGATTTCCAACACTATTAAAAGAGTATGTATGCCCCTTCACCAGAACTGGTGAACCATTTTTTTCTGCTCCTCCAGATGAGCATATCATAAAAGAAGGAGATTGGAATAAATCCTCTGGCATGAATTCAAGCAAACCATACCTGCCAGCATTTTAATTAAAGACAGAAGGTATCAGATCAAGTGAATTTGTGAAAATATTCACTGGGGAAAAGAAATGTCAAGAAAGGACCTAAGGTGATCGTTTTATTATGAGGTCTCAGGCTCTGTGCTTCTCATGTTCTCTGCAACAGCTGCTTAGACCTTGGGAAAAAAAATCTGCCTTCCCTCCTTCTACCCCACTTCTTTGTTTCTCACAAGAATTAGCCCACTAGAATATGAGAGAAGTTGATGTTGACGTACTGTTGTCAGTCAGAGGGAATTTTAACAGAATATTTCAACTCTTGGGAAAGCTCTGATTGCCTGATTGCTCCTTAGGTTTGTATTTTTGATGCCCTACACCACTTTATGTCAGGATTCTCAGAACAGTGGAACTGTCTCCACCTGCAACAGATCTTAGAAAATTGACTGATCTTTTGCAGCCATGAACAAACTTCAGAGAAAAATAAAGATTGATTGAGACTCCCTAAATCTTCTGAGGATGCCACCTCTGAATCTCATAAAACTAAGCTTTAGCTTCATAATGATCTGAGGGTAATTTTCCCTGAGAAGATGAATATTTGTTATCAGTTCTCATCACCTTTGTTTTAAGCTTCAACAACAAGCTAAAAGAACATGGCATAAAGTGCTTCTAAAGTCCATTTCATATCCTGTATAGGTCTGTGTGGGTATTTTGGAGCCTGTTTCCATTTGCTAAACATTTTTTTATTCTGTCTACCTTGTGGAAAGGCAGAACAGAAAAGGAGTAGTGATTTGGGATCTGTCTTTTGAGTGAAGGAGATTTAAATCTATGTAAGCTTGACTTTCCTGCAGGCTAATGCAGAAGAGTTTGATGAAATTAATGCAAGTGGGTCCCTCACCTCAGTGATTTCTTGCAAAAGAACACAGATAAAATTAAGCTTCTATTCCTCTCCTATATGGCCAGCATATTTCTTAGCCTGTAGATATTTCCTTGAACATCTGTTAGAAAAAAAAGAAAACAGCTGTAACAGCAAAAACAAAAAGAAAATACTCTCCGATGTTTTAAACTGCTATATAACTTTAAGGTCTCTCCTTTTGCTTGTTACACAGTCTCCTCTCCAATTTTCATAACCTCCTTCCTCTTGCATTTTTTCTGTTGCAGAATGCTATATACTGAATTAAGTAAAAGCAATTATTTGCAAACTTACAGATGCAGGTTTTAAAAACAGCAACACCAAATGATAATTTCCCTAAGCAGTTTTGTTTGCGGCTTGTTTACTGCTCTTTGCAGCTGTTACCAATGTTCTTTCCCCATTATCTGCCTGGTATCAGTTGTAATGGAGAAGGTGCTGTGAAAGAAGAGTGTCCCAAATTTCCTGCTTATGGTGAGGAGCCCTTAGCCATCATGGCTATAGAGAGTGCTCAGCTGCTTCTGAGGCAGACCCTCCAGGCAATAGCACTGAAAGCAGCAAACTGTTTTGGGTTTTTTTCTCCCCATATGATTCTCCAACTCCGTGAATCGTTAATATGGTTTAGAATGGAAATGAAAATGCCACAAAAGAGCATCTCATTGCAGGATGTCTGTAAAGATATATAAAAGGATCTTTTCATGGGTAATTATTCAAACTACTTCATATAACTGTCACCATTAAAAGGTCACTAACTTTTACCACACAGGGATTGCTAAAGATGCAGTGCTGGCACCATCTTCTAAAACTTGGGAAAGTACTCTAGTGTCACTCATGGTCATCTGTGATACTGCCTGGTTTTATCTTCCCTTAACTCAACTCAATTCAACTTAGCTTTATTATGTTAGTAGAGAGGATCAAGGTGACCGCTCTTACTGACAGTGTACAACCTTATAACAAATAGCAGCTCTTTCCTTGAGGAACTTTCACTTACAAAATGATAGACAGACCATAGCTCAGGCATGTCATCTTTTTACTGGTAATAATTGCAATTACAACCTACAATGTTCTTGCTGTATTTCATTTCAGATTTTAATTGCATACTATCATTCTCATTCCAAATTAAGATCCCAGTGCATATTTTAAACTGTCTGTAAATACACATTAAAAAGATGACATCCATTAGACAACCATGCAAGCAGTGTATATGTGGCATATTAAAGAAGCAGATATACTTGAAGAGCTTGCTCTCAGCCCAAATGCATGCATATACAAAATCTTCTGTGAAAAAAATAAGTCCTTTGGGTATATTGCAGATAATCCTCTTCCCTATACACTGTAACATCTTTTCTGTCAAATAGGGTTGAAATTGGCTAAATGGATTCCAGTTTTATTAGATGAGGACTGACAGGCAGAAAGAAACTACTATACACCCATTTCTTTGGGAAATCCAGCTAAAAATCCTTTATTCTCTAGGTAGACGATACAAGTGGTATTACTCCCAGAAATGTGAAATGCAGATGAATTTTGAGGCTTGAAATCATGGCAGGCTATACAGATGCTGTGTATCAGAGGCAGCTCTTCTGCTGCCTGAGTGAGTCCTGAGCCTCCCTGAGCCCTTAAACATCTACAGAGCCTAGGGAGGTTGCTTGTGAGGAAAATGAGTGCTAGCAAACTTATAATGCCAGCCTTATAGAAATAGGTCACTGCCCCCATTGCGTTGCAAGTCAACTCTGAGACTCAAAAATGACAAAGAAAAGAATATTTGTGTCTGCACTGAAGAGGTGCAAAAGTTTTGGGAGTTCAGAGAAAGGTGCAAAAAAGCCGCATAAACCCCTCGTCTTGCTCAGACAGAATTCAAGGGACATGAAAGAGTCTGCCTTAGTGAGATGGAAGCGAGGGCACAAGAGGACCTAGAAGTGGAAGATGAGCATAGCTTCCTTCTTTCCTTGGTCAAGGAGAAATTTTCCATACTTCTCTAGCTAGCTTCTCTAACTAGCTTTACAGAGTGGCAACAACTTTGTGCTTGTATAGATCAGGGTAGGTTGCCTAGTGTTTGCAAGACAGCCTGAGAAACCTGAAATTCTGTTACCTTTGCTTGTCCTTGACACTTCCAATAGCCAACAGTAAAGAAAAGAAAAAAAATTACAGACTTCACTTATTATGAGAAACCTGGAGGAAGGTGCTTGTTTCAACTAAAAATTACTCCTGCAAATGCATGTTATACTGCAGGGAAATTTTGCTTTCCAATCACATAAACTGGAGAGTAAAGTGCTATAAAGTGCTAGGTTTTTCACAACAAAGTTGTCCGTACTGTACCATCCCTAGCATTTCACATGAAACATGGTCAGTGAATGTCTCTCTGGACGCTTCATGTCACTGGGAGCTGCCAATTCTGAGGGCCCTTAAATGAGTGCACAATTATTGATCCATACATAGAATTGCAAGCAGCTTTTTGTATGTTACTCTAATGCTTGTTCATTATTCTAATGTTTCATGGTGATGGGGAGTTTTTTGGGTACTGTAGTCTGTGTTAGATAATGTAGAAATTAGTGCAGTGCTCATTGTTAGTGATTTTTTTCTTACTAGGAATGTTTGTTGAGTGAGCCTTTCTTCTGCACAGCAATAGGTGGCTGATTGGTGCTGATTTAATGATTTATAGCATCTTATTTCCTGATGAGACTGCAGCTCACGAGAAGTGCCAGGGACGTGCCTTTTGACGAGCTGACATGGGCTGCATATTTCATGCACTGCTGGAGAGTGCAGGCAGGCTGTGTAGTATCAAGTCACATAAGATGTATATATCTACGATTTTCCTGTGTAACAAAAATCCTGTCATCTGTTGGCATCAGAGACACGAGATAACAGTGCTTTGACCCTGCATAGTTCTTCAGTCTGGACAGATTAGACAAATCTAAATAATTGAGTATGAGCTCCTCAGACTTTCTTCATGTTAGTGCAGTGCCACAGCCAAAAAGCATAGAATGGTTTTGAACTGCCTGCACTCTCCTCCCACTTGCAGTAATCATTGTGTTTTCCAGTCACCATTAGTGAAAAGGCCATCAAGATCCTGGGTTCATCCAAGACATCCATAAGTAAGACTTCCCCACTGGCCGGCAGCAGCTTCCTGCTTTGCCTTTTCTGCCACAAATTTGGGAAGTTGCTGATTTTTCTTGGATAGAAAGATGGTAGGGTAACTAAAAAGTATATCCATGTACGTGTAAGTAGAAATGCATTTAACTCATACTGACATTTCCGTCTAGCAACAGGACAACATCCAACATCCTTTCTCACCTCACTGCTCACTACCTATAGTCTATTGTTTCACTGAGACCCTGAGCTCTGTCAGGTTTGAGAGGAAAGGAAAATTTCAGCATTTATACACCTGTATTGAGTGGAAAGTTCCTAGCTGCCTCCTATTGGAAATAGAGAGCTGGCAGTCATTAAGTCTATTGTGATTACCACTGCAGAAGATTCCTTTTTAGAACTTAGTCCTGTTTTCTTTTAATTGCATCTGTTGGTTGAACTTAGAAAAAGCAACAAAACAGCAGAACGTTCAGCAACACATTCATAACAACCTACTACCAGAGCTTTTTTATTGCTATACCTATTTAAAATGACTGCAGTTTGTATTGACTTTACCTGAGATTCATAACATCATTTCCAACTTACTATTTGATTTTGGGGGCTTTTTTTCTTTAAAGCTTTACTTGTTAATGTATTTTTCTATAATTACACCACAATCACTCCTAAGTGCACAGTTTACATTGAATGGAGCCATTAAGGGTTGCTGCTGGTAGTTGATTGTTACACACAGTTGTGCAGACAACTTTGTATTTAGACCCAAACCAGCTTTACAGGGCAAAGATATATTTAGCTGCAGGAATTTCCAGCCACTATTTTTGTTGATGTCCACAGTTAATCAGGCTGGACAGCCTACAGGGTAATCATGAAGCTGGTGTTAAACAGTCGTGTGCTCAGCAGAGATCTCAATGTCTTTGCTGTGCATATGGTGATGAGCTTCAGTGGCTGGCTCTGAATTGTGCTCTGTCTGATGTAAAGGCTTCATGGCACACTATAAGCTATCAACAACACACATTTCTGAGCTCTTTGTTGTTTCCTTCCCTAAAATTTTCCCTAGGTGATGAAGTGATTCTCTATTCACAAAACCTGATTTTGATCCTACCTCTTTGGGGAAATTCATTTGAGTTCTGTGCCAAATTTGTTTAAGGAGCTACAGCTCTTTAACATGTTTATGGCTCAGGGGGGTACACTATAATTTGAGGAAAACATCAGTATGTGTAATACTACCAGTGATGAATAATTAACATAAAATTATAAAATCTTTCATCAAGATTTTAAGTGGGCAAGAATAATTTCATTTTTCCCCAGACCACATTTGAAATAAAGCAGATCAGTAGTAAAAGAGCATGTATACCCTCAAATAGTCCAAGGTAGGCACTGAAGATGACTTCCACACACAGATGAAACAACAAAGGGAATTTAATTAGACAGAAGGTATTAGCAGACATACAGCATCTACTGATGGGGCTTTGCACAGTGTCTTTCACATGTCATTAAACTAATTTGGAATTTGTAAAGGAGACAGAAGACTTCACTACTGCCCTTGTTGAATGGACTACTGCATCTTTTAATAGCCTCACATAAGTAAGAACTTTTTTTAATGTCCTGTTCAGAAGAAAGAACACTATCTGCAGAATTAGCAAGAAGTATCTGCGGCAAGAGGATGTTCCTTAGGAATCTCCCATTCACTACCTTTTCCAGCCCTTCTTCAGCTTTTAAAAGCATGGGGAATCATAACACAGGGTGAGATGAGTGCTGAAAAGCTACTGCAGGTTGAAACTAGTGTTGCCTTAAGTTTTTGCTTTCATATTTTTTAGATTTGTACTGCTTCAGTGTGTGACTCTGAACTTCATATAAAGTGTTAGCAAATTCTCTTCACAGTTTAGTTAGACAAAACAATCCTTTTCCAGCCTGAGAACCAAGGACAGCGTTGCAGCTTCAGGCCCAAAAAGTTTAAACAGTGAATTGAGGAGAGCAGTCTGGGAGGATGGGATTTCATAACCTGAAGCTTTAATTGGACAATTAACCCCAATATGTAAATGGACCAAAACTTATAAAAGTGTGAAAACTTGTGACCAGGTGTCTATCTTAGATCCATCTTGGGTTCATCTTGGGTAGAGCCATGGCCAGGCTCTTGTACTTCCCAACCTATATCCTTTGAAGGCCTTTTAATAAATACCTACTTTATTCCTTTAAGACTGTCTAGCCTTTGTTCCAGGTAGCCTCTCTAGGCATCACTAGGAAGGGATCTGTTTCTGTTTGGGCACTGGAGGTTTACTGAATCAGGAAAAAATTAGTAAGAGTGTATGAAGAGAAAACTTGAGCAGATGCAGTGGCCTTTGGAGCGCTGCAGCTCTGAGCACAAGGCTGGCAACACAAAAGCTGTGGAGATCAACCTGGTATTATTTCTGCCCCAGTACATCAAACTGCAGAACAGGTGGTCCTCAATAGATGGCACAGGGAATTAGCCTGTCCTATCAAGGGAAAGCCAAGCCTCTTTGGCCTGATATTCAACAGTAATTACCAGCCCAGACTGCTGATAAACTAAGTAGCTACATGGAGCTGCTGGCTGAGACATGCAGCCATGCATGGAGACATGCAGCTCAGTCACAAGAGCAGGAGAGCTCTGACCCTTCAGGACTACCCACTAATGCACTAAAGGCTGCTGCTTGCCATACAGTCAGGAATCCCTGCTTTAATCTAAATGGAAGCTCCTTTACTTGAGTTATTGTCTCCAGTTTTCGGAGGGTCAGCACTTGTCTCCTCTGGCATGGCTGGACATGCTGCCTTGTTGCAGGGGCACCTGGCACCTTCTCTCAGGACTACTAGAATGGAGGAAACTCCCTAGCCAGGGAGTTGTCAGGTAGGACTGTCTGCCTCCAAGGATGGGGGCAGCAGGGCAGCCACAAGCCCACCCACACAAACCTGCTTATGGCCCCTCTTCACTCACTGTGACAGCAGCAAGGCTTTTTAAGCCTTTAGTGACAGCCACAATGAGCCAAAAAAGGTCCAACAGATGTCAAGCCTGCTGTGATTGGTTTGGGAAAGTTTTGTTCCCTGCCCACTCATGGCTGATTGGCAAGGCACCTTTTGAAGTGGTTGATTTTGTTCCTGTTTAAAGTATCAGACCAGGCAGATTCAGTGCCACAACCAGCAAAGTCAGCCCTCGCTGCCTAAGGCTCTGAGGAGGGGTCACCAGTGAGCAGGCAGATGGGTACTAATTCCTCCCATGAGTGCTGTCTTTTCTTCACTTTGCATTGGCAATCACTTTAGAGGTCACCCATAACTTCATCCTGACATGCAATTACTATATTTAAACACTATGTTTATCTTTCTGCAAAAGTTTATTTTCATTTTTACATTTGTCTGTTTATAAAAAGAAAGGACAGTTTATTCCATCTTCAGTTTTCTCCAGCATGCTTTGAATTAAGGCTGATGACAATTTACCCCACCTTATAGGTATGGAATACCCTTTACTGATGCCTCCTAAGTAATAAATGTTTCTAGACAAAAAATAATTGTTGAAATTGATCACATTTTCTTGGCAGCAGTGTAGGTTTTATTGACTTTGCTGTGATTTCAGGTCCAAGACAGTGAAAGCTGAGTTCTGTCTTCACCCTAAAAAACCCTTTTCAAATGTGAGCATTTGTCCATTGGATGGTGACTCGCCCATATGTGACCCAACCAAAAAGAATAGCTGGTAACAAGAATGCACAGAACTGAAATGCTGAAGACTCTCTAAAGTCCATGCTTCTGAAAAGGTTGAATTCTTGGGCTTATGACTATAAAAAAAGTCAATTCAGAATGGACTTGCTGTTCCAGTTTTGCTGACTGTTCACAGATTTTAAAACTAAAGATCACACTGTAAAACTTACACTTTGCAATTTTTTTTCTTGCATACCTAATAGAGAATTAATCTATTTTGAATTTTGCATAACTTCCTCCAGAGACACTTAAAAATCATATAAAATTATGCCATATCTTTACTTAATTGTTTTAGTTAAGGGCTGTTTAAGAAACAAAATTGCTTATTTGAGTTTCACAAGTTACTGAAGTTATTAAGGTCAAAGGGGCATTTTGGGGATTGACATTATAAATTGAAAATATGGCTTTGCATTTTCCTTTTTTTTCAGTCTGTCTGGTTTTTCCCCAGTGTTTTTACTTCTTTTAGTAAGTTTTTGGGTTTTGTGTGTCATGCTAAAATGAACTCTTTGTATAAAATACAAAAGCAATCCCCTAGTACATTATTATGTTAGGCAAACATTTGTCCCAAGTTTTATAGAAAATATTTCACAACTCAGCATTGGCATGACTCACCTCTGGTACAGTTTGCAGTTTTGGGCTCCACAATATAAGAATATTAACATATTAGCATGTGTTCAAAGGAGGGCAACAAAGATGGCGAAAGGAGTAAAGGGCATGACTTAGGAGGAGTGGCTGAGGATATCGGGTTTGTTCAGGTTAGAGAAGGGGAGACGGGGTGTGACCTCACTGCTGTCTATGCCTTTCTCGTGACAGGGAAGTGATGATCTCTTCTTTCTGGTGTCCTGTGATAGGACAAGAGGGTGACCTTACTAAGAGATGTTCCATCCAGTTCCAGTAACCTGAAGTTACCTCCTCTGGTCTTCATCAATTACTGTGTCACAGCTTCCTTCCTGGTTTTCTAACATGGCTCAGGAAAGCCAAGAGAGCTTGAGAGGAAAGAGCTGGAAAGCTGACAGCACTAAGAACTGCTGGAGTCCTTTTCCCTATTAATTTCTCACTGACTTTGTGGCTGGAGGAGTCTGACTGAGGCAGAGTGGTAGTTGAGAAGATAGTTTACAGTGATTGATGGCTTTTTAGAGCTTGACTGACAACAGTGTGTTGAAAGGTGTTTGACATATTCTCATTTGATAGCAGTAATCATGTTGGTCAAGAGAAGATCCTAATATTTCTCATTGGCATTCAGCAGCCCCAAGAATTAAGGGTCCCTTTCAAATCTGGTTGTTCTGATTTCTATCTGTCAGACACTGTCAAAGAATTCATTCCTTTGTGTGGTTTCCAGTCTGGCTTTGCCTGGAGAAAGCACTTTGAGCTCATTTTATCTCATCTGCAAAGGAAGATGACAGGTCTTTGCTATAGAAAATTTGTGTCTGATAACTATACTATCTCTTAATACAGTCTTTTCAGCCCAAGACTTCCAAGTACTCTGCAGAGACAAGGCAGAACTCTCCCCATTGATCTGTCACAGGTTAAGTCTGTACTTTGTGAGGTTTTCACAAAGACTAAGACACAAGATGTAAGTGGTGGGGGGAAAAGGCAGGGAAGGAACTGTGTTTGTCTAGGGAAATATCCAGAATTTATTGTACACTTCATTTTTATTTTTCAAAACATGCCTACATATTTGCAGTCTGTTCTATGTTTCTGGGCTGCCCAGTCCACTCCAGTATAGAAACAGAATGGTTATGTTGGAAAAGACCTCTAAGATCATCAAGTCCAACCATTAACCTACATGCCAAGTCCACCGCTGAACCACGTCCCTGAGTCCCACATCTAGATGTATTATCAGAAATAGTCCTTCACCTGTGACAATGGCAACTAGATAGACTGCTCTTAACCTCCCAACTCATTTCCTATTTGTCAGATCAGAAGGATCCACTGAGTCCATGTAGCACAACACCACCTCACACCTCAAAGCAGTGTCCTGCCCCTGCCATCTACAGCATGACTTCACATAAGCTGTATCCAATCTATTTCTATGCTACATTGTCACCAGCTAAAATTGGTCTTGTTCCTCCATTTTCAAGCTGAAAAGGGAGAGGAACAGATAAGCCCCAGTTTAATTTGTTCTGGCAATTATTGGAAATCTCCCACAGAGACAGGAGCCCTTGCCTGTCAGTGCGGAATGACATACAGCCTTACGGGCCCAGACAAAAGGAGACCCTGCTTTTCTGCTAGTCTATTCAGGCATGTATAGACATATTGGCTGAGGTACCAGCCCATTCGCATCTTAATGGGGAAAAGAGAGAGACAAAAAAAAAGAAAAAGAAATAAAAACTGTGAAGCGAGGACTGACATTGTGGCGTCGAAGGCTTGAAAACAAACTGTGCACTGGTGAAGAGAGTGGGGAAAAACTCTTGACTGGCTAGTCCAGCAGATAACTACACTGCTACTGTCTGTGGTTCAGAAGTATCAGAGTAATTCTGTTATTACAGACAAAGGTTACGCTAAGACTGATTTAGAAATGCAAACTCAAGATAAGTGTGTCTTAGAACTGCGGTAGAAGCTATGCTTTTTTCTCTTTTCTCTTTCTATCCCTCTCTTCCTCTCCCTCTATTTCTGAAAATCAGAAACATTATTAATTCAACTCAAATGAAAGTGTTATGATAAAACACCTCTAAGAAGCATTTTTAAATATAATTTCCTGCAAAATGAGTGTGTAAGTTTATTAAAAAAAAACCAAAGTGCTAGTCAAAAGGTGAAAGAAATATATTCCATGATGATAGAGGAAGAAAGAGGTTATTTAAGAAATAGCTGAAATGGCAGTTCTTTTTAAATTGTCATGTGAATGCTTTTAAAATGTAATGACAATGGCAGCTATTCTTTAAGGCTTTTTCCTTTATACTCTGCTTCTGAGCCAAGGGGGAAAGTGTTTGTGGAGAAAATCACTTTAAATTCCAGGTAGATTTTTTATCCCATGCCTCCAGACTAATTTTTTCAATTTATCCCTTTAACAATGCTCAATAATAATAATTCTTATGGCCACCTAATTTTTCTGCATTGAAAATAGCTGACAGGAAGAAATGTCTTCCCAGATCCCAAATGTCATTGGCATCCCAGAAATTATTTCTTATTGCATCAATAACATATTGCAGAAGAAGGGCTGTAATGTAAACTTAGAAAAGAGCAGACCCCCCAATTGTTTTTAAAGAAACTGTCGAGACCTATCCAAAGCTCACTGCACTGATTGAAAATGCTTTTGCTAGTTTTGCTAAACTTAGAGCTGATGCATTGTTTATACGGATTATAACCTTTGCTGTTGTTGTTTTCTGCAACAAAAAAAATAATAATGTACAAAGGTAGCAAAGATCAGCTTTCTTTTTGTTAATGGTAATTTCTGTGGAGGACGATTAGAGAATAATTTTTATGACTGACCAATGCCCTAGTTAGACAAGTTGAAAAAACAAAGTTTAAAAGCAAAATCTAGATAGTTAGAAAGTGCATGTGTAATTCCTGGGAAATTAGTTCTTACTGCAATTAGTGGCTATTGTGTTTGAGCATTAATAGCCTGGGGAAAGCATAATAAAGTTGCTCCTAACTGTTGGTAATGACACATTTCTCAGGGATTATTACTTAATTAACAATAATTTGAAAGGGTGGTTCTGAGATGAAGCATTCATTTATATGGCATATCTAAACAATAGCAGATCAAAACATGTCACCTGCTAAGATTTCTCTTGGTCCTTTGGTTTCACTTGTGAGTGCCTGCTTGCCTACATAAAATACTGTATTTGCATCTGAGCTACTTCTTCTGTGGGTCCATGTAATAGGAATTTGTTGTCTCAGAAGTTTGCACATTGTTTTCTCATCATACAGTGTCTTCTGGGTCTGTGCAGATGATGATTTTAATTACAAATGCTAACATGAGAGGAAGTACCTCTCACGCCCACTCTTTCCACGCCCTCCACACCAGAATAGGGCAACTGTTTCCCCAACACATGCATTATTCATTCCCAGTCACCTCAACATGAAATGTTTGCTATTGTTTCCACTGTCCACTCATGTAGCTTATGTTTTCCCCGCACCCTTTCCAGTGAATGGTGTCTGTATACCTCACCTTCTGGATTACTGGTCCCGTTCACACACTGGTGCATCAGTTGAGAAAGAGGCTAGATCATCAGACAAAGAGTGTCTGATTGGTTTGTGATGATGTCTTTTTTTTTTTCCTGAAAGTTGCTGCATGCTGTAGTACAAACCAGGCTTGTTCTTTGGAGTGGGTTATGTTAAAAGAAGGCAGAGCTGCTGAGGCAACCTGTTGCACACACTGCCTGGAAGAGCACAAGAGAAATGCAGTGTGTAAAGTGAGCAGCAGCAGCAAATGACAAAACAGAGAAATGCAAACATAGTGAAAGGTATGTTGGAATATTACTATTTATTTTTCTCAGTGGCATAAAGTACAATTTCTCTGTTGCTTCCTGATGTAGGCAGTGGATTGCTCAAAACCAGGAAAGATTTGAAAAGCATTGTATTTTTGTGCTGATAAGATACAATTAATATTCTATGTTCTCTAATATGTGGACAAGCTGTTTGAGACAGTGATTCAGAAATATTTGATAGGTATCTGTTGCGCTCATTGGTATCCATTTAAGAGGCTCGGAATAATTCCATTGTTTGCTCCTCATAGTCTGTTCAAGGAGACTGGAAGTTTAGACCTGGGCGTTACTGGGAAGTGACAGTGACATGGACAAATTATTCTTACACTAGTTTTAAAACTCTTCTAATTGAAAAGATGATTTGTAAAATAGGCATTAGGCACATACATTTCTATTTGTGCTTTCAGAAAATTCCTGTTCAAACAGCTAATCTGCGTGTCTTGACTGTCTACTTGGAAGCTTATATTTGGAAGTAGATTAGACTGGCACTTACGCAGAGCCCAGACTTCTAAAGTGGATCAAGATTGATTACAGTGACAGAGAATTTCATTTTTATTTCATTGGAATTTTAAAATTTCCTAGTTCCACAACATCAAAGGTGTCCTCCTAAATAAAAATCCATTCAGTGCTCTATCTGAGGGCATATTTTATTATGTACAATATAATCAGATTGATATAGTATTGCATCAGAAACAACACAAGCTGTTTTGAAATGGGCCTTGTGGGAAAATAAAATGGGAGATATATAACAATGCATGTGTTTCTTTGAAGAGAAAGAAGAGTTAGAGTGAATGAAGCTCATGCTAATTAATAACATTGGACAGTCGCTGTGTTTTTTCTTGAAATATTGAATGAATATTAAACCAAAAACCAAAAGTTTTATTGGCCTTGACATATTTTTTCCAAGTAACATTGTTCACATTTTTCTTGTTGATTCAGTTTTTCTTCATAGCAAAATGACCAGGAGCTACAGAGTCCACTCTCTGAAATTAATGTTGTATGGAGATTATCATTAAACTCCTGCATTTTTTTAAAAAAGGCTGCAAAGATGGATTAATGCCTGCTAAAATCCTCTGCAAGCAAAGCAGTCTGGTCCCCATGCCTGGGGAAATCCTCACTTTCCTCCTCCTACCTCTGGCACTGCATGAGAAGCAGTGATTATTTTGCTGCTCCATTGGGGCCATCCCTCCAGCTTCCCAGCCAGCTACACTCCTCATGCAGTGGGGTGGCATTCTAGCAGGGGGTGTCTGAGACCTCTCTAGACCAGAGCAAGAAGAGATTCTGCAGGCCATCGGGCAGTGACTTTCCTCTGCCTGGTTTTTGGTGTACAAACTCTGCAGATCTTCTGTCCAGGACAGCACTACGGGATCTTTCATCTCTGTTTCAGGATGGCTGGCGAGGGTGCAAGCCAGGCAGCCACTGGTTGCCCAGAGCCATCTATCGGGGCTTCTCAAGGCTGGGATCCCAGGTTTGGTCTCTGCCAGCTGGAGCAGGTGGGAAGTGCAGGCAGGCAGAGTGGGTGTAGTGGAAGAACCACAGCTCAGCAAGTAATGCAGGAAAAACTTTGCTTCAGCCTTTGCTAGTGGTGCTTGAGGCTGCCTGTGTGAAGAACTGGGGCAGCCCAGTCCCCCACTTCTCTGTGTCACTCCAGCAGACTGCAATGCTCCTTCTATGTCAGTTTTGCAAGATACCACTTCTCTATTTAAATCTTCTAAAAATGCAGCTGCTTGCTGAGGCTTCCCAGGTCAATCACATTCACTGGCTTATTACTCTACCTTCAATATTTAACTAGAAATTATCAGCATCTGACTTAATAAAACCAGATCATTTCTTTAGTGCATCACAAACTGTGGATTTAAAGGTGTTTCATATCCCCCTGCTTTAGAGCTGTCCAAGCACTTAGGGACGTGAGCTGCATGCATCTTGGGTTTGCCCTTCCTGGTATTATCAAGTGATGCATTTTCATAAGCATGACATATCTCCTAGGTAAAATGGACACTGTGCTTTCCATATGTGTCATATTATATTGCATTATGTTATATCACTTTATACTATATTATATAACATTATGTTATACTATTTAATTTTACTTGAGTGAAATATTTAGAAACTCAGTCTCCTTATATTATGCAATTGGAGATCATTCTGGCACTAAAAAGTAGAAAATTTCATTTAGGCTGCATTTTGCTTATTATCATGTGATTGGCAAGAAGAATATTTCTTGAAGGAATGATATTCTAGGGGCTGGAGAAGAGGAGATAGATTTTTGACAGGTAATACTATGAATTTATATTGCACATCCATCCTCAGGAATGTCACAGTAGTATAAATAGTATCTGAATAAAATTTTAGTTTCTTCAGACATATTTTGTGCCTGCCATTACTCATTGTTGATAATGAGACAACTAATAGGCTAATGATATAATCCATGCATTTAATCCTGCCATTTCAATGCCAAACCTACAGATGTACCTACAAAGTATATAGGTAGGTGTTGTAATTCTTTTATGTCTTTAAAATGCCTCTGCAGAACTGTAGGTCATATCTTCATGGCTCTGCTCACCTGAATATTCTTACTGAAGTACCCTGGGAGGTGCAAATGAGCCAAGCAAGCAAGATTTACTCTGAGCGAAGTCTGTAGAAATCTAGAGACTTGGACAGAAACTTTTTTGGGAAAAAAATTGGTTGGGGTGGGGAATTTTGGTTCTTAAGCATATTGAAACCCTTCACATGGAAACACGGCAAGTCCAAGATCAAACGCAGTAATGTAGAGAGCATCACTGTAAGACATAGGCCAAAAGTAAGACAATCAATGCCAGTTTTCAGTGGATTTAGATAAACAGAAAAGTGAGTTTAGAAGAGATGACAAAGAACACTTGTACTCTTACAGAAAGTGTCCATCAATTTTTAAAATGCAGGGATACCTAGGGTTTCTTTTATATGTTAACTGCCTAACGCAAAGAAGCATTTCTCATTGTGCCCCGTGATGCTGTGCAGCAAGCTAGGATGGAGTCACTGGCATTCAAACTTAGTTTTATTGAAAATACATTGTACTTAATAGGTGGGGTCAGTTAATTGTTTTTGCTTGGATATATGGACTGTGAACCTATTCTCAGAGGTGGGAATCAATGAGAAGAATGAGTAGATAGTCCTTATCTTCTCATATCAGGATTTAAAAGGCAATGGGGAATAATGGTCTTTTTCAAAGCTGCAGGGAGTTTGGCCTAGTTAGCACTTTTGTATGCTAACTTAGACTTTAATAAAGTATCAATTAGCACATGCAGAATCAGAGTGTGAATCAGAATCCCTTCTGAATCAATAGAACATCGTATGATGGTCATTTTATGAAGTAAGACAGCACTTCAGTGTGGTTAGGGAGATTACAGAGCAGCTTGCAACACAAAAGTCCTTATATTGGGATCAAGGGTACTCCTGCTTTACAGGATAGTCTAAAAGAAACATTGTTTAAGCATACAAAGCTCTGGATCTGATTTACCTGTGATGAAATTACTGCTGTTGCAAAAGTGGGGATCCTCCAGAGCAAACAAAGTACAGATGGAGTGAACACTTTATTCCCCACTAGCCCCACAGGTATGGCAATCCCAGACAAACACCTTCTGATCATCTCTTTCCTGGAAACACCCATTTCTTATGATGATCAAGAACAGCATGAGGGATTTTTTTTTCATCTTTTTTCCCTAATTATGAGAAATACTGATCATTCCAGAATTCATTTGGTGTGTTCACATAAGCCTAACAATATTATCCATGCCTGATAAGGTTTCTCTCTACCACACAGTACAACCAGCTGGTTTATTTGAGTACTTATGCAGTAAAAACAACATGTGGGTTCAACCTAACAGAGGAGGAGATAAAGAGGTGGAAAGATCCAAGAAGTGATCGAGTAGACTAGACATAATGAGTCCTCAGACCTTTTATTTTACATTGTAAGACATGATTTTTATTTGTATTTCAGGGTTATAGAAATGTAGGACTTTTCTAAATTACTTCTGTCTTTTGTTTCCAATGCAAGACCAAAGATCACCTGAACAACTTCCAAGATTACTCTCAAGCCTTTTCTTGAAAGCTAAAAAAAAAAATGAGATTTCACAGTTTCTATCAGTCACCTGTTCCAATTTCCACCCATCTTATTCTTATATGTTTGGTTTCCTTGTAACCTAAATTCCTCTTGCTTCAAAGTAGGGTTATTTCACCTTCTCCTGTCCTGGAAACTAAGATGTAGATAAGCTCTCTTCTTATTATACCTGTCAGTAAGCATTACACTTCTTTAAAAATGTGTTTTTATGCCCTCACCCAAATCCTGGTTTTCCAGACTTAGAAAATACAAATTTTTAACCTTTTCACCAGTCCTGTTTTTCCAGACCTCTGCTAAAATTTCTTGGTCTTTTCCTGGCAGTAGTTTGGGATTCTGTCCATGTCTCCTTTTGAGCTGTGAGGTGCTATCATTTTATGCTGAGGTTGCCAGTAAAAACTTTCAACAGATGTGACACAAGCAGCTTGCCCAGCATCCTGTGGACACAGCACAGAGTGGCATTTTCCTCCCTTGGAACAACCTATGCAATAGTGTTGGCTCCTATTCATTTTGTGGTCATCTCTTTTCCTACAATGCTGACTCATAGGCTGTTACTCACCTCTCTAAGCCTGGGCATTTGATTTTGCTGTTCCAAGGCTTGTGTTTTTCACTTGTCCTTATTGAATTTTCTGGTATTGATTTCCAAACATTTCTCCAGTTTACCAACATCATTTTGAATTCTACCCCTGTCTTCCCAAGTGCTTACAAAATCTCCCAGCCTGATGTCCATGCCACATTTTGTAACTGTTAGCATGTTCTGGTCATGAAGAAAAATCCTGCAGGACAACTAGATGTTGACTCCCAGTTTAACACTGAGCTGCTGACAGTGGTTCTTCAGGTTGTTTTCCAGTCTGTCACTGTCATTTCACCTGGGTCTTATTGCCCTCTGCTGCCTTTGACAATGAGTTGAAGAGTTGTGTGAAACATTTTACAAAGGTCAAGAGGTAGTGCATTTCTCTCATTTTACATAGGCTAGGCCAGTTATCTTAACCAGAGAGGGAAATCAGGCCGGTTTTATTGTCAACATGTTCTTCATAAATACATGTTTGCTATTCCCTAGCACCTTATTATCCTCTAGATGCTGAAAATTTGGTTGTTGGTTCCAGTAACTTTCCACATATTAAAGCTATGATGAAGGCTCTTTAATTCACTGGTTCCTCTTCCCCACTGCTCCCTTCTTCTTAAATATAGGTATAATAGTTTTTCTCTGCCAGTCCTCTAGGAACTCACTTATCTTCTGTAATCACATGAAGGTATTCACTAATTTTGTCTATTGCTTTAGCTGGTTTCTGAAGTACCTGAGGGAAAATTCAGTGTGGACTGATTAATTTTGCAAGAGATTTCAAAAATGTAGGTTATATGACTTGAGAGAAGACAGAACATAATATATAATATCCCATCAATTTTCACTGGGCACTGTACCTGGCTTTTGGCTGAAATGAAGTCGATGAAGTAAAAATGGATCTATCTTTTTCTTCATGCTTCCTCCAAATTTAAAAGAGAAGCTGAAAAGTTTCAGAAAAAGACTGAAAATGTGGGAGAAGCTGAAGGTAGTATTTATACTGCTACATTTTTTAAAGAGAAGAAACGATTCTTCAGTCAAAAGGAAGAAATCACAACTCACGCTTCAGTGCAAAAACTGATTACAAGGGTCAGCAAGGAATTGTTCTCACCATTTCCATCATCTCACAGCAGTACAGTCTTATTTTTTTATGGTTAACTAAAGATTATGTATCAAGCAGAATCACATTACTGACCTCAACATTGAACACTGATGCTTATTCCCAGTGTTCTTTATTTTCCACTTCTTTTTCTCCTCTCTGAAACTTCAAATACAAAATATTTAATTAATCAGACTTCTCCAACAAGGAGGAAGAAACAAATTACATCAAGGCTAGAGTTTTCAGCTTTAACTTGAAGCAAAATTTCCTTGTGTAACCATCTTTCAGCAAATGATTTAGGTATGCATGCATGTCTTTCACATCTCATACATTTTTCCAGCAATTTGTAGTTCAATATCTAAGAAAAATACCATTCTTCTTTTCTTACATGTTCTCTCATTAGGATTTCACTTGTGTCAGACTAGATGACCACTCCATTTCCACTTGGGATGTACTATCTTTCCAGCTTCCTGGTGTAATCCTCTTTGCTGCTATTAGTCACAGCTAATATTACAGCTGATGTCAAGTTTCTTTTGTCAGAATTTGTTTCATTTTTGAAGTATCTCTTCCAAAGCATGTGAAGAGGGAGCTTAACTATGTGGAAGTACCAGCTACTGGCAATTTCAAAAGGCAAAAATCTCAACACTAGAGCAGAGATCTAGTTTGACAAGCCCATCCTGGTATCTCAAAAGATTGCAGTGCAGAACTTGCTGATAAAAATGCAGATCAGTAAGTAAGAAAGAATACATTTAGAAGGTATGTAAGAAGAATCTTTTTGCTGAAGTACACATACAGATCAAAGAAATTATCTTCAAATTATTTGAGGGGTTACATGAAGTGGCTACCAACAGTGGGAGAAATGGGCCTTGATGACCCTGCAGTTGCTGCTTGTAGGGTTATTCCGTGTTCATGTGCTATGTTCAGGGTCATTAGCTCTTTGTACACCACCAGTGTCTCCCTGCCTAAACAGGAGGTGTGCCTAAATATTAGAGGCACCAAATGACCTTTTAGTGACCGCCAGTAACAGTTAATGGAAGCCATACCTTACTTTCAGAGCCATACTTTGCACTGATGTACTCTACTGGATTGCTGAAAAGGTTTTAAAGCAGTGGTGAAGCCCCTAGAATTTATATGCAAATAAAATTTTTCTCTAACACTTTTAACAAACAAATGAAGAAGAATAGAGCTACAAAGCCTGGTTTATTATGGTTATATCTCTCCCTCATATCTCTTCCATCATATACCATAATTTCAGCCCTTTACAGCTACCTTGTCATAACACCTAAAATACCTCAGTTACTATTCCAGAACTGCATGCAAGATGATCCCTTAGTCAAAGAGATTGTATAACTGCCCCTGCTTTCCTCAGTGGGGAAGGTAATCTGGTTCTCCCTTCTCTAATAAACCTGATAATCCCCAGGGAGCAGATAGAAATGCTGGGCAAACAGTTGGACTCAATGATCTTAGGGTCTTTTCTAACATTAATGATTCTGTGATTCTGTGAAACACAGTAATCCTTGGGATCTCTGTCCTTCACAATGCTAATAAAACATCAGTGCAATTATATCGCTGCATAAACTCATTTCTTTGGGAAATCAGACTCAAAACAGCTGCAGAAGACTCTTGCCTCTGAAGGACAGCAACCAGATGGCTCACTGCAGATAATGGAAGGATGGGAATTTTGGCCAAGAATACCTCAGCTCTTACAAAAGCTGCTATTACGTCACCATTACAAGCTGAATACTAAGACAGATGGAGCATAGGGTTTTGGAGTCTTCTCTGAACGATTCACCTGTAACAAAATGACAAGCTAAGAGTTTGCCAGCAAGACAAAAAATCCCTTATATTCTAATAAATGCTAGCTCTTCTTAGCCATTAAGCAATCCAGACAGAGGAACTGCTTCATCTAGGATACTCATCTTATGAAATGGGAGGCACTGGGAAAGCTGGAAACATGTCCCAACAGTGGATTATGAAGAAGATGGAAAATATATAATACATACTTCTTTGTGAGGGATAGGTGTTGTTGGAGCATGTCACAGTAATAGAGACAATTAGACAATACATTAAATACACTTTCCATGGAAACTGTAACAGTTGAGTTTAAAGACCAAAACCTAGAGGCTGGCATGTAAAGCACATGAGGTTGTTTTTCAGGCTTTATGAACCTTTTTGCTTGCTGTCTTAGAACTGTGATAAATGAGGTCAGCAAGTATTTATCGCTTCATACTTTATTCTTTCAGCTTGAAAGTGTCCTGTGAAGGCTAAGCACTCATACACTGTATTTCGAGAAACGCTTTGAAGCTAGATGATAAAAACAAGGTAGACTCTAGTTTTTCAGACAGAGAAGGGGGCTGTAAGACTTCTGTTTCTTTTGCTGGTTTGGTTTCATATACTGTAGCTAGGAGATGACCTGAAAATGTTCATGCTGTTGGTTAGTAGCATATCCTCATGCTCAGACAAGGCAATCAATGAGATTGGGGAGGTGCAGGTGCCAGTGTTGTACTGCTGAACAATGTCAGAGTCAAGAAAAATGAATTAGAGAAAAAAATTTTCACCTTTAGAGCACCTTAAGCTACTTTCTAAGTTAATTTAAAGGATATCCTTTCCCTATAAAAAGACAAAATAAACTAAGAAAAAAACAAACAACAAAAACCACAAACAGACAAACCAAAAACAACAACAGAAAAGCCCACTACCCACTTACTGCCAGTGGGTGCATGCAGTAATTATGAGATGGCAAAATATTGACTTCCGGTTAGAAAACCCGTTCACTTCTTCATCTTCAACAGCTGCTTTTGGAAATGGGTTGGGTTTGGGTCCATTTCTCATATGACAAAATGCTGTATGAAATGCCAAATTGACAAGGAACACAGTCACAGTGAAACTAGGAAGTTGTCTTCACCAGCAACAGCACATAGGCCCTTGCCAATCACTGGTTTTGATCTTCACACATGGGAAGAAATACTACCTCTACCTGGTGCAGGCAGACAGCTGCTTCTCATATCTGCCACCAGATAGAAGATAACACCTTTTCTATCTTTGGCATTTAGGGTTATCAGAGAGCCTTATCCACTATCCAGCAGCTGTGGAATAAGAAAGAGACCATTTTTCACTGCTACATGTCACATGAAATATGACATATTGTGGAGACTAGCACATAAAAATGCAATGTTTTGTAGCTAAAGAACATGATCTGCTACCGTAGCCACCATGCAGCACAGACAGGGACACCTCAAGTTCAAAATGCACTCCAGGTGTGCAACAGGAACAGGTTTTATCCCATAGCAGGGGAATAGCAGATGCCTGAATTGCTCAGGAGCCTTGAGACAAGTTTGAGCAAAAGCTCCTGGTACAGCTGCAAAGAAAGGTCACACTTCGAGGAGAGGAAGGGATTTATGTTTCTTTAAAAAATCATCATATGTGCTACTTTATATGAACATCAATTCACAATTTAGAGTTATTTGTACAGGGTTTTTGACAGCATGGCAGAAGTAGTCAGGATGTGAGAATTAAAAGGAATTTTTGCTTAATAATGAAAGCATAATTAGTATGATTTTCATAGGTTTTGTGTATCTTTGCACATCCTTGATGAAAAAGGGGTTGTTTTATCTGAAATTTATTTGAATTTTGCAGTGTGTTTGCAATGCTACACTTAGTTCCTGTTGAAGTTGACTTCAGCAGAGTTAGTTAGACATGCATGGAGCTTTAGAAACCGTCCTGTACTCCTGTAGTGCTCTTTACAGTAGTACTTACAGTGCCTCACACTGAGTAAAAGCTGGGAATCAGATCTTCCCCCGATGCGAGTTACCAGCATAATTCTATTTGGAAATGTTTATTTTGTAATTGTGTGTGTCTTTCATTCTTTTTGATCTTTTTATGCATTTATAACCATAGGGCTGGGATTTATACGGTGGGACTCCGTCATTCTGTGGGATTTTTCATTATGCAGACACTCCAAAGCTTTGAAGAACTTCAGATCTTGAGGAAAATGAGTTCACTGATGTGTCCCAGGAGAGACTGTTGACTAGTCTGTAAATGTGATTTTATGACAATGGATTGTATTTGGAGTTAATGTTTATACACCATATGGTATATTGTCAAGTTTCATTGTATTTATGAAGAGCTTAATAAAGGGAAGTAAAAATAAAAATACATGTTTAGGCCCAGTCTGTTTTCAAGAAAAGTAATGAGTGCTTCTAGATTTTTCCTTTTAACTTAAACTTGCCCAGAAAGTATAACAGGTAATAGTAACAGTAGGACTGTCCTGGGCCAGAGATAAAGCATAGGAAGTTCTGGAAGTAGTACAGAAATATTTAGGACTATAATTATGCAGCCTGTTTAGAGATAACTAACTTAGGTACTGCAAGCATTAGGATTTCTAGAATAGAATCAAAGAATCATAGAATGGTTCCGGTCAGAAGGGACCACAGTCGGTTATCTGGTCCAAGCTCCCTGCTCCAGCAGAGATATCCTAGAGCACAGGGTACAAGATTGTGACCAGACATTTCTTGTATATCACCACTCAGGGAGACTACAAAACTTCTCTGGGAAATCTGTTCCAGTGCTCAGTCATCTGCACAGTAAAGAAGTTCTTCCTCATGTTCAGGTGGAACTTTCTGTGCATCAGTTTCTGCCCATTGCCTCCTGTCCTGTTGCACAGCAACACTGAGCAGAACCTGGACCCATTCTCTTGACATCCTCCCTTCAGATACTTACAGACACTGATGAGGTCCCCTCTCAGTCCTTCTTGAGACTGAGCAGGCCCAGCTCCCTCGGCCTTTCTTTGTATGCAAGATGCTCCAGTCCCTTGATCATCTTGATTGCCCTCCGCTGGACCTGCTCCAGGAGCTCCATGTCTCTCTTGTACTGAGAAGCCCAGAACTGGAAACAGCACTCCAATATATAATCTCACTAGGGTTGAAAAGGAGATAAGTACGGCATTAATTTCTTTAGAAAGAAATTAATTAATCAGCAGAGCCTCCATCCCTGGTGTGTGGTTTTAACACCCATTGTAGTGGTATGTCCAGTGCAGAATACAGCCTACAGCTGCTTACTGACTTGTGCTCCTGTGTCAAAGCAGCAAGTAAATGAGAATACAGGAGCCCTAAGAACTAATCTGTGAAAACATAAAAGAATAATCCATTTCATGGTGGGTAAAAACTGCACAGTACTCCCACCTCCACCTTGGTTTAAAATATCAAAATTGAGAAATTGAGGAACAAAGTAAATAGCTCATTGGAAGAATTCTTTTCAGTCAAATTTAATTTCTTCTTACAGTGATCATTACCAATATTTTTACTTTCTTTTGCAAAATACAGTGGGTAAAATCTTTAAATGTGTCATTAAGCATAGAAATCATTTTCCTTTGCATATTCCTAGTGCATGTATGTGCTGCTAAGAAACATGACATATTTGAAACATTCACTTAAAAAGTGTCACATGTATTTGTGTATCCATGTACAGAGAAAATGGAAAGGGCAATTTAAAACTGGTTGCCTCTCTTCCCCACTTTCTCAGTGTAATACATCCCCTCCAAATGAATTGCCTCTGCTCAAGCAATGTGCCTGCATAGGTTCCACTAAGGTCTGCAGCATTCTACAAGAGTGCTGAGTCCACACAACAAAATCCATTGCAAGGACCAGGTATAAAAGATAAAGCATGCAATTAATTTTATGAATGCAAATAGTCCACTGACTTTCTGGGAGACCACTTGCTTATTGTGATGAGTAAGCGTACAGTACAGTAAGCGTGTCAGTAAAGCTTTTCAAGCCTGAGCTTTTTGACAATAAAATCCTTGGCATTCATGTAAATATGTATTGAGCACAATACATTTCAATCCCAATGGAACTCTCTGGGTGCCCATATGGTCATTCAAACTATTAATGCTTTTATCCTTTTGTTGGAAGTGTTGTTCTCTTCAGAGTTAACAAGATAAATGGGTCACTTGCAAGAAATGCCAGAAGTTGGTTCTGTCAGTTATATCGTTTTCTTTTTCATCTTTGCCCAGAATTAGCTATCCAGTTAAGAACAACTTAATGACAGAACAAATATGTGCTGGGCAGGGGGGAAGGAGAGGGAATAAATGTCTGTAGAATTGAAGCATAAAGAGTAGTTCATACTTGGAATATGCCTACTTTAATTTGCAATATGGGCTAAAAGAGAAATTAATATTTTCATTGGCAAACTCTTTTTGTGTAGAACAATTAGGTAGCTTCTTTGTACCATGTATAGACCACAAGTGGCACAAAGATCAATCAGATCTTCATAGGTCTTTATGAAGCCAAAAGTCATATTTGTAACTGCTGACAAGAAAAAGGATTTTCAGCAATGTTTGCAAGGCAAGAACAGGGAGAATAACCTAAACAACCAGGCTGATAATCAAATATTCATTACAAAAGCAGGTGCAAGAAAGGCATTCACTTTGTGTCAGGGATATAAACTACAGATACACCTAAATGTTTTACAATGGAGTAGACAACTGTGAGAAAAAAAATGAAGCATTTCAGTTATTCTTGAAATATAAAGCACCCTCTGCAGAAACCTCACAGATTTTGGTCATCTAGCTTTCCCAGGCTCAACAATTTTTGTATCTCAGCAAGGAAAACAAGATTTCCCTCTCTTTACTGACTTCAAATTCTTTGCACATCACCATGCTGAGTCATGAAATGTGTTTGTGTAATGTATTTCATACAGCAAGCTGAGGCTCATCAATTCAGTCTTTACAGATTTCCTTAAGAATGCATCTTGAAGGGCTCCAAGAAACAATTTGCATTAAGAGAACATTGAAAGTTTAGTTATGCCTCACTCAGTAATGCCAAGTAACCCTTCCTGTATGATGGGCTCCTCTGATTGCCTGCAAGGAACAAACTCTTCCTTCAAGCCTGAGCCATCCATCTGTGGCAAAACCCACTGTGGATCATCTGAGTCTAGAGATCTCACCAAGCTAATACACCCCAAGCATCCAGCTGTTATCCTAATCAAGTGTTGTGTCTACAGCTTATGTGACCCTGTACTCATCCATCACACTCATCTGATGAAGGAGCCATCTGCATGGGTCCTCTGAGAGGCTCAGTCATCCATGGCCTTTACTGTAGCTCAGCCATCACTTGTGCTACCACACAGTTGAAACCCTAAATGTATGTGAGTGCCTTTTTATGCTGCTGAAAAATGTGTTCCTTGGCCTACAGGCCTTGCAGATGCAGAAGCCAAGAGTACACACCCGGGGTTGGTGACACTGTGGGAAAAGACACCCAGACAGATTAGCAGCATCTCAGCCCACGAGTTAACAGAAGTCTTTTTCATCCCTTTAACACCAGCGGAGGACCTGAGACAGAAAAAACATGTCATTCTTCTTCAGCCTCAGAGAGGAACCATTGTGGACTAAACACTGTTATTAATGGTATCAATTTGCCCTTAGGCAAGGAGCAAAATGCAATGAGTTTGAGCCTGCTTGCTTATAATTTTGGAAAGGCATGACAAACCAGAAACTCTGCTATTAATGAAAGAAAAAAACCCAGTCTGTTCCACTTCAATACTACTCTTTCTACCATTTCTACCATACAAAAATATATGACCATGTCACCATGGGCTGACATTAAATGGGGAAATTACTGATACTCAAGGAAGGAACATCCTTTTATGAGACTTTACATTACTTAATGGCAAGTTTCCTAACAGTTGCCAGACCCCAGAATAAGAAATGTTCTTAGGGATATTGTTGCCAGGGACCACTGAGTTGTACACTGTTTTCAAGAAAGGTTCCTCATGGAACTGCACATTCATATGACAAAAGCTGTTCTCACAGAGAGCCTGAAGCATTTATGTCACTCTTCTTGAC
The DNA here is from genome assembly GCA_013397375.1 of Toxostoma redivivum. Classification (NCBI taxonomy): domain Eukaryota; kingdom Metazoa; phylum Chordata; class Aves; order Passeriformes; family Mimidae; genus Toxostoma; species Toxostoma redivivum. The sequence goes on from VXBI01012028.1 coordinate 205,942, forward strand.
CTTTTTCTCACTGCTTTTACTTACCTTTCTCCTTGCGGATTTAATGTACATGTGGATGAAAGCATCCTGATGATCAGATTTCTTTTGCTATTGCCACGTTACAGGTATACTGGTAACTCTGCAAGTTCATTTAACAATGTTTCGATACCTTGCTTTAAGCACTGTTGATCCTTGATGGCTGAAGTTAATTGCAGGAGACATCTGGCACCATTAGTTTTGAATTTGTGGTTTGAGAATTCACCTACAAACACAATTCTGATTTCCACAGGAACTGGTCCATCATGTCGTATCACCTCTTTGCCACATAAACAAAAATGCAACTGATCTGTGCAGTAGATAGAATTTCTTAAAGCAAAAACTCCAGGGAGGACCTTAGCTGCTAGATCATACCCTGCCCCCAGTTTCTCTTCCCGTTGCAGGGCAGAGGCAGTGGTGTATTCCCTCAAATTCTTTTGGGAGGTGGTGGGAAGCTCTTCCCCACATTTACTCACCAACAAAACATCAATTGTAAATAATGTCCCCCTGAGTTTGCTGAGAATAACTTGCTGTTTAGAACATGCCAAGAGCATGGTGGGTGTACTTATGTGCAGAGGGCTTCAGCCTGCTTTCCCCAGTGCTGAGGTGTACATTGGACGTTTTTAGCAAAGGCATCATTACACAGAGTTAAGCTCTGCACACACAGTTCTTGGACGCCTTTGGCTATGGGCATCCAGCAGGGACTGTGAGATATGTCCCTGCCTCTCAAACAGCTGACAACTTTTTCATGAAGTGACAGACACACAGAAATTACTGTGGTCTTTCTGGGCTTGTACTGCTTAGGTAAATCCCCATTCTTTAACTTTGCAGACAATAAACCCTTATGTAGCCAGTGTCTAAACAACCAGCAGTTCTGGACATTGGTCTGCTTAGAACTTCACCATGTTCTGTGCTTATAGTTTTGACTTTCTTTGTTGTATCTATTCAGGCTTAGGTTGTAAACTTTTTCAAGGTAAAGGACCCATCAGTTTGCTGCACTTCACAACTATATAGGCTAGCAGCACTGTTCAGTCATACTTCTGGACTTCATACTTGCAAACATGATTTTGTGTAGAAATTAATCTTAGATGGTCATTTTGTCTCTACTCCCGCTGTGGACATCACTTCCAGACTTATACAGCCATTTTCAGATTTCAGCCAACTTTCGGATTATTTTTTGAAATTCTGTTTCAGTAGATTTCTAAGTGTACCCAGTTCTCCAGTTGTACCACCCTTGATGCTGGGGAATTCACAACCACACTCCACTGTTAAAAACATTGCATTATCTCAGTCTTTAAAGTAATACAACTGTCTAAAATACTTTTTTATTTTGAAATCTCTCAAGGATTTCAGTTGGAAATATTTGATAGACATCTCCTGATACATTCATTTCCACAAGATGAAACAATTAATTAAGCCTAAGCACCTAAGTGTAGAACAGCAGTAAAAGGAAATGTGAACTGCTGGCTTAAGACTCAGAGCTCCACATGCCTTTCCTAATTAAACTTTTTGTCATGAAAAAAGAACAGCAAAAGCAAGAGGATGTATGGAGTGTTTTGACAGAGTAACTTGCATGCGGCACTAGATCATTAAGTTCAGCAAAATGGTGAAGAAAAGGTTTGTTGTAATCCATAGCCTGGAGTGAGGTCACCAATGTCTTGGTTTGAAAGACAGGTATTTGCTAAGAAGAGGCAAGAACCCCTTTTCCTGAGATGGAGAGTGCAACCCCCTCCCTTTCAATTATTATAATTTGAAATTAGAGACTTTTAGGCAGAAAATATGGGGATAGGAANAGTGAGAGCCACGTGGGCACTCGAGCCCAGTCCCTGTTCTCCTCTTCCTCTTCTGGTTTCCCCCTGTGCCCACCCCCCCGCAAGAGGAAAAAACTAGTCCTACTAAGGTGTAGCCACAAATACTTAGCATAACAAAAGGAAAAATTCCACAGAAAGAAAAAAGGGAACAGTTCAACCCCCAACAACCAACTAAACTGACTTCATGACAAGAAAAGGCCCTAGACTCATGAGAAAGTGTCCTCTGATAGAGGTCAGTATTCCTTTGTCTAAACAGGTCTTTAAGGACTGTAAAGAAAAAATATATTAGCATTACTTGCTTGGACATACAGTATGTGGCCATCAGCACTGGGAAACATTTTGTGGGTCATAAAATAACTAACTGACCATTCAAATTCTAGAAATGTTTCATTTGTAGCAGCAATCAGCTCCTCAGAGAAGAGGCAACAGAGTGTGAAACCTGAATTCAAGCAACAGAGAGACTGAAAGAATAATTAAAACCAGAAATAACCTGGAGCTTCCAGAAATTATACTCAAGGTTTGCAATATAGCAATAATATCTGTATTTATGTAGACATGTGTGCATGGACATGTGTATAATGACAATGGCATCGTTTCCAAACAGAAAGATGGTTGCTAAACATTGTTCTCCAGCTATCACAATTTTCCAGAGTGAACTGTTTTTAAATATTCTCTAAGGACTTCTAGTTATAAATATTTCTAAAGAGTATGCACTTAACTCATGCTAATCAATATCATAAAGCAACCCTACAGCTAAATTAGCAGAGTAGAGAACTCATTGACTAAACCCTGAAGTTACTTGTACCTAAGGCTCTGGGTCTGCAGCTTATATGGTAATAGTATTTCTTTTTCAAAAGATGTGCATCCTGATCTTACATTTTTATATAGAAGATTAAATACTTTATAGCATATTTGCCTACTGAGAAAACTCATTTGCCTTGAGGAAAAAGGCAACCTCTTATGAATTTCCTTTAACTTTACAGGACACTGCATTTCTGAGAACCAGAATCTCTCCTGGACATTTCAAAGGACTACATAGAGGATTTTCTTTTTTCTAAAGGGACTCAAGTTACTGTGTTTGGACCTTTAAGTCAGTCCTAGTATACGGATGTGGACTTCAGGTAGAATGAGCAATGCAAAGAACTTGTTTGGACTTGGTATCTCCTTGTATTTTTGGGGACTGATGGACCTTACTACACCTGTGCTGTCAGGAAGTGCCAGACCCCTCACTGAAGGGCAAGAAGACAACCTGCCAGATAAGCTGCATCAGCGTATGAAGAGGAGCTGGGTGTGGAACCAGTTTTTTGTTTTGGAGGAATACACAGGAACTGACCCTCTCTATGTTGGGAAGGTAAGACCCACAGTGGGAGGATGTCTGTAAGAGTGTATCCTATCCATCTGTGTATCTGCAGACTGCAGTAAATGTGGCATGTTTCCTCAAGTGCCTTTGCCTTCTTTCTGGCAGTGACTTCATCTTCATTAATTTCACTTCTGCTCCCAAGAGCTTTTGCCCCATGTCACCTTTGTTTGGGAAGAATTTCTGTTTCAAGGGGCTGTCAATATATTTGTCTATTTCAAAGAGATCTGCTGCATCAATCATCATCTGCAATTTGAGGTAGTGTTAGAAAATCTGCAGTCTTCTTTCCAGGGACTCCTACAATGTCAAGGCAAAACAAGGTTATATTGACATATAAGGATTAGGAAAGAAAGGAAGAGCTTGTGATCATGCTTCTGTCTATGATCAAGTCAGCTAGAAGCTGAAATTCAAAATCAAATTAAATAGCCACTTTCCCTTGAAAACTGACATTTCAGGTTTTATTTTCTGCAAATCTTCAGTCAGAGTATCTTCTGCCATACCACATCTTGACTGCAGGTTAATTTTGTGGACTACAGAGAAGCTGCTCCAGATCTAGAAGGATAGATGGACACCTCATTAAATCCAACTATGAAGGGTCCTATTTTTGGATCCCTTATACTCCAAGAACCTACCCATCAATACAGATATGTGTAAAATGTATTCCTGAGCTCATCTTATACCTGTACTTGGTATTGTTTTGCATTTACATTCCTGTGTTTCCTTGAGAAGAAGCTGATGGAAATCAGACCACTGATGTCTACTGTCACAAACTGTCTCACTATAACCACCTTCCTTTTTTTATTATTTTTAATGACCCTGAATCACTGACTCTGTACTGACCCTGTTATTCAATGTTTTATGGTCAGCATCAAGTTTGCTTCTATTCTACACCAAGGTGACAAATCTGGACAAAAATACGGAGAGAGTTAATGTGTGCAAGTGTTTGAGCAATACAATCAAGTTTTTACATGCTTAGAATATCAGATACAGTTATGACAAGTGGAGACTACACATAGGTATATGTGAAAAATAACTTAGAAAGGATGTCAGAAAATCATTCCTTTACATTTCATTGCTTATTTTTTATACGATATAGGCTCCGTTTTTCCTTCCAAGCTATCTATTTGCAGGGGAAAAAAAATATTACATATCCAGAGGCCCAGTTTGGACTCATATTTATCATTCTACAGCCCCATAGAGCTAAACTGTGCTCTCAGTCACACCAGTATAAATCAAAATGAATCCACGGGCTTTAGAAGACCTCCTCCTGATTTATCCCTGCATGACTGACGGCAAGATATGCTCTCCTTCTTCCCACAGCAATGGCATTACTAGTGATTGCCTTCAGATGAGACCTCATTAGTCTTCATTCATCTGTGCACCTAGCTTTTCATCTCTTGATATCTCTATTGATTAAAGAAATTAATATTTGTTTTCAGGCAATTCCCAGCTTTGGAACAAGGGCCAGGCTTATTATTTCACATTCTCAGTTACATCTGAAATTACTTCAGGCTTCTACTCGTAAGCCGAATCTTAGATAAAACAAGTATGGGGAGGAACCAGCCCATCGTTTAGCCCTGATGGTGTCATTAGGAGCGCATGAATTGGGCACAGTCAGCAGCACTCCTGAGCCTGCCACGGCCCAGCTGTGCCCAAGGGAAGGACACCAGGACACTCCTGGCCCGTGCCCGCCGCTCTAAAGCCCAAGCTGCCCCCAGGGCACTTCTCCAAAGCTGCCTGGGCGCCGGCTGTGCTCGCACCGCGGTGCACAGCGGCTAATTAGCTCCCACGGTTAACAAGGCCAATTACAATTACCAAGGCCACGCACTGCTGAGCTGACATGGCTGGATCCCTCGGAATCCCTCCGAACTCGGCAGTGCTCCGTGCAGCCGGGCACCGGGGGGCTCTGCTGCCGAGAGGGGCTCAGGGGTTCCGTGGCCTCCCGTCCCCGACCCGAGCGGTGTGTGAGGGGAAAGGAAAGGCTTCCCTCGCCTCACCCGGCCCGAGGCACAGGCGCTCCCAAGAGGCAGCACCTCCCTCCGCTCACCGCCCGCCTGCATTTGTGCTGCCTGAGTCGTAGGGATCCTTAGGAAAGGGGTCAGCAGGGAATAGACTGTGGGGTGAATTAATTGTTCTGGCAGGCCAGAAATTTTTCAGCCGAAGTCACCCCAGGCTGATTCAAAAATAGCTCTGTAGAGGCTTGCACAGAGCTGGGTGGAGGTGCAACAGGGCTTTCAGTCTGCTGCTGGCTGCTCACACCAACCCTGGCTCCCACACCAGGCCAGGCAGGGCCTCTTCCACCTCATACCACCCACAACATCCCGAAACATCCTCAGAGCCAGGCCTTGCTTTCATCTATCTGCACTCTCCAAGCCCCTGTCAGAAGGAGAAAGAATGCACAGCAAAGATCCAGTTGTACAGCTGGTTCTGGCTGCTTCTGTGTGACTGGAGCACCCAAAAAAGCACCCTGACTTGAACCATAGGTCCAGGCTTGCCTAATATGATTTCCAAGGCTGTTATGATTCTGTGAACTTTCCTAGACAACTTTAAGGCAAGGTGCAAAGTATGTTCTGGACCGGGAAATGAAAGAAACTTCCTGATGTGAAGTCAGTTCAATTTTTGCTTTTCTCCACTGCTCATAATAGTGATTTAAAGTACTTCAGTTTCAGAGGGTTCCTAGTCCTGTCACAGATACATACAAGTCTTCAGTTTTCCTAGAGGTGGCCATTATTGGCTAATAGGATGAACCAGGGAAACCAAAGCCCCTTCATTTGCTACAGCAGGTATTTTCCACATTCAATGAGCAGCCTACACTCTGTCAGTAATTGAACTGGGGACACACTTCACCATTTTGCTGTATTGGAGACTCCCTAACCCTGTTTCAAAGAAGCATTTGAATCACAGCAGCTGAATAAATGAATAATATGCAACCTGTCCACAGACTATCAATGTACATCAACCACACTCACTCATGCTTCCTTACAAAAATCACCTGCAGGTGCTATCTCCCTGGAAGCAGTGAAGGGAGAAGCACATCAAGGATGGAGTCACAGACTGGTTAGCAGAGCTGTGTGGGTTCTCCCCTGAGCTGCTCACTGCAGCACTACTCTCTTCCACATGCCCTTTGCCAGGAAATGTGTCATTACAATGCAGATGTAACATCCTTATTTTTTTGTACTATTCTCATCAAAAGAAGCAACGCAAGTTGGCACAGTTAAAAATTTCTCAGGAGTTATCAACTTTATTCTTCCAATAACCCATTCCTTAATATGGAGGAGAAAGTACAAATTAATTCCTCCTACTCTGTATCAACGACATGGCAGCAGAATTTATTGCACCACCCATAAAACAGAGCCAACTTAAAACTAGATCACTTTTCCAACACAGTGACTTTTACACTCCAAACTACAGCATCCTGATATTAGGTTTGGTGAGAGCTTCAGTCCCTTCAGACACCAAATTCTTTCAGATTTATTTATCTGCCAGTGGTATGTCTTTTATATTCTTTTTTGCTTTGTCTAGAAAGAGCAGGTTATACAAGAAGCTGCAAAAGTACTGCTAGCCTTTCCTACTGCCTAGTCTTGCTTGAGACCCAATATTTCTAACAAATCACAGTTAGAGATCCTCTTGTACTCCCAAATTCATAATAGCATGCCATGTTCATTCCTTGTTTGCTTCCTTCACAACTGCATTTATTCCAAATAGGGCTTTTGGACAGAAGGTGTAATTTAACGCATGAGTTTTATTCATTATTGGCTTCTAAATATTCTGAAAATTCCTGAACACCCACTGCTATTTCAAAAAATGCTCTTTTCTTTTTTCTTTCTCTTTTCCTTCTTCTTTTTCTCCTTCTTCATTCTTTTCCTGTTCCTTTTTCCATTTTCTTTTTTCCTTGTTTTTCACTCCTTTTTCATTATTATTTTCTGTTTCATTTTTGCCTTTTAACTTCGAATTTGACTTTAACTTCCTCTTTCTCTTTTTTTTTTCTTTTCCTTACTTAATGAGGACTTGTTGGTGTTCCAAAACACATTTTCTTCCATCAGACCTAGCTCTAATTCCCCAATCAGGTCTAACATCTGTATCTGTCTTCTTTCACTGGTGCACTAATGCACTAAAACAAATGCCCAAGATGTACCTTAGTGGTTCTGAATCAATTTGAAAAGCTGTAATAGCGTCTTCCTTCTGGAAGTATCCTGTTTACTAGCTCCTACAGTGATAATCTCTGAGTTATGGGTGCTTAGGGTAAGTAATGACAAGCACTGTCTTTTTTTAAATTAATCACAAGATGGTGTTTCCTGAAGATATGCCAGTTTGCAGTCCTGGTGCCTGCATGTGAATTAATACACATGGCAGCCATCTAAATTTAACTGTTTACCACTGCCAACTTTTTCTGGGCTTGTTCTTCCACCATTCAGTTAATTCATTACCTGAGAGCTGCCAGCTTTTCTCCAAAATATCGATGTTTCTCAGATGCAGTAGGCACTGCAGGGATGGAGGCAGAGGAGGAGGACGTGAAGTACCAGTGGCCTGGTACATCCATTGTCACAACCTGCACAAGCTCTTGCAGCCACATTGCAGTGCTGCTGCCCTTAACGCTCGCTGTCCCAGCAGCTGCCTGGAGCCCATGGGGCACCTCCACACAGACCTGTCTGCAGGCTGGGATATGCCATGGAAAACCACAGGATACCACCTCAGCTGAAAGCACTCTTGCCCTAAAATCAGGAGTGGGTCCAAGTTTTGCATAGGTCTCATGACCTACCTGAGAGGCAAGTAAGGGAGACACCCTTCAGAGAATGAGCATCTCCCAACCAGATCCTTCACTGGGGAAAAGGTCTTTCCACTCCCGAGTCAAAAAGATCATGTTGTAAAACAGCTGAGGAGCTGCTTCACTGGCACTAGAAATGCTTAGGTCAAATAAGTCATTTTGTCCACATTCTTATTAAACGTTTTCCTATGTGATAAGTTATTGTATAGGCTATTTATGTTTTTCAACAGCTCAGAGATGAGATTTCTTCTTTCTTTCTTGAGAGAATAGTCTGTGATCAATTGTACAAAGTTTTACTTCTGCCTTTTGACACAAATTATCCATTTCTGTTCAGATTGTTTCTTCAAATCCTGTGTTCATATATTCAGTGTATCATTCTAAGGTTTTTCTCTCTAATACAAATATTTACCTATGTTTGGCCCCATCCTCCAAGATTACTTCCATATGTCTTTAAGCTCATTACACCATTAAACACACACCTAATTCTGACCATATTTCTGAGATTATTTGCTCATATATGCATTTTTAAATGTGCTTGATTGAATCCAGTCCACTTTCACTACTTTTTAAAAATTATTATTTATACTTTATTCATCTCCCACAGTCATAATCTCTCTGGAAAACAGTACTCACATCTGAACCATTTTGATTATTGCACCTCAGTCTATTGCCTTCCTGTCTTTCAGTACTGTATGATTACTGCCACTGGGCATTGGTCTTTATGTTCTCTTTATGTTCCTCAAAAGCATGGAAGTATGAGCATACCATTGTGGATTTTCATAGTGTGAGTGAAATTAAACAATTTGATTGTTTTTGATAATCATTGCAGTATTTCATGGGAACCAGGTGTTTAACAGAGTGTAGTCTCCAGAATGATTTGTTTTCCTGTTTTAGATTATAATTAGTACTGCGTTTACACTTGCTCTGTTCTGTTGCATTCACAGCTATCTGTGGCTGCTCAGAACTAATTAGCAGTCATGCAATAAATCCGTTTGCTAATTTCCTAGAAAATCTGGGATGGTTTTCATTTCTATAGCCTGCCATGGGCATAAGCAACTGTTTCTTGCTGCTTACCTTACCTACTGTTTGACAATGCTCCTTCCTGAAGATGTAAAGGTCCAGACTAATTTTATTACTAAAATTTAATGGGGAAAGATTAAAATATTTCTGAATCATAACACTTACTGGGTAGCTTTCCCATTTTGCTTTCCCCTTGATCCCAAACAGATTTGCCTTATTTGCCCCAACATTATGCTACCCCTGTAGTATTTGAGTCCTCTTAAGCCACGTGAGTAATCACAGTCTGCAGCTTTGCTGACCTCACTTTATCCCAAATCTTCTCAGTGGCCATTGCAACAAGGCAAAAGGTAATTATTGTTTTGAGTGTGATCCCAAAAAGGCACAGAGCTTGTTCCTGTTTGGGTGCCTCTGCCTTTTCTTTTGACACAGCTGTGGATGCAGAAACAGGAAGACAGGAGAGGGTTTTTAATTGCAGCTATGCGATACTGACTTTACTATTTGCCTCTTTAAGCAAAGCGAGTTTGTTAAAACCAGCTTGTGAAGTCCCGATAGTGAGACCAGAATGCTCGGGATGATCTCCTGCTAAGTGTTTCTCAGCAGCTGCTTACCCAGCTCGTGGTCTAATTGAATCCTGTTCCTTTCCACAGCTCCACTCTGACATGGACAGGGGAGATGGTTCTATCAAATACATCCTCTCAGGAGAGGGAGCTGGCATTGTGTTCACGATTGATGATACGACAGGGGACATCCATGCCATTCAGCGGCTGGACCGGGAAGAAAGGTCACAGTACACCCTCAGAGCACAGGCTCTGGACAGGCGAACGGGCCGGCCCATGGAACCAGAGTCAGAGTTTATCATCAAAATCCAAGACATCAATGACAACGAACCCAAGTTCCTGGATGGACCTTATGTAGCCTCTGTTCCAGAAATGTCACCTGTGGGTAAGACAGATTTTGTGGAGTCTCTTTCCCTTATCAGCAAATTGGAGATGGTTACCAAAATACAAACTCCCTGACTTCTTGATCTCAGCTTCTGCCCCTTGTTCAGGAGCTGCAGGACAGAGGAGCTTATTCTGGGGTGCCCGCTTGCTGTAGAAAAGAGACAGCAGGCTTTATATCAGCATAAGCTCCTCTGAAAGCAAACATGCCACAGGAAGCCTGAGAGCTGAAAAAAGGTGTGATTCAAACATGCCATGTTTAGACAATTTGTAGTAACATAGTGCCCCTTCTCCTCTGACATCAGATGGTAGAATAATAACGTCCATTAGACAGCCATTACCATCTCGAAAATAACATAGTCTTTCCATCCTAATCAAGATCATACTGAGAGCTCAGCTACTGTCCAAGAGGCCTTGAAAACATGGAGACATGAAAACAATCATTAGTTCCTTCTAATTCATGTAAGCCTGCACTAAACAAAGTTCAGTGAATCCTGAGATTCTGGTACTATTTGCCATCCACTTTTACAGAATGGGATCATGTAGAAGACACTCCTGTTATTGCAACGCAGAAGACAAACAGCAACCTTTCTATTTTCCTATCCTGACACAAGTCAGGAGAAATCATTTCCATATAAGAAATCAAATAATCACATAAAATATTGTTTTTCTGGACTTTTTTTCTTTCTTTTTGAGTTCTCTTTGTTTGCTTATTGCCTTTTGGCTCTGTAACATCACTGCAGAGATAATAATACCATATAAATTTCATGTCCTGAAGTTACATATATGCTTCAACTTCTCATTCTTCAATATTATGTTGACATAAAGCTAGAGAGAGGCTTCAAATACAGAAGTTCCAGTCAGAAATAATGTTTCTTAATAGTAATGGCTAGCTTGAATTCAAATTTATCTTCAAGTGCTTATCTGGTAACATCAGATTTGTTTGTAACACAAAACATTATGTAGAAGGCTAGATACATTCATAAAGGCATTGTCTGACATTTTTAGGAATCAAAACCCACACATATTTCAGTTGTACTCACCTTCTCTATGTTCTTGATAAATTACATCACCTGCAAGCCATTACTAGCTTCAGAGGAAGCAGACCTTGGAAACCTATTGAAAAAAGAAATATATATGCCTCTGTGTGGGTTGCAAAAGCACTTCAGCAGTGTATAATCTCTAGGCCATGCAATGTAAACTGCAGTCCAACAGAGAGATTATCTCAGAGATACATCCCTTCATGCTCACTGTTTGTGTACAATTTCCATCCCTCTGTCAATTTACAGCATCTATGGGCCTGCTACAGCAGTTCATGATTTTTGTCAGCAGGGCTATGGAACTTCTTTAAGCTGCCTCCTAATGACATTAAAATCAAGACAAGGGGAAAAGAAGCAAGCAGTATATAATTACCATCTCTCTGCCAACCATAACAAAGTACTGTTAGTTCAGCAATTCTGTAACTGTGGTCCATAGAGTACTTGCTCTTTTATATCTTCCTATAGAAGCATGATAAATTAATACCTATTAATTCTTTTAGTGCTAATGAGGTACAAGTATGAACAATAAGTACTAAGTACAAGCACTACCAGCACCAAGTGAAAAAGTGTGGTGTGGGAAAGCTCTTGTTACCCATTTCAATTTACTTTGAACTGTGTACTTTTCCTGCCAGCTCTTTATCCCACAAGGTCTTACCTTGATGGTTTTTTTGTCAGGCACCTCTGTTATCCAGGTGACAGCAACAGATGCTGATGACCCAACCTATGGGAACAGCGCGAGAGTCGTATACAGTATTCTCCAAGGACAACCATATTTCTCTGTGGACTCTCGGACAGGTATGTTATTTCATCAGGGAATGAGTCAGTGGGAAAACCAAAAGAAAAAGTTGCAAGCAGAAAGAAAGGGCAGTGCATCATAGCTGTGGTCAGAGAAATGTGTTTTTGTGGCTTGGAGCCAAGACAGAGCAGCACTGTGCAAGGGGTAAAGTAATGCGGTGACAGTGAGCTCCAGAAGAAGAACATGCTTTTTCCAGTGATATATTCCTCTGAATGACCATATTCTGCAACTCAGGATCTGGATGGGTTTGATGCTGTAAATACTCTTGCTGGCTCCTATCATTGAAAAATGTCTTCAACAGATCTAGTTGATAACAAGACTTAGGGGGAAAAAAAATCTATGAACCAGTCAGGACTGGAAAATGCAAGCTAAAGGATGCAGTAATCTGGAGTAGTTTTACCTAAGGGTGCTCTTGTTAATAACCTTACATTTATCTATAGAACACTCTCTCTGTTTTGCTTGTATTCTCTCTCTCTTTTCTCTATACATCCAAGGTTTATATTCAAGAGTGGAATCTGACAGATTTTGACAGTTTCTAAAGGGCATCTGTAGTCCTAAGGTCAGAAACTCATGAGACAATAGTCACTGCAGAGCCTTAGGGGACAACACAGGAAAAACACTGAATAAACTTCTTCTGAAGTTAGCAGTTTACAGGGTAGGTGCTCTAGCCAAAGACAAACTTGTACGTGGCATGTAATTTTCTCAGCTTTATTTATATTTACAATATAAATAAACTACTAATGCTCCTTTTGTAATCAGGTATCAACTACCGACATATAAGGGCATAATCATGGATTTGCTGAGTACCAATTTTTTTCTAAGAAAGCAAAGGATCAATATTCAGGGTTAGATCCAGTACAGATTTAACTACTGGAATGCATCTTATACAAAAGACAGTCCCTTGATTCCAAGATCATGTACTTTATCAGTATTTAACTTCAAAAAAGTCTTTTTCTCCTCTGATTAATTTCCCAATCACTTAGACCTGCGTCTCTGGACAGGCTCAGAGATGCCTCAGCCTTTAGCTACCTCAGCCAGAAACTGGACTGCCATTTAGGGTAAGCACTGTTGTGAGCCAGAAGCCATTTCCCTATCACAAGCACAGGACTGTAATCAGCTTCCCCTGTGCAAACTCATCTGTGGGATTCAGTAGCTCACAGCTATTGCTATTGCTGCTCTGACATTCTTCTAAAACAGAGCTAGAGCAAAAGTGACCAGCAGCTCCTTTGTATTGATAGATAGTGATTAAAACATCCAATAGTGGACAACTCATTTCGGTACAGTTTTCCTCTAGTAGCATTTGGAGTCCTTACCATTTACCTCCCAACACAGCCTCTTGGTTCCAGAGGTGTGCTCCTATTCCTATTCTGTCACTGTCCTCACAGGTGCTGAACAAGTGTCTATGTGAAAGCACAACTTCAAAGGAAAGTTGAGAGCCTCCTCCTCCCTTTTTCCAGAACACTTTTACAGCCTGACCACAATCATATTCCCCTAGAAGATAAAAGAACTCTCCCACTTCCTAAGAAACCATCTGGCTGTTATAGAAAAGAGAGGACATCACCTCTGCTTTTTACTGTTTTCTTAAGAGTACGAACCTCACTCAGTTTAGTGAAAGAAATGGTTCCAGTACATTTCTTTGGAAGATCTGAGGATCTTAACTTTTCCCATAGCCTTCCCTATAGCCCTAAGGATGGGTTTTATGTTCACCACCAACCTTAGCATTTCTTTGCTGACTGAGTGTGTGCAGCAGCATCAGGTGCTCCCTTCTCTGCATTTCTGCACCTCTGGGTACCTGATCTGGCTTTGATTCTTGGTGTCCTGGACTAGCCCTCCTCTAGGGACCGGAGGCCCCAGAGATAGGCATGACAGAGCCTGGGGTTTAGGCACTGATGTCTATTTTAGGTCAAGCCAGGAGTGGAAATTCCCTACCAAGCATTCATATATGGAGAAAATACTCCCCAAAATGCTAATTATTTTCATATCTTATTTATATAGCCATGGGAGCTGAGGAACTACAGCACTTCACAGGAGGCACTCAGCTTTGCAGAATGGGTCTCTGAAGGACTCCATGCAGGAAGATTAAAGTAGTGCACTGCAAGTTGCTCCATACTGGTCACTATTTCTTCCCTTCACACACAGTGATAATTACCAACACAATATCTTTTTACTGCTTTTTTATTAAACCCATACATTGTCTTTCTGCTAAAAATAAAGACTAAATGCAGATCAATCAGTTTAATAGTGTCCTGATGTGCAAGTGCTATGTGTTGAACCGTGTGACTGGGATAGTGCCTGGGGCGGACACATTTGCCCCCACCCCAAAGGGCATCCCAAACGTGTCTCTAGGTTATCCCATGGCAGCGTATTCCCTGGCTGCACTGCCGGCTGCTCGATGGAGTACTCTGGAGGTGCTGGAGGGCTGAGTGGGGCTGAGTGGGGCTGAGAGGCTGGAGGACGGATAGCCGGGAGCAGCTCGGGATCAGCGGGAGCGCCTGGCATCCCGCGGCACCGGCGGCGCTGCCCGGGCAGGCGCTCGCAGCCTCCATAAGAGAAGTGTTGCTGCCACCTCATGTCCTCTCGCAGTAGTGTTACCCCGAAGGGAAGGGACGCCCTGCGGTCTGAGGGAGCAGGGTGGTCCCTCCGGAGCGTCTCCCCACATTCTGCACTCGCAGCCCCAGCCCGGGTCCCGAAGGACACGAGCAAAGCCCATGGGCTCATTCCAGGTGGTCTCCAGGATTGCGTGCTCAGAAACGCTCTGGGAAACTTGTCTTGATGGATCTTTTAGCAAAGCACATCACTTCCAGCTTTTGTGCAGAGTCCTGAGCAGGGCCTTAATTCAACATAGCACACTGTTCCCAAAAAGCTTTTCCTTGGAAGGCAACATTTTAATTTTGAACAGGCAGCCTGTCTCAGAGCTGATGCATTTTAACAGGCTTCTTTAAAATTCACACCTTCTGTTAACTTAGATTCCTCTTGGGTGAGTTTTACTCTGCCAGGAAAGGTGGGACTCAGTGCAGAGCCTGGTCTCATTCTTGACTGGGAATAGGGTGCAGTAGCAAGAGCCCTCCACCCTCTTTGTGTATTCTCTAACTGCCATTTTCTTTGTTCCCCAAACGCCTTTCCACCCTCGATCTCAGGCTTAATTAGAACAGCTCTAATGAACATGGACCGAGAAGCAAAAGAATATTACGAAGTGATTATCCAGGCCAAGGACATGGGTGGACAGCTGGGAGGATTAGCTGGAACAACCACAGTCAACATCACTCTCTCTGATGTCAATGACAATCCACCCAGATTTCCACAGAGTGAGTACCCGTGGTGCCACAACAGGCAAGAAGAGGTGGCTTAGTTTTATGTCTTCTGTTTGCACTCATGACAGCCATTTTCAAACTCAGGACAGTGACAACTAGAGGTGGGCAGAATTTCAGATTTGATACAGAACTCTCCTTCAGAAAAATGTCAAAAGGAATTATTTAACACCTTGCCTTTCAGAAAAAAGCTTCTGACCTCCAAATTATCAAAAACAACACTTTTTTTAGAGGATGGGAAATTAATTTACAGAAAAAGGTAGGAAAGAGAACAGTTGTGTTTAGACTGCTCATGGCCATTGCCTTTGGCTACTAATTGCTGCTCTGATTGTCTTTTCATCCTATCTCCAGAGGATGTCTCTCAAATCAGGGACATGTGGTGGTGCTGGAAGTTGAAAGATAATTCATTCAACCCTCCAGCCAGGCCACAGCAGGGGAGCGTCTGGGAGCTGTGCTGCCAGTGTGGAGTGGGCTGTCATACAGGCTGTTCTCCAGGAAAGGTTCATCTAAACCTTGGCAATATACAGTTAAACCCTAACAGCTATACTTAATGGATGCAAAAATAGGCAGCTCCACTTTTATCAGAAACACTACTCTGTATTTGCAAAAGTGAACTTCAAAAGAAGATTTGCAGTATTTTGCTCTTTGTTTATAAGATTTTTTATCACATTTATTTACATAATTCTATACTGCCGTTAAAAATTCGAAAGAAGCTTTTCAGTTTTGATTTTAAATCTTTCAAGGGATGTAATTTGGGATTTTTAAAGAAAACTGATTCTTTTCGTGGTGTAAATCAATCTCAGGCCATTTTGCTTCTGATGTTTTTCTCATTTAGCTGAGTAATGTAAATTCCTGCAGTTCTTTTTGTTGGTGTTCTTCTCCATCTGTTTCTGCATGTTGCACTGCTAAATCAAAGTGTTCCACTAAGATCAGCAAGAAATCTCAACTTCCACTTTTATTCTTCTTTTAGAGCAACTTCTTGAGCACACCATTGCCAACTGTGTTTTGAAAGTGGCATGAATTGTAACTGATATAAAAAACTTGATTAAGAATAATTACAATTCATCAAACCTCATCCTTGGTGCCTTGCAAACTTGGTGCAGTCAACAGAGGGGGTGCATCAAGGAAGGTTTGAAAATAAAGCATGGTGCCAGAGAGGTATTTTAGCTACAACATTTGTATTTTCAAAATATACTTTTAAAATATCAGGTTGTTCTTTCCCCAGTCTTGCTGCTAAGCAAATTAGCAATGTGCTCAAGATAGTGTTTGTAGGGAGAGGCAATACATTTTAATAGAGTAACTGGTAAATTGGAAAGAAACAGGCAAGCTCCTGAGCTTTCTTCAAGGCTGAAAATAAGTTTGTAGAGACTTGAAAAAGGATTTGTGGTGCTCAAAACTTATGTTTATTCCTGCTGTACAAACTGATCTAATAAAAAGATGCCTGTCCTATTAAATCTGTTCCATATCCGGCTTTATATCATGGCCTCAACAGCACTGGTGTTAATTGCCCTATTTTTCTAGTTGAAGTTCCTATCTTCAGGTGTATTGCTGTTTTTAAAAAAAAAACATTCAACAAACTGTTGCTATAACAAACACCTAAATAAAACTTCCCCAGGGAATTAAGCTGGGCTGTGGCTTTTTAAAGAAAATCACACAGCTGTCCCACTTTGGGACAGGTACTACAGACTCTCTGCAGGCCATGCAGAGAGTGCCCTCCCTGATCCACTCTTTGCATTGCTTTGCAGTTGTTTTTTGTTCCTCTTCACAGCCTGTTTTTTCTCCTCTCTCCCTCTGTGCTGCTTGTGCCAGAGCATTATCAGATGAGTGTGCTGGAGTCTGCTCCCGTCAGCTCCACCGTGGGCCGTGTCGTTGCTAAAGACCTGGACGAAGGCATTAATGCAGAGATGAAATACAGCCTGGTGGATGGAGATGGACTGGATGTCTTTGATATTAACACTGATCCTAATTACCAAGTTGGCATCATCACTGTGAGAAAGGTAAAAAAGTTTCCTTTTTATGGTAATTTATATGGCTAACTGTCCTGGTTACATTTTATGTGTGGAATATTCCCTTACGCCTGCAGTAACTTGGTTCCCATTATGTGACAGTAGCCCCCTTCCAGCTGTAAAACACAATTTCTTTAACACTGATTGCTAAAATATGAAAGCAGACTGCATTCCTAGGAACAACTTTTATAAAGTGGGAACACCATTAGCATAAACATGTCTTTTCCCACCAAAGGAATGCTCTGATTCCCTATTTATCTATTTAAATATTCTCTGTAGCTTAATTATCCTACAATGCAAGAAATTAGATCAATATTTGCATTTGAACTGTACATATTTTTCACTCTGGTGTTCCACAAACAATAATAAAGCATGCCTAGGAATTATTTATAAACCAATAAAACCCAGGCAGTGGTATTTTTTTTTTAATTGCTGCTTGAAGATCCATAAATGCTAATTAGGCTAGAGGAAGCTGTCTCTAAAATGGCAGCTGTGAAACTGCTGGTACTTTGTACCACAGGCTATGCAGGAAGGCATCGAGTATTTTGCTTAGGCTCCCTGCTATGGGATATTTATTCTACAATCTTACATAAATGTTAGAAGTTCAGCTCTGTTTCTAGGGTATGAAATTGTAACCATATTTCTGCCTAAGCATATCTAGTGTACTAATAAGGAAGTATAGTTTCCATTTAAATAGCCTGGGATTAAATTGTGCACTAAAATGGAACAACACAGGGGAGAGCTTTGACCTTGCAAGCCTCTATGCCCTACAGCAAAGCATTTAAGCATGTATTTATGGTCACCTTTCCCCAGCTCCTTTTTTGTGCATATTAGTCCCTAAAGTTAAGCATACCTTCTGGAATGAAATAGATGTTGAATGCAAACTCTATTTTCCCACTCATTTATCAATGAAAGAAAAGTTTCTTTAGAGCAATGTGTCAATAAGCTTGACCTTTGTTATTATGAACACAGTTTTGCTACATGTTCATGTATGTCCAGAAGAGTTATAAAATGTATGGTATCAATCATATCAGATATGTACTGGCATCAGGTACATATGGCTCAATCCACATACTGTACATAAACATTTGCAATATTTTATGTATGTCTCTAGCTTTATGTAATACTGTGATTATCAATAGCCAAACACTGGGAAAGTTGTCCTTTGAAACCACTCAAGAAACAAACAAACAAAAAAATTCAACTGGTGTCAATACAAATGGATATCAAAATGGGGAGAGATGGGAGAGAGAATTTCTAAACCAAGAATGAAATCTTATTTAAAAGCAAGCAAAACTTTCCCTTTAATTTTTCTTGACAGATTTCTCAAGCAAAATAGTTAGCAGTTCTAATGGGCATCAGGAAGCCAAAATTTACAGTTACTGACAAGACTTGCTTGTGGTGTTGTGGCTACTTATCACAACCTACTAATCCCACAAAATGTTGAGCACCTCCTGAAGGTTTACAGTTCCTTCCAAGCTCCCTGCCTGGGAGACTGATACTCACTCTACCATCCTCTTCTCTCTGCTTCCCTTTTGCACTGCCCATAGAAGGCAGGGTGGTGGGTTACCCAGCCAGCACAGCACACAAGAGAGCCCTGTCCTGTCCTGCCTTCCTCCCCTGACATTGCCTGATCAATCACTTTCTCACAGTGGGTCTTGCTAAATTCCCCCCTGCATGGTGTCGCCCCTCAGTGCCTGTGTCAGCACTGGCAGGACAAGGACAAGGGCAAGGACAAGGAGTGCTTTCCATGGGCTGTGTTTTGCAGCATGCTACGTTCACAGGAGAAGGCAGCTTGCCTCCCTCCCATGGGACCACCATTGGGAAGAGGTTTGAATGCACCCATGGGAGACAAATCTAAGGGGGACAGTGATGTTGAAACACTATCACAGGAGAGAAATGGGACAGAAAATCATCTTTGACAATGAAGGCAAACAGGAGCATCAAAAATGTGATGGTCTAGCACACTTGTCTGATTTTTCTCATTTTTCTAACTTGATCTAGCTGATTATATCATTTAATAATCTAACTGGGTTTTATAGCTGTTAAGTGTGTCTGTGATTTAACTGCTTTTTTTATAACTTAGCTTTGTAGTGTACATGCAGTGTTTCTCATGCAGTTTTCTTCATGTGGGAAAAAAATTAAATAGAATGGCCTTTTTCTTAGTATATGCTTAGGCACCTTTGCATTGCACATTCCTTGAGACGGACAATAAGTGTTGCTTGGTCCTGTGAACATCTTACTGCTATTTTTACAGCACATAAATATGCAACTGGTAAACAATAATGACTCTGCAGCCAAGGATCTGTAGACCTCACCAAACCCTTGCTGACAAGTGCTGTGCCTGCAGTAGTCGCTGATGTACAAGGTGGAACTAAAGGCAGCAGGAGCAAGTTTCAGATCACCTGTTTGTAGCTGCTGCCACAGACTGCACAGTTTGTACTGCCTCAGTCACTGTACAGCATCTCCAGCAATACTGGACCATCATATCCCCACCACAAGAAACCAGTTCCCATTCCAGTCTTCATCCCTCATTCTCATTTTATTAAATGCTGAGTGATTTTCAGTTTTATAATTTCAAGAACACCAGTCTTTAGTCAGGCATTCCTATGCAGGACGTCAGTACTGGTAATTTATTGTGAAAGCACAAGCTTTGATATGTCACTGCAACGTTCCCACTTCTGAAGAAGGAAGCTGTTGTGGCAGCGGACAAGTTCTGGAGACTTGATTGAATTCAGGAGGTGTTTTGAGCAGTATATACTGCTGCCATGCCTGAGCATGGAAATCTGCTGGCTAATGCTGTGTAAACCAATACACATCTCATGGCTGCAGAACTGGCCAGCTGCCCCATTGAGCATGGCAGTAAAGAAATGGGTTATGACTGGCAAAGGAGAACTTTATTGCCACAGTACTGATCTTTGCACCTTTGACTTCCAATTACTTTTGCATCCTCCTTCTCTTTTTTTTCCTGCCTATCTCCGTGTGTCAGTCTGGTGGTTGCTCTTCAAATAGAAAGAGCTGAATAGAAGAAGCAAAGGGGTTGGATGGGAACAGCAGACATCTTATTACAGTCTGAATGAACTGCTGCTGTGTGCCGTAATTCCACACGAGGCTCAAATCCTTATGTCCAAATAAAACCTCTCTTTTTGAAAACTATTTATATATGGCAAAGAGGGGTATGCCCCACTGGGTGACCTGAAGATTAACCATTTCTTTCCTGGCACGAACTTTGTCTTGCTCAGAATCTGTGCAAGCTAAGGGAATTCAGCTCTGCTGGTTTTCAGCATCAGACCTCCCCAGATTATTCAAGTAAAGGGTTGTGACCATTTAACCACAGCACAATTGCTTGCAACTTCTCACTGCAACTTAAGAAGTGTGACTGTATCCTCTGTGAGCTGTACTTCATCTGGTAACATTTTTTTTATATTTTGGACTGATCCTTCCATACTGTTATTCTGGTTTGTCAAATCCTTACAGTTATCTCTTACCAAGTCTGGTAAGAAGAACATTAAATATGGAATTTTTCATTCAGTTCTAAGAAAGTTTTGGAGACACCTTATTTTCTCCAGGGATCTGTGAAAAGATGATGGAAGGGAGATGAAAAATTTATTTATTGAGAGGTTCAGTGTCAGCATTAGTTACTTCTATATCCATGTATACCATATAAGTAGTTTTATCTAAATAGGAAATCAAATTATTGTAACTACTAACAGATGAAGCTGGCTCCCTTTATCCATTGTCTCAGGAAGGAAAATAAAGGGACAAGGGAAAAGGGAAAAGGGAAGAGGGAAGAGGAGACCATTCTCACTCCCTGCTTCAAATAATACTTGAGTATTTAATATTTCACATTTCATATGAAGTTAAAGAGTTCCCACAGGAAGATATCAGGGATACTTTATAATTGAACTACTTTGAAATTAAACTGTTCTCTAGGAAGGGAGCAGATTCAAATCCTAGCACTCATTATATCTGGAGGGTGAACCCATGTTTAGGATACTTACTGAAAGGAAGAGATGAAAAAACCTCACTTCTAGGAAGGATGGATTACAGATAAGAACTGGAACAAGAACTTGCAAGAGAGGCTGACCATGTTCCCTGCTCCCACTGGAGCACTTTATCAGCTTGGCAGACAGGGGTCTTGGAGACAAGAATCCAGTATCCTCAGGGAAAAAATGATGCTAACTGGGATCCCTACCTACTGTGTGAGCATCCTTGTTCCTGCCACTGGGCCCATTTTTGAGGAACCAACTATCTTACCGTATTTTCAGGTACTTCCATTACTGTCTGTTTCTTCATGTATTTTCCACAAAGTGGCTTAAAACAGGTTGTGTGAATCACAATGCAATGGTATGGTGGCTGCTTCTATTTTCATTTTAGCAAGAAGAATGAAAAAATGTGTATTTTGAAGTGATCTACAAGTATTTCTCTAGGCCTTTTCAGCTCAACTATCAAATAAAAGATAGAAAAAGTATACAGTGCTATTTCTAATACTATCTTTCAATACTTTTTCTGCATCTGCAAATAATTATCTTTGCTGCACTTGAACTTAAAAGTAATAATGATATGGCTCAGTGTGCCTGATGGTAGATATATATTTTTTCCCCTCAGCCTTTAAGTTTTGAGAGCAAGAAAAGTTACACGTTGAAAGTAGAGGGTGCCAACCCTCACCTGGAAATGCGGTTCCTGAACCTGGGTCCCTTCCGTGACACCACCACTGTCCACATCAGTGTGGAGGATGTGGATGAGCCTCCTGTATTCGAGCCCAGCATCTACTTTGTGGAAGTGCCCGAGGATGTGGAGATTGGAACCACCATACAGGTCATTTCTGCCAAGGACCCAGATGTGACCAACAATTCCATCAGGTCTGTCCTCTCTTTGTGTGTTGCCCCACTAGCACTCCTTAGTCCATCTGGTTGGTGGGGCAGTGATAAGTGAGAGGGACTCTGACTCTCTCTTTCCAGGCAGTAGTAGTGGTCAGTAGGTTTAGCAAACGAGACCACACACGCTGAGGGCTCTGTCAAAGCAATGCAGGAGCTCCCCCTGTTCTGCAGTGTGGAGGACATCAGCATTAAACCTTGCAATGAGCCAGTCAGGCATGTCCTGGTAGTGTACCTTAAAAACAAACCCCAGAATCTTGCCTTTCCTGGCACAAAACCTGACAGCATCCCTGAGAACCCGCTGCCATCCTGATGGCAAGGTGATCAACTTGCTCATCCTTTCTCCCTCTTCTCTTTCAAAGCCTGCCCTTGCCAACAAGCTCAAACACACAGCTACTTTTGGAGTAGATTGAATGCAAGCCAATAAATATTCAATAATTGCTAAATTTTCTAGTGTCTGGTCACAGATGCAGAGCTAGATATTCCCATAAGGTGGTAAGAAAGGTAAAGGTGTATTTACAGTCATGGGAGCTTCATAGCTGCAACTCAGTAAGGAGCCAAAGGAGCAGATTTGTGTGATCACAGCACTCTTTACCATAGTGGCTGCCAGCCACTGCCAGCCCCATTTATCAGAGGAGGCTGTTCTTCTTCAAGGCCAGCCCACATAGAAATTTTCGCTACCTGCAGAAGCAACTAGAGACTGCACATTGATTATCCCAGCAGGTTGGCTGCTCCTCTCATCTGAGAGTTTTGGGAGTTGAGCTGCTGTTTGACTACCCATGCATTGTTTCAGCTTCTGAGATGCCTGTGTTCAGGAACAGCCCTGGGAAATACAGGAGGGAGTTGAAACATTGCTCATTAGGATTTTTTTAAGAAAGTAAGATCTAAATGAGCAATTCTGTGCACTTCAGCTAGGAGATCTGAGCGGACACAAAGCCTGTTCTTAATGGTATTGCACTCTGTTGTTGGTCTAATTATTTTTTTCATCTCTGCTACTTTAATATACCTATCTTTTCTGCCTACATTGTGATAAGGTTATCATACTTCTCATGAAATTGTCTCAAATTCCTCAGTAAAACTATTATACCGTCTGCATCACAATTTCATTACCCTAAACTTTTTTCCACTCGCATCCTATTTTGCTGATTACTGTCTGGCATTATCCAAACGCTGCAATGCAAACAGCTCTCTGGTAATCTGCTTAAAATAGTATAAGAATAATTCTGAGGAGTATCAGAGGGTAGAATTGATCATTGTTATTTTTAATGAGGTTTTTCTTCGTTTTTTTCAGAGCTTTTCAGTGACTGTCCTTGATGAACAACATTCTATAAAGCACAGAATCCATCAACAAAGATATATTAAAAAAAAAAAAAAGTTGTAAATATGCACAGACTCTTTTGTAACTCTGTTCCTTGACAACTTCTTTCTTCTTTTCTCCCCACCTTCCTCTTTTTCCACTGCCCTTTCTTCCTTCATTCATTCCCTCCTTCTCCCCCATGCTGAGGTAAAGAAACAAATTTTAAAAGTAAGAATAAATCCTCTTTGTAATGCTGTATAAAATGCAGATACTAAGAATTAGTTCTTGTCTCTTCTGCAGTCTCCTCCGTTCATTCCAACTCAGTGCAGTATCAGTCTGGCAATGTTTTAAGCTTGCACTAAATTCAGTTTGCACAGGGCAAGGCAAGATAAGAAAGACAATAATCCCAGATACATACTGTGTTGCACAAGCTGAAATCCATCTGAAATTTAAACTGTGATCTGGCTCAAATCCTCACTTTCCCAACTTCTAGTACTCGGCTCCCACACTGTAAAATTCTGATGGCTAGAAATATGCCATGATTGTTGTTAAATTATTCAGAAAGATTATCTAAGTGGAAACAAGTACTCCTGTGCAGAAGCAGGTACTATTAACAAGAGAACTTAGATGGTGAATCTAGAAAAAGATCCACCTTGACACTGGTGCTTAGTTCTGAACCACTAATCATAAGGCTTTATTCAATTTCAAATACTCATTGGCCTTAAAATGTCAGAGAGAAATTCTTTTTTTAGCCCTCATACAATAATAATTATAATACCAAAATATAGGAATAGTCATTATCTAAATAAATCAAATGCCTGAGAATCCTCTTTATTTAAGAAGAGACAGGAAGAACTGGGAATGAAAGGGGTACAAACCAGCCATCCCTTCCTCTTTGATTGTTCTGAAAAAGAGTAGAAAAGTATTTCCCAACAACATATTTCAATAGTGGTTTATATCCTGATTTAATAAGTCCCTATATAAAGATAAGGCTGTCATGCTTGTTCCAGTGAATGCATTCATGCTGAAGGGAAAAAATTCAAAAGAATGAGCCCTGTTCGGTTCATCCTGTCTGTTGTAACTAATGCTTTCAATTCCCATCCGCTCTGATAAAAGAACCAACAAAAAGGACAGTAAGTCTGGACTCTGTTCTAGGCTGTGACATTTACCTAGGCCTGTGTGTGGCTTTGGTCAAAATATCCCTTACCATGCTAACAGTCAGCTGGGAAGGCAGCTTGCACAAAGTGCCTTTAAGAGCAAGGCAATGCCTGTGAAGGATATTGAGTATTTTACACACCCTGCAAAATCCTCCCTCTGACCGAGTACTGCAGTGACCTCTGTCAATCAGCTGCCTCCCTGCACAGGTTTTCTGGCCTGCAGGCACCACCACAATCCCCCATTCACAGGTGCAGGAAGCTGGCTCCCAGCACTGAACTGGCATGACATTGGTCAGGCAGGTTCAGTAATTACAATGAATCAGTGTCACAGAAGGAGCTGGTTTTCTGACTGGATGCTATGAGTAAGCCGAGCATAATCCCCCTCATGCTGACACAGCTCCATCAGGGGCATGCTTCAGGATGTGAGTAGAGTTTATTCCCCTGAAGAAGGAGAGAGTACAGAAGAACAAGGAAGGGAATGGTTCTTCCTCATCAACCTAGGTGCTCAGAGAATGAGCTGATCTGAAGCCATTTTCATCCGGTCTGAATTTGCCTAGGGACAGGGCATAATTATTTCTCTTAGAAAAAGAAATTATACTACTCACTGGCAGATTTTCTCTGTAAAGCAGATGTACCTGCACTGATATGTGCCTTATTTTGAGGCTTCTTCCTCTAAATCTTCCTGTCTTCTAGCTCCATTCAAGTAATACTCACTGTTAAATGCCATTAGCCACATGAACTTTTTCCAGCATCTCACTCTGGACCTTTGCAAGTCAAAGGAGCACATAACTATATTGTGGAAGAATGTGGATCTGCTTTGCACAACACTATCCCCATTGCTGGGATACTTTGTTGGCTATAACACAGTTTTCACAAGGGTTGCATAATATTTTTCCTATGTGCTCTTGCAGATACTCGATTGACAGGAGCAGTGATCCGGGACGGTTCTTTTATGTCGACATTACATCAGGAGCACTGATGACTGCAAGACCTCTTGACCGGGAGGACATTTCTTGGCACAACATCACTGTGTTGGCCACAGAGCTGAGTAAGGAGAATGCAGGCTGTACATAGATTAAAGAGATACAGTAGACAAAGCAGGCTGAGAGACCTGAATTCAAAGTTCACATATTGTTATGCACTGAGTGGGAAGGTGCATTAAGTGAATTGCTCCTCTGACATCAACACATGAATGCTGCATTTTATTTATTTTTCATGCTCATTTTCACATGGTGGTGGGAGGCATAGTGGATAGGAATTAAATGCAGAGTCCTTTTTTTCAATTCATTAGCATTCCAGGGATTTATTTAAAACTCTTCCTGGTGGGTTTCTGGCAGAGTCCTCTCACTTCAGAAGGGCTAGGCAGCTAAAGCAAAAGCTGCACAGCTGCTAGAGCTCCCAGTCCTGCCTGAGAAGATTGAGTGGTGCAGGGACTGGTAGGCAGCAGTGATCCTACGCTGCTAGGTCACTAGCTGAAATCTGCTCTGGTTCAGCAGCAAGTAAATGACATTGCCATCTGCTTGCTACATAAATAATTTGGGCCAGAGTGCTTTGTGATCTTTGAGTGTGATGAACTCATTATGCTTTTGGGTTTTACAATGAGCTAAAACTCAGCTCAGGATTCATCTGTGCCGGGTATTTTTCAAGGCTGTAAGAAGACGGAGATGCTCATTTCATAGTGTCAGTACGAAAAATTTAGCTGAGTCTGAAATACTGACAGATGTGAGCTTCATAAAGGAGCTTCAGATATATATGCAAATAAAAGGTTCATCTAGTCTTCACCTGGAATTCCTTTGGTTCACATAGCTTTTGCTCAGGATCTCAGTTCATCTGTGAGGGGCAGCAGCTTTTTTGCAGCTTGGTGCCAATAGCTGAGTCATTCCTTGTGTCTCAGAAAGCTTCCTGCACATCTAGGCTGTGCCAGAGGTATGGGGCACTTTGAGAGGAACAAAGTTTCAACAAGGTTCCCAAATTGCAATCGGCCAGCTTGAAAGCAGGGGGAATATTTCACAAAAGTTGGAGAGACTCTGCCACATATTTGCAGGCTGATACAACACACAATGCCTTTCTGTGCCCTTTTAAGTAGTGAGAGGAATTGAGAGGATGGGATTTCACTCCCATCTATTTTGACACTACTTTTATTTTCAGCCACCAATGGCCATTGCAATTCCATGACTCTGTAAAAGCTGCCCCTGTAGAAGCTTGAGGGTGAGAGCAATAGGAAGGCACGTCTTCCTTTGGTTCTCTTTCCATCAATCCTCTGTCAGTTTTGCTCTGTACATGTGCAGCGCAATATGTTAATTTTGTGAATAATTTCAAAAATGTCATAGCTGTGCACTCCTGAATAAGGCCTCTAGTGCTAAAGGTTAGATCAATTATTTCTAAGAGTGTAAACGCAGGTATTCATCTGCCACAAGAACAGGTGTGTTAGCAAGAGGTATGTACGCATATGTGGGAAGCTGATGGAATTACATTACAAATTAGGGAGAAACAACATAGTTTGAGCATTATCTCAATGACACAATGTGACACGTTGTGGAATACAGTACAGTGAACATTTAAGAACATTCTAGAGTTTATGTAAACTATTGTTTATATGAGTATATCATCTCTTTCTATAAAGGGAGATATATTTGGAGATAAATGTAAGAAGTGCAACAGCCAAAAGAAATGTTAGAATACTGATATTAAAGAATGTTCTTGATTTTTGCACCTCTTCTGATCTCTTAATATTTTTTTTTCTTTTTGATTATAGTTTCATTTTATCAATAAATTGGGGGGGTGGGAAGATGATTTGGGGCAGACAAGCACAGTAAAAAAAACAAATTATTCTGTAGCCACTTAGTTTGGAACTTGTGGAGATATGTGAAAAGATATATTGATTTACTGGCAAAGAAAGCTAATGCACCAGTGGGACAGAAACATCACAAATGATGTCATGCAGAATGTAAAATTTTCATTGCAATTTTAAGCTTCGCTGAAAGCTTTTCTGTACAATTTCATATGTTATTACATTTTAAACCCCTCTGTACAAATTATCAAAGACTTGACACTATTTTTGAGTTCAAAGAACATAAATTCTGAGCAAAAGCATATCTGAATTGGAGATAGAAACTGCCATTTTAACAGGTTCTAAATAACAAGTCTATCCTTAAAACAGTACCTTCCTAATTCATGCCACCAGTAGGGAGGCTCAACAAACAGTATTGCCCAGTTGAAAGGCAATAAAAAGCAAAATAAGGGGCATTGTCTAAAATCTTTGCTCTAGAAATAGTTCATTGAACTGAACCAGGTTGAAGTCTTTTACAGAATTTGTTTGTTTGTAAAATATGTGATTAGATGGGAAACCAGGCTAGACAGAGAGCAGCACTTGCAGCTTCACTCTGAGTCACACAGTACCCAAGCCACCACAGCTCCTGATGGGAAAATATGATTTAACACAAGCTAGTAGTGGAAAACCTGCTTTACCTCTTGAGTAGAGTGAAGAGCAGTCTCTTCCCCTTGCCATATGTTGCCTTTCTTTACATTAAACCTTCTTCTTCCAGATAATCCCTCACAGGTGGGCAGTGTCTCTGTGACGGTGAAAGTCCTGGATGTGAACGATAACGCACCAGAGTTTGCAAGATTTTATGAAACTTTTGTTTGTGAAAATGCCAAAGCAGGCCAGGTGAGAAATGCTTATAACATGAGGGGTTGGGAAGGGCATGCCATCCTACATGGAGGCAGCATTCCAGGAAGGGTGAGTCTTGGAAAGAGGGCTCAGGTACTCACACGTTTCATCTGAATTCTTAGCAGCACCCATCTGTGCTTCATTTCAAAGGCAAGCATATCGCACTGGAAGGAATATCATGTATAGCACCTCTTTTGTTTCTCCCACATTTCTTTTATTCTCCCAAAGTAGATTTTAGGCTCACTGCACAATACATTTCATAGCTGAAATAAAGCTTTCCCTAAGGCATGTGCCAGCAGGCGAACAGCCAGTGTGTCCTGTAGCAGCATCAAAGAGAGGAGAAGTGTTATGAGAAGTGTTATGCCACAGAATCAGCCCAGGCCATGTGTGACAGACAAGACTTACTACTAAATGTTTTAAGAGCCTTAAGCACACCTGGACTTAGGGGAGCTGGACATAACTTACTACATCAGGTTCAAAGGGGTGCCAAGCAGAATATGTTCTGGTGTGAATTGAAGATGACAGAGACTCAAAAACAGCACAAGACTTCCCATTGCATACACTCTAAAACAGCACCTTCAAGCAAGTGGTGAAGACTCTGCTCTTCTCCCTTGCAAAACCCCATCAAAGCCCTTGAACAAAGTCACCAGTGCCAGAGACAGACATGAGCTCTCCCTCGCTGGACCTGCTGCAAGCTCTGCTGCTGACCTTTTGTGGGAAGCCACTTCTTGCTCCACGACCAGGGTCCACGGTGTGGACTGGTGCTTCCTAATGCAAAGCTGACTAGCTTAAATAGCATTTAAACACATACACACACCCCTCATGATCTGTGAAGGAAAAACTATGTAAGATCACTGTGTGTTTGCTGAAGCTTCTCCCACCTGTGTGAAGCAGAATGAAATAGCTGCTCAGTGCTGGGGTAACTGTCCTTACAACTATCATATACAGGATGTCTTTGTCTCACCAATTTACAGAGGTTCTTAATAATATAGGCAATAGAAATCATTGCCTAGACCTTTTTTCCCTGGTTTTGAAGGGTGAGTGACCTAAGTAATAAGCTAAGTTCAATATTATTATGAATGCAAATCTGGACTATTTCCTTCAGCAGAGAATGCTAAATTTTATTGCCACATTTTAAAAAGTTCTGAAATCAGTTTTAAGGTGATGAAAGAGCTTTACGGGTCTGACATTTGCCTTTGAATCCCAAAATAACTTTCAAGTTAAAAAAAAACAGGTGAAGATTTATTCCTTGTCCAAAAAGACGCCAGAATGTTTATTCAGACAGTGCTGATTGTGCTTCAAGCTGTTAGACCTACTTTACAAAGCTTCTATAAGTGAAGTAACAAATCTCTTTTTGGATTCAGCATTGTCTTCGTTTCTTTAGTTTGGTGTTATTTATTGCATATGCATTCTGCATGGTTGGCTTTTCTCTCAGTTACACTGACATCTTAGGAAGAATTTTATTGATTTAAAACTAAAAGAGTGGCAAAATAATCAACCTGAAGTCCTTTTCTACCTGCATAATGAAGCTGAAAGTAAGTATGATCTTTCTTACAAGCTCTCTAATGCACAATGAATCTTCTGAAAAACGTAGGCCCCCAAAAGACAAAAAGAAATGTGCAACAGAAGATAGGGATGCATGAGAGGAAAGCATCTGTTATTTGAGGTTAAATTAATATCTTCTCCTTTGTTTAAAAGTAATGTGCATGACCACAGCAAAACAGATGACCCCTGCAAGCTTTTGAGTCTCTTCTTGAGAGAAAATTGTACTTCTGAAAAGTAATTTTATTCAAATGCTCCAGTTGCCTATATTTATACATATAAAATACATGTTATATATTTGATTGTTTTTTTATATTATAAATATTTTGCTTCTCACCTGTTTCTACTTTTCTCTTGTATTCTGTAGCTGATTCAGACAGTGAGTGCCATCGACAGGGATGATCCACAGGAGGGTCAGCACTTCTACTACAGCCTGGCTCCAGAGGCAGCCAACAACCCCAACTTTACCCTAAGGGACAATCAAGGTAATCAGAGTAGACACAGACAATTAGCTACTCTAATTTTTAATGCCTGAGTTGGACTTGAGAAGCTGTGACTTACAGTGGGTGATAAGACTGCCATTTCAAATAATACCAAGTGACACCTGCTCCTTACAGGCAATAATAAAAATCACATATTATTTAATACACTTGAAGGTTATATGATATTTTCTTCTCTATAAATATTCTCCAGCAATAGGCCCCTTTTTTCTTTTTCAAGGAAATGTGCCAGTGTTTTGTGCAAATTCAGGTCTTTTGGTCAGGCTGCAGGCATCTCGGATTATCGGAGTGGAAATTGAATTTGCTCAAAAGGAGATGCTTAAAGGTAGGATAGTAACTGTAACTAGAAGACAAATCTGAAGGGAATTACATTGCTCTTTTTTTGTACTCTTCATGTTTTCTCCCAGGCACAGAAAAATGGAAGGTTCTTGTACTGTTCCAATCTTTTCCCCCAAGCACTTTTTTTCTTTCTCCTTGTACATCCTTATTTCCCTAGAGAAAGACGTAGGGAGGACTTAGAGACGTAGAGAAAGCAGGGAGGACTTGCAGAGCCTTAGGGAGGTAACTTGGTGTGTAGCTAAAGGTCTGTGTAAGATGACCTAAGTAGAAACTGAAACAGCAGTGGAAAGATTAATGGAAAATCACTGGCATTTGAATATTCTAACCAGTGGAATTTGATTCTTTTGCAAAAGCTTTAGTGGCCTCAGAGCCTGCAGGAAAGTCCTGTCAAAGCAGGCCTTTGCATGGTTGCTGTTGATAGATGATCTTTATGGGCAGGCAAGGTCTAAAATCAGGTCCACACCAGCCTTCGCTAGGAAAGAGGGATAACCTTGAGTGACCTGGTGCAAAGCTTTGAAAGTCAGTATTGAGGGGCTGGGTTTCAGTACGAGTTTAGTGTGTAAAGTACCACAAATCAGCAAGCAATTCCAGAATAAATGGGGAGAAAGACTGGCCACCTGCAGGATCCATGGCCAGCCTCCAAGCCTAGCCTTACTCCCACACATGCCTACTTGTCACACTTACTTCCATAAGCCCCTATCTGAGCCTCTCCAGTTATATGAAAGAGCAACAGAAAGGCTTATAAAGGATCCAATGCCTTCACTAACCAAACATGTCTTAAAGCATGCTACTTGCAGTGTCTGGAACCCTCCTCCACAGCATGCTAATGCTCTTTCATCCCTAAAGTATTTTTTTCTATAGTGTCTCTGAAGCCTCCCCACACAATTTCTTGCATTTTTATTCCCTTCTTTCTCTCCTTGTCTTTTTTATTTGTGAGTATATATTGCCAAAATAAATGAACAAACATAACACAACTATTGCTACAGCATTTGGCAAAGCAAGCTCATTTCATCCTCAAGGCATTGCTCTAAATAAAGAAACTCACAAAACTCCCAGCATTAGATGCATTTTTTCTGTCTAAGGCCATACTTGCAATAATTTATAGTGACAGCAGTGACTGAATGGCTGTGCCTCCCACTCTCTATAAAATAACAGCTTACCATTTAGATAGATAGATAGATATAGATATATGTGTGTATGTGTGTATATATCTCAAAAGAAGCTTAGGGTACTATTAGTTACTAATTTGAAATAAAAATGTTATGTATCAAAACATATTTGACTATTTGAATGATCCACATAGTAAGCCACAGTATAAGAAGAATATTAAGCTACTAGAGAGCATCCAAAGGAGGGCCATGAGGGTGGTGAAGGGTTTGAGGGGAAGATGTATGGCATGCAGCTGGGGTCACTTGGTCTGTTCAGTCTGGAGGAGACTGAGGGGAGACCTGATTGCAGTCTATAATTTTCTTGTGAGGGGAAGCAGAGGGGCAGGTACTCATCTCTTCTCTCTGGTGACCAGTGATAAGAACTGAGAAAACAGCATGAAACTGAGTCAGGGAAAGCTTAGGTTGGATATGAGGAAGAGGTTTTTCACCCAGAGGCTGTATGAGCACTGGAAAGTCTCCCCAGGGAAGTGGTCATAGCACCAAACCTGTCTCAGTTCAAGACATATTTGGGCAAAGCTCTCTGGCACACACCGTGACTCTCAGGGTATCCTGTGCAGGAGGGCCAGGAGTTGGACTCAATTATCCTGATGAGTCCCCTACAACTCAGCCTATTCTATGATTCTATGATTAAGGGTTTATTTACTGCCTCAGCAATTTGGAGTGCAGTAGTCATTTCAGTAAAAGTAATTTATGCTTATATTTTCATCTAGGGACCACTAAGAACTATATAAATCATATAACTTAGGCACAGAGGGGGTAACTATACCATTTGTCACAGGATGGCTAGACAAGAAACAGAACACTCTTTGCTAGTCTCAGACTGTGCCCATAAACACGAGGCAGGAATGCTTCCCAGGCTGTGGGAAGGCACTGTTAAGATTAGCAATTGTGCTGATTACTTGGTTGTCCAATATAGCAGTAAGAGAAACTGCAAGATGTGTAGCCTTCTTGGCAACAATTAAAACCTTGATTTATACTGAGCAACAGATAGCTCACAGTTTGCATTCTGATGAGCTGTTTTACATATTTTTTTGGCCCTTGCAATTCTAGTCTCTGAGAACTTCTTCAGTCTATTCATTCTTTGCATATCTTCAACAGACAGAGAAATCCTTTTGTTCTCCTTTATAGCTGGGGATCTGGAGAAAGGAGAAATTAAGCTACTTACATGCTGGGTTCTCTTTGAGTTCAGTAAAATCAGTGAGAAATAGACATGTTAAGTAGCTGCAACAATCTGGGCACAAATGTCTTCTCAAGGCCTTATAGGATAAATGTGATGAAGCAGGGAATTGAGCTGGAGTCTCCCATCTCTTTGGTGTCTGCTGCAGGGCATTGGCAAGCCATCCTCCTTCTACCTTCTTCCAGGTGACACTATTCTGGGAAAAAGTTAGAAAGAGAGGCTTGCTGTAAGAATTAACAACAAAATAAGATTACTGCATTTCCAAATTAAACTCCGAGCTGATCTTCTGTTGAACCTTAATCACTGCCCTCCATTTTGGGGAACCAGGAACTGTTAAAGAGAGAAGCCTTTTTTAATAGATGCAGGATCAGGATTGGTCATACCCCCATCAGGCCTGTCAATGGAAGCCTCTGGCAGTTCGCATTGCAATTAAATTTGTCCTAGGAAAAATTTTAGCTATTTCTGCCTTCACACATGTAAGCAGTGAGCTGAAAATCCTCAAGGAAAGGTGTGACTCTCTCCCCAACCCAGTCATGTCTTGGCTGCCTGCTTCCTTGTGTTCTTTCTCCCACTCCTGGTGGAATATTTCTTTATATTGTTCCTAACTCTTCATAATTATTGCAATCAGTTTTTAAAATCTAACAGAATTGTCAGGCTAATCATCCCCAGTTCTTCTGCAGGTGCATGCAGAAAGAAACCAAGTCTTTCTTGTGAGAAGAGCAGTGATTAGCTCTGATCTCAAGGTTGGGACCTACACTGTGGTTCATTCCCCTGACCTCTCCAGATAGATACATCATTTCCAGTGAGGCAGAAAACTGCAGGAAGATGGTGCTCCATGGCTTTTTCTCACAACCACATGAAGACACCAGCCTGCACACCTGTGGGAAGTTCAGTTTTCACACAAATGTGGAACCAGCCATGCTGCAATCTTCAGCATTTCTGCTCACTGTTGGAGCCAAGCATTGCCATCCCGCCCTCTATGAGCCAAAGGTGCTGTGTTGGAATCCGGGAGAAAAAATATTGCGCATACTTATCATGCCTGCTTTTTTCTTTTTTTTTTCAATACGATGGGGCTTTCATGTCCTCACAAGCCCTCTTCTCTTGATGGCTGGTGCTTAGCAGACATCAAATTTGGAATAAAATTGTGTATTCCAGTTTCTGTCATGCTGCATCACGTCCCAGTATGTCCTTCGCACTGCACTAGCACGTCAAATCACATTGACTCTTGATGAGTCACACAACAAGCTTTGGCATCAATGTATTTCAATTGCAGAGTAACAGGTAGAACAATTCTTTAGGGATGATTTGGATGCCTGCCTAGTACAAAGTAAAATGAAACAAGAGGCCCAAAATGTAATACTGGGAGTTACAAAGAGAATTTAATCACCAAGAACATTTAAGACCTGGATGATATGGTCAGCGCATCACACCAGAAGATATATATACATATATATCTTTCAGTATTAGATTATAGAAACTTGGTTTTGACCTGAGAAAAGAATGATTAAAGACCATTGAGATCTCTCACTAGCTGATTTTGCACAGCTTCTGTCAGGTTGTCTGGCTGTGACTTCTTTTACAGGCAAAGTATGACCAACTCCAAATAATTAATCCTTTTTCCCCTCACAAAGAGCAATTTTACATGAAATGAAGGTTTGCTGTCACCTAAACAGAAATTGTGACTTCTATTGTAAGTCAGTTTAAAGAAAGTGAATCTTTCACCCAGGAAATGGAAAAACAACCAAATTACTACAGTTAGGATGACTCAAGTATTTTCATTTACACAGCATAAATGCAGGCACTTTGCCACTTTCTGCCTTTGGGCTGCTTTTCCTCGTGCCAAAACTGGCCCAGTGATGAGAAGATGTGATATTAATAGCTGTGGAGCACATATAGAGGGCACAAAAACAGCCCAAGGGAGAGAAAACACTTGTATGTGCCCCAGGAGAGAGAAGGGAAAGATTTGAGCAGGCAAGGGCTCCTGTCCACAGCACTCTCCTTGCCCAGGAGCCATGGAGGCACAGGATACTGCTCCCTGATGGGTTTTGGGACACATTCCCAAATCATAGAGTCATTTAGGTTGGAAAAGGCCTCCAAAATCATTGATTCCAATTGCTAATCTAATGCTGCAGAGTCCAGCACTAAACCATGGCCCTAAGTACCCCATCTAGACATCTTTTAAATGTCTCCAGGGATGGTGACTCAAACACTTCCTTGGACAGCCTTTTCCAATGACTGACCATCCATTCAGAGAAGAAATTTTTCCTAATATCCAAACCTCCCCTGGTGCAACTTGAGACCATTTCCTCTTGTCCTATTGCTTGTTCCTAGGAAGAGACCTACCTATGTCTGCCCATACCCACTGCACATGCTCAGAGCTGCATTGCATATCAAAGGTCACATCAGTAAACACTAACACATAATCAGTTTTAAGCAACTTTGGGATTTCATCTTGCATCTGGTGGTTTTTCCTCAAAGCTCCAGCTCTTGGGATTGCATGATTTAACAAGACACTACAATGTCACTATATATTTGCATGCAGACATGCAGCACAATTCAGAATTTTATGTTTTTGGAGTAAAAGCTTGACATGTCATTGACATGCAAGAAAAAAGACCCTGAGATTCTTTTTAAAAACATGCTACAAATTTAAATTAGTCTCACAAACTGTGGAACCTCACAACTCAATACTTAGGTGTGCGTGTACTCTCTCACGCCATTGGATTTGCAGCACAGAGTTTGTAACTTGGACCATAGTTCAAGTCTACAAGAGAATTCTGGCTAGTCTAGTTTGAGTTTGCCTATATTCCATAGTTGGCTGTATATGACGCTCCCAATTTCCCTTCGAAAAGCCATCAAAAATTTTTGATGTCCAGACTACAGTAGACTACTATAGCTGAATTTATTTACGTGTAACCTGAGTCTCTACACTGAAAAAAAAAATCCCAAACCCAAGATTCAAATCTTAGCAGTGAATGAACAGAGAAATAATAACTTCTATGTTAATATATTAGGTTTCTTCACAGTTTACTTGTGATCAGAAGGTTTCTTGCTATTCCCAGGCTGCAGTCCCATTGTGCCAATCCACATGGGAACAGCTGGTCAGCATTCTGCATTTTCAAGTATAGCAAATGTAGATTGGTGACAATCAGGAGATGCAGATGGCCAGACCTCTTTTGAACCAAGGGAATAGGAAACAAAACTAAGTAGTAAAAGAAACTCTATGAAGATCATCTCCTAAAAAATGCCACAGCATCAGTGCACAGAATCAGAGCTTGTAGATCTGCCAAAGGGAAAAAGTACTTGTGTTCCCCATTAATCTTTGCTAGCGCAAGCCTTGCAGACATGTTTGTAAGAAAGGACAATTTTCATGCAAGTTCCTTTAGACTCCTTGGTGAGCCAGATCACATTGGAGACATTCAGTCTTCCACTTTCCAAAAGTCTCTGAAGCTACAAGGCTCAAAATTAGCACTGACAAAATCAACATTCATCTCCAAAGAGTTTTGCTTTAGCATCCTGAGATAAGAATTGAGAACAACTTCCTGAATCCACTTTCCACCTTTTTTTTCACTTTTTTTTTTTTAATTAGGAAACTTGGTGCACATTCTGAGGAATTTAAGGGTGGAGATAGACAGGAATTTGAATGCCACTGGTAAATTCTGACATTCAAAAAAAAACATGTTAAATATGAAGGAAAAAACCCCAAAGGTAGGAATTTCCCTTGAAATGGCCAACAGCAACTGGCTGTTAGGTCAGTCTTTTACTTTTTTTGTCAGCAGCATCATTTTGATTCCTTTTGATTTCAGTTCTTATAAAAAACAGGCAGTCACACTAAATAAAGCAGAATGGTCAAATCAAAGCAGAATAATTCTGACAATGATGACACGAAGCATTCTGACTTTTTTCTATGGCAGAAGTACTAATGAAATTGTGTGTATTTCACAGAAAAAAAATGTTTAGTTGTGAATTTTCAACTCGCTGCTGCTTCAGGATAGCAAGCTGGGTTTTTTCCTGTGTCTCTTTGTTGCCTCAAGCAGATGACCATGCCATGTATCAAAAACCACAGAGTACCATAAAACGTCCACAAGGGTTATATATGTCTCTAAAATGGTGGCAGCATCTGAGATCTAGAAAAGCTGCTGAGTATAAGCAGATACAACAAGTTGCCTCCAACTGCTCATTTCTGTCTTGCCCTCTGAAAGATCTCTTAGCTAAATCTGAGCATCATGAGTTTGCTCTGGGCATCTTATATCAGAAGGGGTAAAGGCAACTCCTAAGCTGTGTATGCCTCTCAGGTTTGGATCCATGTTCTGAGAAGATACTGGAACAGGGCAAGCAGAGGCAAAATTATTAGTGAGGAACTGATTAAAAAAAAACTAGAGGAAGAGAGAAGAAAATATGGATGTGGGTCTAGGGCTGATTTTTTTAGCATTCTTTCTCTACTGAATGTATTTGCTCTGCATATAAGCTGTTCTCTCTGTTTATTTCCTGTCCCTAGACAACACAGCATGGATTTTGACAAGGCGCTCTGGCTTCAGGCAGCACGAGCAGAGCACCTTTTACCTGCCCATCCTGATCAGCGACAACGGGCGCCCGGTGCTGAGCAGCACGGGCACGCTGACCGTGCATGTGTGCAGCTGTGACGAGGAGGGCATGGTGATGTCCTGCAACGCCGAGGCCTACGCCCTCCCTGTCAGCCTGAGCCGAGGGGCACTCATCGCCATCCTCGCCTGCATCTTTGTCCTGCTAGGTAAAGACTTCCCTCCTTCTTGGGGGAGGACAGACTTTTCGGTTCTGGCCACTGGGAGCTGCTGGTCCACCAAAGGTGCAGGACCCAAACACACACACACATCTGTCCATACATGTATATGTAGACACGTGCATGCCTGAAAGGCCAGACCAAGGATCTGATGGTGTAGTCAGCTGCATATGGTTTCAGGCTCTGGACTGTAGGAATGGGGGAAACTATGGGGTACAAATATTTCTGCCAGATGCCAAATGTGCTAGGGTGTCTGATATGGCCATGCTTTCCTGCAAGGGTATGGCAGTGGGAAGTGTTGAAAGCTGTGGCTTGGGGCAGGTTAGTTTCTCCTCTTACTCCATAGGAAACAGTAGTGGTAAGCTTAGTTCCATTTCTTTTCTTTTGGAGAGAGATATCCCCACCTCCATCCTTTTTCCTTGAGACTCTACATTTAAATGGTGCCTGTGCTGCAGTAAAGGGGCTGAGTGTCTTGCATGAGTTCTGTCTTCACAACTAAATTCCATACTTTCCTTGCCCAGGCATCTTATGTCCCCTGTTAGCTGTTGGTATCAAAAGAACTTTAGTTCCCTTGTTCACTCTCTCAAATCATGTGATACTAGTTCAAAACACACATTCCCTGAAATTTCAGGGGACCAAGTTTGAGGAACAGTGCAGTAAGATACAGGAAAAATTCTTTAAAAGTGCCTCAATTCTGGATCTTCAAAGGAGCCTAGATACCTCAGTTCAAAATTTCAGTATCCAAAATCTTGGCTGAGTTCTAACTCTGGAAATAGTCACAAAGTGATAGTACATTTTCAATAGCAAAGGGGGCTCTGGTGCTGGTAGGACCACTTCTCCCTATGCTAATAAGCACAGCAAGGGCAAGAAGCACCAGCACTGCACCATTGCAGGAGGCTTGCAGATAAACAAAAAATTTTTTGCAGCAGACTAAGGGGCTAGCTCTGCATTTTGCTGTGTAGGCAGACATATCACCGTGGTACCTTAGCACTATCCATCTCTGTCATGTGCAGTGGCCAGCCCAAAGCAGGCTGCAAAATCCACCCGCAGAGCAGAAAACAAAATAACTCTATGGCACTATGCTGCTGCAGATAAATTGTTACTGGCCTCTGAGCTGGCTAGCTTAAAACTGGCAAGCACCACTAAGTGTCAACCAAGAGTTAAGAATTCAGGTGAGAAAGGGGACAGATTAGCAGGACCTCAAGCTACCAGTTTTGACTGGGGAGTGAGAGAGAGATTTCTACACCCTTCAGCTTACAAACACCGCAGCTCTTTAAATCCAAGGGGCTAGTTGGGGTCACCCAGGGGAAAGTAGGGCAGAGGAAAGTCTGAAGCCCTGGCAAGATCTGCTCCTTGCTGACAGCCCCGTGTCTTGCTTGTGTCCCACAGTGCTGGTGCTCCTCATCCTCTCCATGCGGCGCCAGCGGAAGCAGCCGTACATCATCGACGAGGAGGAGAACATCCACGAGAACATCGTCAGGTATGACGACGAGGGTGGCGGGGAGGAGGACACAGAGGCCTTCGACATTGCTGCCATGTGGAATCCACGGGAGGCCCAGCTGGTGATGAAGAACCGGCAGGACATGCTCCCTGAAATAGAGAGCCTCTCCCGATACGTGCCTCAGACGTGCGTCATGGACAACAATGTCCACAACTACGTGCTCGCCAAGCTGTACGAAGCTGACATGGACCTGTGGGCGCCTCCCTTCGACTCCCTCCAGACCTACATGTTTGAAGGGAACGGCTCGGTGGCGGAGTCGCTCAGCTCCTTACAGTCCGTGACGACAGACTCAGACCAGAGCTACGACTACCTGACGGACTGGGGGCCACGCTTCAAGAAGCTGGCCGAGATGTACGGGGCCACGGACAGCAGCGGGGCTCTGTGGTAACAGACAAGGAATGGCAGAGGGCTTTCCACGTGAAACCGTGTCCAGTTCGGTCCATTCTCATCAGATGCTTCCATGGACGTGGGTGAGGCCTCATAAAAAAAATAGCAATACAGTGCTTGGATGAGAATGGGAAGAAGCGTGCGAATGAAGGTCTCTCTGGATCAGCTTTACTCAGTTAAATTAAGTCAAGTTTTTGAAACTATGAGAAACAGAAGGAAGGAAGTTTTTTCCTGGTTCTTATAGCAAAATTGGAGAGCTCCACACCTGGAATATGGCATTACTCTCTCTCTCTCTCTCTTCCTTTCTCTCCCCTTTGTACACGGCAGCTTACTGAGCTCTATACATCAGGGTTCAAAGATCTGTAAACTCCAACTGTAATCTCCAACTCACTGAGAAATTGTCACCACAGAAGAGTTGCTTCCCACTGGTCTTTTTTTCCCCATTAAAACAGAAAAGAATTGCTTGCTATCAAGAGAAAAAAAAGTCTGCAAAGCAGAAAATTGAAACTGGAATCTCAGAGGGCTCCTTGTAAACTAAACTCCTCCCTCTGTTGCTAACAGAGTTCTTTTTTAATCCTTTAGAAACAAGGCTGAGGTTGGGGGGTTTTTTCCATATGACTGAGAGGGCAGGGGAAGAGGCTTTGAATTTCTGCTCTAGTTTAATGGCTGATCTGTGAGTCATTGGCGTTAACACTAATCCATCTCCTATCAAGTTTGTGTAAATTTATTCTTGACTCTTTAAAACCTGACTCTGTTAAACTGCTCAGAACAAAACCAGAAAATCTGCCTCTTTTGCACTGTAGATGTCTCTTCCATGTGCCAAATGTGAAGATTAGATTCTACCAATGAAAGCCAAATAAATTTTAAAATAAGAAAAAAGATATATTTGGTAACTACATGGGTTAGATGGGCTTTCCTAATCTGTGTGAGGTCAATCCAAGGGATGTTTACATACTGTAGATAACCTACTTGAACAAATGCAGTATTATAGACCAATAAATGGATGTAAGAAAATTACATGTATAAGTTTTGTATATTTGTTAATTTTGGTAATAAATATGATGTACTGCATACAGTACAGTACCTTAGCACCTCTTTTAATAAAAGTTAAACAGAAGGGAAAGTCTGATGGCAATTTATTGACTATTTTGCACACAGCAGTTAGTGCTTATCTGCAGCTTTACGTGCCTTGAGCATCAAGAAAAAATGGTTCATCAGCATCATGTCAAGGAGACAAGGCTTCAGTTTGCAGAATCGAGCAGATTGTCTGCTTCTTTTATCATTGTTCACTTGGACATTGCCCCTAGCAGTGAATTAGCCCAAGTACAGCCCACCAGACTAGTTTCTTTTCTAATCGAATCATGCTGAGGTCAAAAGAAAGTATTGCCTGATTTTTTTTAAATATTAAGGTTGGGGCATTGATAGGCTTGGAAACCAGTTACACAGCCCTGACAGAGTCTCATGCCTTCAGAGACATGACAAACTAAGATAAAATATCTATTTATTCTTACTCTGCAGTCAGTTTTTCACCTGGATTGTCTCTTGTTTGCATGTGTAAATGAGAAGAGCTAGGGAAATTACACTAACACAAGTTTCATGGAAAGTGGTGAAGGGCCTCTGAAAGCAGAACAGTCTGCAATGGAATTTGCAGGTTTATTTCTGGCTAAGGACTCTACACCTCCAATTGCCCAGAAAATATATGTGCATACATAACCACCCAGTTACCACACTTTTACTATGGGCATGCCGTGCTCAGTTACTGTTGTAGATGTGCACAAAACATTGCAGTCTATTCTTTGCCTAATCTTACACTGTACCAATTTAAGACAGGAGCCTTGTTCCCATAGACTCATCCAAAGTCATGCATCCCTGGAGAGCCATGCACCCACCAAGAAAAAAGGGTTTTTAGTGATTTCTTGCTTGCTAACCTGATGCAATGAAAATCTGGGCCTTCACAAATGTAATATGACAAGGGTTCTGTTTATCACCCAAACATGCTTTACACCATTGCAGAAAGAGCACTGATAATTATTTGGTGATTCTTTTACTCATACTGTAGTGCTCACCCTCACATGTCATATTGATTTTAAAACATTAAACTAGAACTGTAGCCATCATGCTCAAGGAAGTAGTGTAAAGGACACAAACCTGCTGTTGAAAGTCTGAGAGCATCCTCTCCTCCTGGCACCTCAGATACCACAGAACATAGACAGGAGGACATCTATTCCACCACTTCCCTGTCTGATCTAAACATTAGTTTTACATATTTTAAGCAGATACCTCTTTCTTCTTAAAGCCCCAACTGTTAAAGCTCTGTAAGCTTCTAGGCAGTCCTCCATGGCATCAGAACACTCACTGCTGAAAGCCTTCCAGGAGAAGTATAAGGCATGTACCCCTTGCAGCCATACAAGTCTGCAATGTATATAGATGACTTTGTTCCTCCACAGAGCTATGATTTGGTATTTTCAGACCATTGCTGTCTCTCCCAGCAGTCACAGTCTGTAGTAACAAAAAAGCCTCAAGATTGTTCTTCATATCCTGATTCCATGATGGTTTAAATCTCCTGTCGTAGGCAGAGTGGGAGGATGGGGTGTAAAAGTACAGTCCAGCATCATATTGCCTTCAACCTTCTGCATGTAGTGAGAGTTTTCCCAGGATGAGCTGCCTCACAGTCCCCCAGATGTGGCCTCTGCAAGACAGGTTACGCAGCAGTCAGGGTCAGTTTCTCAGGCTATGTATCCTCAGTGTGAAAAGACCAGCAGTCCTTTTGCTAGGGGCTTGCACTCATGCCACAGGGGAACTCATAACCCAGCTTCCTAAGCTGCATGTCAGCATTAGGCTCTCTGATTGTCCTCAGGTTTGCCTCAACTTGTGATCACAAGTCAATAGCTCCACAGCTTGGTGTTGTGACACTTACCAGCTGGTGTTTAGTAGGCACTTGGCAGCCTGGTGCTTTATTTTTTCCATTTTATGGAACAGGTGACAGTGTTTCTGCAGTCTGTGATATCTCTATGCCAACAACCAACCCTTGTATCTATCACACTGCCAAAAACAAAACTGAAGAACCCTCTGCTTTTGCTTATGAGATATGAAAATGATCCATTTTCAGACACATCAGGGCTCAGCAGGCCCAGAGCAGAAGAGGAGAGAAGACTCCAAGCCCAAAGGAAATGCATGATGCCACAGACTGTCAGTGAAACAAGCACACTGGTCACACAGGTCCTCAGCTTTCTGCTCAAGGGCAGGCCTGGCCATGTGTATGAACATTTGCAGCACTACATAAAACCTGCTCATGGTTTACAGCCAGGGAGTTCAGCCTGCCATGGTGGAGAGATTGGGCTTTGCCACACCACCAGACACCTCCAAGGGACAGTCCCAGTTCTGCATGGCACCCCACTCTATCCACTGCCCTGGTAGAAAGGCAGAAACGTCAGAGGGCCTGGACAAGGTCTTACATGCCCTCACCAG
Organism: Toxostoma redivivum; assembly: GCA_013397375.1. Classification (NCBI taxonomy): domain Eukaryota; kingdom Metazoa; phylum Chordata; class Aves; order Passeriformes; family Mimidae; genus Toxostoma; species Toxostoma redivivum. The sequence continues at coordinate 248,841 of VXBI01012028.1, forward strand.
TGTCCCCAGTCCCCCTGTGCTCCAAGGTTGGTGTGAGTGCACAGAGCTTTTACTATTATTCATTTTGTTTTGTTCCTCTGATGACCTTTTTTCCACAGCTGCTAGTTCTCAGGGAAAAACAAAAGGACTTGCCATCCGGCAACCATCCCTTAGTCTCAGCTATGGCTGCAAATCAGTGGTTCAGGGGAAAAAGTAACAGAAAGTGCAAGTCATTTTACTAATTTCAGCCACTTAAAAATTGAGCATATGGGCTAAGTAGTCCATCTCAACTATCTCTCTAACAAACAGAGTTAGACAAAGAGTGATTCATTCTCCCCATCCTGGCCATCTGTATGATGCTATGGCCCCCTGGAGCTGTATGCCTCTCAGTTAATGGCCTGGCCTCTAGGGATTCATCCCTGCTGCTCAGTCTGGCCCTAGGTATGACATTCCCAAGCCCCCTGCTCTACATTTGGTTTTACAAGTGACCATGGGCAAACACTACAGTCTCTGATGTTTTCCTTTCCTTTTCCTACCACTCATCCCTGTCTTGTCTAGGTAGATTGCATGATTTGCCACTCTTATTCTGCACTGGTCATCATACCTAGGCTCTGAGTAGCAGTGTTCTTTAAACCATCTGTCAAGGACTTCAGATCTGTTCAGAGCAAAATACAGAACTCAAGAAGGCATGAAAAGGGTTAACATCATTTTTTCTAGTGGAAATTTTCTTGCAACACTGCCTTTCATTTGTTGCTGCATTGCCCATTTATCCAACTTTATTAAGCCCCCCTTGATTTTGTCATTTCTCCTCCAGCTTTTATTGCTTTTAATAATTTTATGGTACCATTGCATTTGTTACCTAAAGTTCCCTTTTAGACTATTCATTAAAGCCAATAGTGACACAAATCCCTGGGGGACCCAGAAGTCATATTTTGGTCACCTTGAAATATGATTTATTAGCTCATGCCAGTATTTTACTTGAGGTGACTTTCACATAGCACAAGCTAGAACCTGCTGTCTGAACACAGCTCCCAGGAACCCTCGAACTGGAGGGATGGATATGTCCCAGAAGTCTGTTCTGCATATGCACCACATCTTACTTGTCCTGGCCATGAGTAAGAGAAAGGAGGCATATAAAAGAGGCACAAGTGATACCTCACAGATTCCAGGAAAGTTCTGACCTGGACAAATTCAAAGCTGAGGAGATTCAGTTGCTTTTTTGTTTGTACTGCCAGGGTATTATTACTAAGATCACCTTGCTTTATGCCAGTTTAGCTACCAGTTAGATCAAGCTCAGGAGAGCAGGTGGGCTCAATAACAAGTGAGAATGAACATGAGGAAATCTATACTGTTGTGAGCTAGTTATGTTGCTGCTGTCCTTCCTCCTGTGTGTCAGGGTGTGAGACAGCCCATTTCATCCTGTCCAAGGAATAGCCTTTAATGTATTGTCTACACACCAAGCTGGTGTAAACAGGCAGTGGGTCTGTCCAAGACATCCTAATTTGTGCCTGCTGAGATGTGCAGCATTCAGAAGAGGAGGAGCTGCATTTCACTCAGTTGTGCCCTGTCTCCTTCATGCCAATCCATATGGCATCAGAGAGCTCCAAAATAGCCACTGCTGCAAAACAGCTGTATCACCTAAGGGATTCGTTCTCCTGCATAAAGGTCAGTGATTTGCCTCTCATTTGGACTGTAATGCAGTAATAATCTGAATCAGTGCATCCTGTTGAAACAGACAGGAAAATTAACAGACAGCAGTGAAACTGAGGTGGAGTCAGAGCTGTGATCCTAGGAAACAGTAGGAGCTGGGGAGTCTCACTGTCAAAGACTTTAAGTCCAGATTTTCTGTTTTGCTTTCTTATATCAACCTTCTGAAGACCTTGCCCACATTGGCACACAAGATAATTTGCTGTTGACCTCAGAGGTGGCACATCAGGCCACCTGCATTACTGACTCTGAGCAGAAGCAGCAGTGCAATGTTAATACTGTATTTCCCAAGAGACATTAGAGTAATATGGTGGAGGAGGTAGAAGAGAGTCACTTCACAATGACTTTTAAAAAATCATGTGAATTTAAGAGCTGATGTAGGAGACAGTACACGGCCTGAATATCATTTTCAGACTTCATTTGTTATTAAGCTCGCCATTCGGGAATAGACTCTTAGGAAATCTCTTGCACATCTTAATATCTATAGGCTGGTTCCATGAGGGCTAATCCTATAATTTTTTTCCCAAAGGTACACAAGCTACACCTTAATACTAGAAGCAGAAGCTCTTGCCATCCCACATAAAACCAATAACAACAATAATGACAACAGCTATCATAATGGGGGTCAGATTTTGCTTCTGCTTTGTGGGAAGGGTGAAGGTTACCAGACTCATAAGGGAATTTAGGAAGCTGAATGTCTAGTTAAAGGATTAGTAGTTCCAGCTGTTCCAGGAAGTGTTAAAAGCAGGCTGGATGAAACTCTAAGGAACCAGTGAAAGGTGTCCCTGCCCATGGGAGAGGTACTGGAATTAGATGATCTATAAGTTCCCTTCCAGCCCAGACTATTCTGTGATTCTATGATGATTCTATGATTCTTTCTACCAAACACACATGGATAGATCGGATCCTCCTGAGCATTACAGAGCCATGATGAGTGCCAAACAGAAGATTTGGTATTTTTTACCATATCTAGGAACAGAAAAATATGGAAAACTTTCCTTTCAAGCAGTGGTGCTAACACATGATGAGTTATTTGGCATTATTTCTTGTCTTCTTTGCATAGATTATTCTTGGGGTTTGTCAAAGGGAGACAACCTGTCCATCAAAATAATTTCTTTATGAAGCTCAACAAATATTCTGTAAGATCATAAGTATCACAGATGGAAAAAGTAGAAAAAAATTAGCTACAAAGCAATCAAATGTCTTTTTAATGGAAACATAAACAGAGCCCTAGCCTGCAAATGACTTATTCCAACCTCAGAGCAGCCTTCTGGTTACAAAAACTCTTGTTAACTTTCAGCTTAGAGACATACTCTCAAAAACAAAACTAATTAGTTGAGGTACATACTTTCAACAGCCTCAATCTTGTGCCTACTGCCCATGATCTTGCATTGAAGATGCACACTAGAGAGAAGGAAAAAAGTGCATATTCTGACTATACATTATGCTCTTGTCCTGAGATTGCAAAGGTGTTTTTTTCAAATTCTGCTACAGAATAGTCTGGGGTCTTTTACAGACAACTAAATGGGAACACAGAGAAGTTTTAAAAAGTATGAAGATTTCAAAAGAAATCAATGTAGAAATGGTAACCTGTCCCAACAGTCTGCTGATCTAAACAGAATTCCTCTTGCAACTTAGTAAATTACATCTATGGCATAGGTGGCAGGTGAACAATAGAATTTTGAGCTATAGCTCAGGTGCAAAATTATTTTTTACCAATAGTATAAACACATCTGTGAGTTAAGTGATAAATATAGCCCCACAACAGAAAATTATCTCTGCTACTAATCCAAGGGAATTTCACTTCATGATTTCGGTATATTTGAACCTATCATTTACTATTCAGCCAACTGTCCAACCACTACAGAAATCAGAAGTCAGTGTTGCATTTACAATTCCAAACAGATGAGTAGGATAAAAATGTCTGAAAGCTCTTATTAAATCTTATCATCCAGAGTTAAATGTAAAGTGTTTTCCTAGACTGTTAGAGAAGTGAACAAGCACAACATAAATTATGTGTAATTTTGAGTAATTACAGATGATGTTAGCATTTTTGAAACATCATTCACAGTGAGAGTTCCAAACTGACCGATTTATAAGACACTGAGCCTCCTCCATCTTCTCTGACAAATTTCATCCACCTCATGGTTCTGCTTGATAAATGAATAGCACATTCAAAGATTTGGTAAACTGCTGGCTTTGCTTAGAACAAGACCAAATTAAACAAGCATTTTCTGTCAGCAATTTCTGATAAGATATAGTCTCAATCCCTTGCCAGCTCTGTCTTCATTTGCAGGTTGGTGCAAGAAAAACCAGTGTCAGTAAAGACAACAGCTCCATCCCCTGGGTGGAGTTAGAGTCTATAAACCACAGCAGCAGCCACCCCAAAAACATGTTTGGTGAAGGAGAAAGGAAGACTGAAAACCTTCCCTATAATCCCAGTACCATGTTTTCATATCTGGGCTCACAGAAAGCAAGGCATCTGCCACCAACACTTTGGTGAACAGCCATAACCCTGTGCAAGCCACAGAGGGCCCAGTGTGCTTTCCCACCTCATCACTGACAACCAACACCAAAGAACTGCAGGACTTGAGGTGTGGTTTTGACTCTGATGTTGATGCTACATGCAGGTCAGGCAAATTTCCATGTTCTTTCTGTGCTGTGGCTTTCCACCCAGCATACCACAGGTAACTGTCCCTGCCACCCACTCTAAAGTCACATAATAACATGAAGAATTTTGGTGTTTATCTAAGCAGACTTCTAAGCATTTTAGAGCCCCAGGCACATGCTAGATAGGATATAAAGCTGCATATTTCTTTTCAAAAAGCACATACTCTTCTAGCTCTGGGAAAAGAGGAAAAGAAAGATGACTCACAAGCAGCAGATGTTGGTTGCATCTCTTAACACATTACTGGAAAGCACTCCAAGGTTGTAGGGATGTAGGCTCCCTTAAAGCCAATCTAGAATAGATTTGAACAAAATGCTGTGGCAAGCCAGATCCTAGATCATTCCCTTTGTCTCACTTTATCAGCCATAGTCACAATATTTTGCTTCTTTGTCAGACCTTCTCTCCAAAAACATCAAAGCACACAATAAACATGAATAACTAAAGCAGCACAGCTTTCTTGATGAGTACAGTGGCTCTGTTATCGTAGCCCTGGGAGAGTATTACTCTATTATTGTAATACTATTGCTAAAGAAAATAAGCTGAGTGTCTTGGTGCAGCCCAGCAGGATTTGTGACCAATAATACAGCAAGTCCCATTTTTCTAGAAAAAATGTAGACCAGTTTTAAAATTAATTAAATGTCTAAGCTCTTTCTATCGACAATAGAGAGAGGATGAATCCTCAGCAAAACATGCACATTACCTTAGATACTCTTCTCAGGACAGGAAGATGTCACACCTAAAGGAGTGTTTCTCTCTCCCCAGGCCATCATCTGCTGGCCATGCAGGAGGTGTCCCCATGGATCAGAGGTGCCCAAGGAACTGCTGAGGCTTCAAACAGAAAGAGTAGGTTTAGATTAGATATTCAGAAGAAATTCTTTACTGTGAGGGTGGTTAGGCACTGGAACAGGTTGTCCAGAGAAGCTATGGATGCCCCATTGCTGGAAGTGTTCCAGGCGAGGTTGGACAGGGCTTTAAGCAACCTGGTCTAGTGGAGGGTGTCCCTGTGCACACCAAGAGGGGTTGAAACTAGGTGATCTCAACAGTCCCTTCCAATCCAACCATTGTGTGATTTTATGATCCTGATATTTATGATCTGCACAACTCCAAAAGGGATGAAGAGAAGTCTCATTAAGACATGAGTGCAAAAGACCCTGGTGAAGAGTAACATTTTAGAGGAACTCAATTTACTGAGTTGGGTACCTGTAGTGCTGCACACACTGCTTCACAAGTTTCACAAGAGTGTACAGCCCAGCAGGCACATCCACTGCTGGTGGACATACCTGGTGTCAGCACCAACTACTATCCCCCTGCCTCACTGCTCAATCTGACATGTGGCAAAAACAAGCTGGCCAACCCCTCTTTTAATTGAAAGACATTTGTACTGATGACCAGATGTAAGAACATGGCACTGGTTTCATACACAGTGTGATAAATACTTTCTTTAGACCTGTAGCAAATTGTTTGTTCTATTAGTATCAGATCCCTGTCCACAACACAGAGATAATGGTCTCCTCCACCTTAGCTACTCTGCCTGTAAGGCCAGGGAAGCACCTTTCATTTTGTGTCTAGGTAATGGGTACTGCAATGTATCAGAATTATAACAAGAAAAATTATGCTATTTAGCTACTTTTGCTGTTACATCCTCCCTTCTAGCCTCTGCCAGCAGCTCATTGTCCTTTCTCTGCAAGTAAATACTGTGATAGCATCTAAAAGCAAAACACAGCTGTAGTGAAACATCCGATCAGCTTGCAGCCATTAAACAAACAGAATGCCTGCTCTTTCCTTTTGTTTAAAATATCATTACTGGGAACAAGTCCTCTCTATCACCGCCTTTGTGCTTCAATGCACACGTTAGGTTTTCAAACCTGACCTAGTTTTGGCTGAAAACTTTCACTGAGAGAGCCTCAGACAGCATCTCCAGGCACACTATTTTCTCCTGCTAATCAATACATTATAAAGGCTGGAGCATCTCCCTTTGCTGAAAATGTGGCAAGGGATGAGGAGCCACACTGTGGTCAGGCTCTAATGCAACTTCTTGCAAGCCAACTGCACCATTGCACGTGCCAGCCTCCTGCTTCCCCTCAGACCTTTCGACTTCCCTGATTCTTCATTAGAGCTGACAAAGTCCAGTCCAACCCTACAACAGCTCCAATGGCACCACTCTGAAAACAGGAAAAGCTTTCCCTTCCCTGCAACAAGCAATTGGGGTTGGCATACTGCAGCAGTGTTTGAGGAGCCTGGCAATGTTTTTAAGGTGTTTGGATGAGCTGAGTTTATAACTGAAGTGTTTTGTGGCTGTAAGATCCTGCCTTCAGGAATCATTTGTTTGTTTTAACTGTGCTCAGGATTTCCCTGAGCTGCTTTTAAGATGACTGACAAGTGGATCCACTGTGCAGGGGATGGGCATGACAGAGTTCACAGTAAATAACTACTTTGCATTCATAATAGCTCTGACAAAGGCTACTTAACTCCAGAGGCTTGCTCTGGAGTGAATAGGTCCCATCCAGAATCACCAGCATTAGAGGGTGTCAAGGTGGATCTAATTGCAGACCGAGACCCCACGCAGGCTGCACATATCCCAACCTGTCACCCTGTGCAGCCAGACCTGGTGCTTCATCAGGCCCCTGAGATCCACACCATGTGTCAGCCAAGCACGACTGAGATGTGCAAGTGGGCTCATATTTAAGGGCAGCACAGCTCATGAGAGAAGGGAGGAGGTAACATCTCATTGCTGGGCAGTGTGTACATCCAAAAGGAGCAGGAAGCCAGAGGGAAGCTGCTGTCTGACTGTGAGATTTGGGGCACACTGGATAAAAAGTACCATTTAAAAGGGCAGGGAATCAGACAGTGGAGAGAAGATGGAGGCATTTGGTTGTGAGGATGCTCATGGTTGTGAGGATATTCAGTTTATCCCTGCAAAGCGAACATTCAGAACACAATGACAGAATAACAGTAAGGGGAAAATATTGAACCTACTTCATATTCTTTTAGCTGAAGAGGAAAAGGGGCAGACAGTGAAGGACCATGTTAGTAATGCCTGAACAAAGATCTGAGGAGGAACAAAAACAATAGCTTCAGCAGCTACTTCATGCTGGAATTTCTGATGCAGGTGAGGATGTTATATCATCATGTAAGGCCATAGGCTAGGAGAAAATTCCTCTCCTTATATATGAGCTTGCTAATTTGAACATTTCCAGAAGCTCTTCTCTGGTAAGTCTTCAATAACAAAGCTAAAATTTGCACAACAACAATAATTTTTTTTAGAATATAATTTTTTGCATCATTAATACCAAGCATACAGATGAAGTATAAAACACACTGCAATTAGGAGACATGGAGGACAGGTAATCCTCTTGTACCCCGATGTTTTCTTTTGCAGGGGCAACAGTTATGTCAGTTACGAGCATCCAAAAAAAAAAAAAACCAAAAGGCATCTATCTCCAAATTATTAAGCTTTCTTTGCTTCATCATAATAAGTTTTTCTTCTAAGAAGTAATTGCATTTTGCTTTTAACTATTTGCCACTAACACTAGCAACTTTGGAGGTCACATCCCAGAGCTTTCAGTCATGATAAAATCTCTCTAAATAATTGAAAAGCTGAACTGCTGTCTTAAGTGGGTGGGTTTTTTAAATGAAAACACATGAATTGCAAGAATTTTGTGATGAAACCCCCCAAGCAAGGAACACTGGCCAAGGTTCCTGGAGTCAGGTTTTTATTATAAAAGAAGGGACTGATTTTCTTCTTATCTCACACCTGAAGTTAATCCCTTGACAGCAGGGAAGGGCAGATGGAAAGAGAAATAAGACAGGCACAGGCTCATGGCCCACTTTGGGGTGCTGATGCATTCTGTGAGGAGTCAAGTGCCAGGGAGGCCAGGCTGAGCCAGCATCATCCCCAGACAGCAGCATGGCATCACACCTCACTGCACTAAGGAGATGGAAAGAAACTGGCACAGTTTGTTGGACCTTCATGTCAACATGTCCTGAGGTGTAACATAGGATGTCTCGTAATGAGACACATTTCATTTGGGATCTACAGACTTCATTGTCTGGTATCAGCTGCCTATTAGCAACCCACATCTGTGCTAGAAATATTTATAGGATTCACTCCATTCTAATATTACCTGTTGTGTCCCTGCATTCCTGCCTGTGTCTGAAGTCTGGAAAGCCTTTCTGCAAAATATATTAACACCCTCCCCATCTCAGTGTAGTACCGTTTGTTCATTGGCTTGTTTCATTTTATGAACTTACAGGCTAACTTCTAAAACCAGTCATCAAACATTCAAGCAATATAAAGAAAAAAAGGAAAAAAAAAAAGAGAGACAGAAAACCTGAGGAAGGAAACAGACTTCAATTTCTGATTTCCAAAAGCCTAATATAAAAACCATAGGAGTGGGAAGGAAGCATTTGAAAATTTAATTTTAAAAAATGCCCTGGTAGTCTCTTCCAAGCAACAGCACTGGAGCTGAATGATACATTTGCATTTGTAGGTGAATCAAGTGAACCAAAAAAAAAAAAAAAACCAACACCACAAACTGTAGCCTTACAAATATCCAGAATTATACCACAAACTCATCCACGTAGCTCCGTGGTTAAGTAAAAGTGTCGACACAGGGTCCTATACAGGATCTCTCCAAAAGCAAGGAAATGATGGTATGCAACAGAGCTGGAACAGCCCTTGGTCTTCCGAGACAGAGGGTTTGGAAAAAGGCTTCATTCCCAGGTTTCCACAGTCCCTAGAATCATTCCTCAGTGCTACAAACAAGCATAAGCAAGCACAATCAAAAATGCCCTCAGGTACCAGCAGGTTAAACCAGGCTACCCATGACTTAATCAAATTAAAGCAGTGTTGGCCAAGAATTAACATTGTTCTTCATAAGCCAATGACCACCTGTCCAGGTTCCACTGGAAAGGAACACCTGACATTTGGCTGGCACATTTTGGTTCTCATGGTGGTGTTAACAGCCCAGAACAAGTAGTTCCCACTGACAGGGCAAATGGCTGTGCTCCCCTTGGCTCCAACAGTTATACAGGATTTTGACACAGACCTTGCAGAGCATCTTTGAAGGCAGTGTGTTAACTTTCACAGAGGTAAGGATCAAAACTTGGAGAGGGAAAATAGGCAGCCACTATGAAACACAGTTGATCCTTTCTATTGAATTGTACAGTATGGTAGATATGCTCACATGAGGTGCTGTCATAATATGTATAATTTCAAAACAGAGGGTATGAAGATGCTCACTCTAAAGAATAGGTTCCTAAAGGAATTATAAGGTTTCTTAAATGATTTATAGCTGTTCTAACCATTTTACAGATGAGTAATACATTTTATAAGTCCACCAAAAGAAGATTTAATAGAAATCAGTCAATCAGCCTGCATGATAACTAATTAACCATGTACTAAAACACCCCTTAGTGCCCTATTAACCCCTAAAGCTCTAGTCGTGAACATACCCTTAGCACAAGCCCCCCTACAAGAAACAAAAGCTGTCTGACCCACCCAGTCCCTCAAAGCCATTAATCTCCAGCTCTCAACCTGTAGCTCAAGGATGAAGGAGAGTGACTAACTGGGCAGCCTGCCCTGGAAGGCAACAGGGTCCTGATTTTCTGGAGCAGCAGGAACACAGCATCTCCCATCTCATTACCTGGGTTTCTGCTAAGAGTTGTTTCTGACAGGGTTCTCTGTCATACGTACCGTGATTTTGGCACATCAATATTCCCCCTTTGCTGGGCTGCTGGGGCAGTTCATGAAGAACTGCTGCCCATTGATGGACTCATGCTGGAGAAGTCCATGGAGGACTGTCTCCTGTGGGAGGCTCCCTATGCTGGAGCAGGGGCAGGAGTCCTCCTGCTGGGGAGGAAGGAGTGATGGAGACAATCTGTGAAGTATTGACTGCAAGCCCCAGTCCTGTCTCCCTGCACAGCTGGGGGAGGAGGAGATAGAGAAAATCGGGAGTGAAATTGAGCTGGGAAGAAGGGAGCAGTGTGGGGAAGATGTTGTAAGATTTGGGTTTATTTCTCATTATTCTACTCTTCTCATTATTATACCCTGATTTGACTGGCAACAAATTAAACTAGAATTTCTAAGTTGAGTCTATTTGCTCTTGACTGTTACTGGTAAATGATCTCTCTCTGTGCATATCTTGACCCAAAAGCCTTTCATTACATTTTCTTTCCCCAGCCCAGTTGAGGAAGGAAAGGAGAGAGAGGCTTCGGTGGGCACCTGGTGTCCAGTCAGGGTCAACACACTGCCAAGAAAAGAGGTTGCTGCCTCTATAAGAAAAGCAAATGTAATCAAACTTCAGTCCTGTTCAAATCCACGTGAAATCTCTATACTAAGGGTAACCTCAGCTGTTTAAAGTTGCACTGAGCTCAACTGATGAAGGGTTGCAGGCTCTGTGAAGAAACATGCTTCCTGATCAATTTTCCAGACTCAGAAAATTATTTGCAGACATTCCAAAACACATGCAATTTTAAACATACACACACACACACATCCCTAAAGTAAAAAATAAATATTTTAAAATCTTTCCCTTACTCAAGCTGTCAGAGGCCCCACAGTGTTAGTGAATACCCCTGTCCCACAGAAAATGTTCACATACCAATTAGCTGAAATTTTGCTACACAAAAATTTCACTTTTCTCAAAATAGTAACCCCTGCTTCATAATAGAAGCACAATAGAATTCATAATAGAACAACCTCTGCTCTAGAGCAGACCACCAGAGTACCAGACTGTGCTTTTCCCAGGAGGAGAAGTGGACTTCCTATGTATTCTACATGGCACTGTGGGGTATAAACATCTTGGTGCTTGTGTATTCAAGTGGCAACAGGAAAGTGGCTGTTCTCCACTGAAGATTCAAATTCCTCTGGGATCTCATCATTAAATGGATCTGTAACCCAGTGAAAAAAGCACATTCACCCCATCCACCTTCTGTGATGATCTGTGCACCCAGTCACGGCTGCAGACTGGTGCAGTGCCAGTATTGTTTTTTACTGTGCTAATTCTGCAGTTCAGCTTCCCTATTCTCCTGTGTATTGCTGCCAGTTCCATTACTCGGACTCACATCACAGGGGCTGTGTGCAAGTTTTTTAAAAACTAAGGAAGAGTAAAACAGTGCAACAAAGAAGTGAACTGAAGGCACCCAGATTTAAGAGCAGCTGGATTTTCTTCATGAAGAAAAGCCTTATTTTCCCAGCCAGCTCCCTATAGAGAAGGCAAGCAGTTGTATATTGCTCAGACACAGACTACCCTGATGAGTGAGCAAGGTGACAAACTTGGAAGATAAATCTGCAGTGTGAGAAGAAGCAAGCCACAGCCAAGGCGCTGTTTCCTCTCAGCCTGGAGGTGGAGGACAAGCTGGAACTGCCTTTTCAATGGAAAAGGAGGTGAATAGTTTTTTGGCATATCTCTGCCCCTGTATACAACAATTCCTTCTCCAGAATTCCTTCTCCAGAATTCCTTTTAGAATCCTTGAGCTGCCAGCCCATTCAGAAATATTTCATCCAGCTAACAGGACACATGCAGTGTCTCTCAAATTAATTAGTTTCCAAGGAAGGATGTATAACCCAAAAATCTGGCTCCTCAGCTGCCTCCAACTGCTTAGCAGTTTTACTTCAAGGGAAGTAGCACCTCTTCTCCACACTGTCAGTACCAGGTTGTAAGTAGAATAAAATTAGAGACAGCCTTTCCAATCTCATGCAGTGATCCATTCAGTTACTGAGTTTGCAGTTCAGTACTTTTTGGAGCAAGTAGTCAAAAAATGGGATTTAGTGTAACTACAACATGCTAGAGAAAGAAGCATGGCTAAACCTAGAAGTTAAAACAGTTTTCCCTAGCGAGAGAGAGAAGAGCTAATAAGTAAAATGTTGACACTTTGGGACTTTCTTGATTAGAGTGGACAGGGATGATCTTGAATGTTGGATGCTTTTTAATTCTGTTTTCACAACCAAAATTAAACTAGCCATGCAGCAAATCCTCCAAGCCAAAGACATTTGATTTTGCAGAACCAGATGCTATGCTCTGTTCTAACAAGCTCTTCTAATTTTTCTATGAGAAGAGTCTCTCACACAAATTCCCTGTTGCTTTCAGGCATTATATACATCCCTTCTAATCCTTCATTCTTTTAGTGAGCTTCCACATAGAGCAAGTTCCTTAGCACTAAACCAGGCATTTAATGTTGTTACTGCCCTACCCTTAATTATTCCTTTTTTAATTTTATATGCTTAGGCACTAATTGAGTTGTGATCTCTTTGCAAATGTGACTTAACCTGCTGTTCTCTTGATTGCTTAGGCACCACAAATAAAAAAATAATGGCACTGGTAATTAACTGAGGCCTGACAATGTAACTTGCCTCTCAGCCCATGACGGGTAAAAGTTCAATTGAAAAGTAAGGCATATAAATGCATATTAACTGAACCAGAACTAAGCACCGACCAGACATGCAAGAAAAGCATGACTACAAAAGAACCAAACTTTAGATTTCTATTTGAAGAAATTGGATAAACACGGACAAGCTTTACTTTTCCAAAGACCAGGAGAATTATTAGTATGAGATAGGCAGAAAGAAAACAGATGCACATAGAGTTCCATTCTGCCTCCCAAGTAGCATCAGCCTACAGAGAACTGCTTTTTTCTTAGGAGAACATATTTGAAAATTAGTAATCAAGTATTCATACGGCATCTTAGCATTGCCTAGCAGGAAAATAACCAGGAGAGAGACATACAGGTCAGAGGTACAGGTACAGAGCTGCAGTACAGTCTGCAGCAAGCCATACTGAAAAAGCTGCTGCTCTCTATCTGCTCTCAGTGGTATGGAGGTTTTGTAGTCAGACAGAAGCACTAGGCTGCACAGAGGCTGCACCTTATGAGACAGAAAAAGCACAGAGAAAAGTACTTTTAATGGGGGAACACACCCAAGCAAGGATATGAGAGGCAAGATAAACTCTTCTACCTTTCCTACTGAGGAAAACAAACCCCTGGATAGTGCAGATGATTAACATTATAACTCACCACAAACTGGAGAACAGGCATGGTATAAACTCAGGATTTTTTTTCCTCAGTCTTGATTTTCTTCGCAACTATCTCCCTCCTTTACTCTTACACTATTCATATCCAGTTAGAAAGCCTTCATGCAGCCAATTTAGTACCTCTGAATCTCCATCTGTTATAATTGCAACTGTGTAGTCGAGGGGGTGAAGATGCCTCCTCGTATTTTGAAGTTTAGTAAGTTCCTTTCCTGTGAACAGCACATTTTTATTAAAATTCATGGTAATTTTTCCCACTAATTTCATTTATAAATTAATTACTTCCAATTTATTAAAGCATTACATGACCAGTGACTTATGCAGGTCATCCCAAATAAGTGTCCATACAACCTTTAAAATGCAAAATCTCTAATTCTGTACATTTTACTTGTGACCCTCTCATAATTTATAATAGAAATTCACAAGGTGGGGTGGAAGAAAAGGGACAATTTACATTGTTTATGTTCAGAGGATGGTAAAAAATTAAGGTAGTCCAGATGACAAAAAAAGCTGTTGTACAGAGGCAACGTTATGCCTACAAAGAGAGCTCTGCTTCATTTAGTAACAGAGAATAATAAATAGGAAAAAAATAATCAAAAGTTGGATGTTACATTGTTGGATGTTGGATGTCTTCTTTTTTTCTCTTTTCTCAAAGATACATCAGTATGCCAGAAGGCAATTATGTCCTGTAGGTAAGTGGCATAAGAAAATAAGTATATTGAAAAGCATCTAATTCTACTCACACTGCAAGAACACCTGAAGTGAAACTGCTGGAAGCTTGCCAGGATGTTTTGGAAGACCTAGAATACCACAGAAGATACACCTTATATATAAATATTACTCAGCCAGTATGAGGCATGCCTACCAAATTCTGTGAGAAAACAGCAGAAGCAATAGCATAAACAAAATAAATAAGGCACTGAGACAACAAGAGAAAACATGGGAGTCATTGAAAAGTCAGGCTTTTGTTCAGCCTCAGCATCTAAAAGCTTTAAAGAGTCACCATTCCCCAATCTTGATTGTAAAAGAAAGATTGCAAAACGTATCTCAGTGATTGATATCAAAGCTACATTTGAGAGGAGCATTCTTGGGAAGCATCACTTTCCAGTCTCAGCAGCTCCAGCTAGCAGCTTTTGCTGGGATGTGGAGTGTCCTGGAGCCCTGATCCAGTCAAGGCAGCCCATTTTCCCCCAGCAGGTACATCATAACCCAGTAAAGCTGGGTCACTTACTACCCCAGCATGGTGACTGGTTAGCCAGCAGTTCCTGAACTGCCTGCAGAGTGCATCCAGTAAGAACATCAGTTTGGTGACTTACTGGTGTAAGCAATCATTGCGGAAGCTCCTTGTTCTCCCCAGATAGTCAATAACCCATGCCAAGCCTCAGCGACAGACCTCACACTAAGCACAGCAAAGAATAATGCATGGGGCCATATTTCCTTCAGGCTCACACTGATTTATCACCCCACCACTGCAGTTTAACACAGTACAGGGACTTTTCAACAACCCAGAGTTGGTCTCAGATATCATTTTTGATGCTACATGTGAGTTGGTTAAAACAAATAAAACAGTGGGAAAAACATTGTTTTCCTGCTCCAAAATGTTTGCATTGTGGTATCAGTGCATTTGCTATTACTATGCACACCCTGCTTTACACATGTTAAAAAGATTCCCAAGGAGCTGCTCACAATTCACAGGGCTAAAATAATTTTTTAACTGCATGACTTAAAGCTGCAGACACTTGCTGGTAGCTCTCAGAGCTCATTATACATTGCTTCCTCAGCAATACATAGTTCTGTATGTAAACCTGCAAATTTTGGATCACCAAATTCTAGGCACGTAGTCATTATCAGATTAACCTGTCTAGTTGGAGTAGCAGTATTTAAAATGCCCAAACATATAATTCTTTTGTTCTAAGGAAAGCTAAATTGCATTAAAATCTCGGAGGATTTCCAAATAATTTGCAACTGTATTGGGACTTATACAATTGTTTGGGACTGTATATGCTCCAAGGAGACATTTGCTCTGCAAATGTGCAAATGTGTTCTGCATTGCTGAATTAAAAGCAGCCTATGTATTTTCAAAATAGCAACATATTGTAAAGCCAGTGCAAAGAAGGTTTTGTAACTCTGAAGTTTCCAAGCTCAGCTGGGAGAATCAAATCCAGTGTCTTCACTGGTCCCTAGTGTAGCTGGAAAAACAAAAGAAATGCAATCTCTGACTCTGCTTTTGATCTAGAGGAACTCAGGGACCTCAAAACACTAAGGACACTGCTTATTTCAGTGCCAGAAGGCACTCAGATGCTAAAATGACTTATGGCCCTGCACAGAATAGAAAAACAGCACTTTGTGGACATATAAACAAGACAAAACTCCCCATCTCAATCTAATTATTTGAAAACTTTGGATTCTCCAAACACCAGTGCATTGCCCTTTGCTGCACACATAACTGCTTTAAAAAGCAGCTGTTATTCACAGAGAGGAATCTGAGTATCTTGAGAAGAAAAGAATCAGAACGGTTGTGAAGAACTGAATTTATTATCTTGATAAGAAAAAAGAGAACAATAAGAAGAGATAATGAGACATAAATATGACACAAATACATTTCATTATTCAAATTCAAGTCCAAGAATTATTAATTATTTATGGTAATGTTCACCACTGTCTTAAGTAGTCACTGATTAGCACACAATTAATGCAGCTCTTCTTTTAACTGTCTGGACAAGAAAATACTACTGTAATCTGGAACTCTTGCTTTTAGGATCTTTTTGATACCTAATTTAGCAAAACAAATGTTGTTATCCTTTTATTCAGTCAAAGGTTCTGAAGTGTGGTTCAAGCAGAGATTAAAAACACCTAATGGGTTTTTAATAAATCTCCTAATGTGGCAGTAAGATTTATTCACTTTTCAAACCTTGGTTAGAAGTTACTGTTTCTACCTTGCCCTATAGTGTGCAATAACCTGTGGTAAAGACTGCTTTTACTTCAGTGATGCAGAACAAGGAAATGTTAGGAGGAGTTACTAATATAGAACAAAAAGCTGGATCAGTCCCCACAGTTCCACCTAAGCACTTTCTGGAATTGTCATTCACAGGGTTTTGGCTACCTGAACATAAGTGTGAAGTGCCATTTGAGATGCCCCAAGGTATGTAAGACATCCTCATGGGATTGACACACATGGCACAACCTTCTGGAAGAGCAGCCAGAGTACAGGAAATGGAGGGCACCTGAAAGGGTTCTATGCTACCTCTATTTTGAAAACTGGGTGCCATTGTTCATCTTTTAAACCTTCTTGCAAATGCAACTTATTCAGAGCACATTCTCTTGGTGCTTGTATGTGTGACTCACATCATGCACTCCCTTACTGCATCCCTTTCACTGTAAAATTTTTATCTGCCCTGATTTTGTCCTACAGCAATTTCTATTCCAGATGAAACAATCCTGTGAACAGATCTTTTGACTCTGCTATGAAAGAATTAAACAGTTCATTCACTGATTTTCCAGGGAGAAGAACTTAGAAGACTCATTCTTACAGGTTCAAAGCACTGATGCCACATGACACTGCCAATAACCTATAGGTTTTTCCCTTTTAAGTCATCAGCTTGAATTCCACTCAGTTTGAGAGGACAGCATGGCTCAGCAGTCAATTAATTTCTCACAGTCCCATATGCTACAATAGACTGGAAAAATTAGAATCCAGAACAAGTTTTTCCTTAAGGAAATTGACACTACCAGTTCTGACACTGGGAGGACATAGAGGAGGGAAGTGTTAGCCTGTGATTCTTCATGCCACCTGACAGCCAGATTTTAGCAGGATCAAGAAAGCACCGGCTTTCTTGTGTAAAAAGCCATCCCAAGTGTGTGCTCTGGAAGCTGCATGAAGTCACTGTGTCTGCACATGCCTGACTCACAGGCATGATGACACTACAACCCCTCTCACCCTTCATCACTAAACTGCATTTGGTGGAAGAGCAATACAATGACTCAGTTACAATGTGTGTTCTCTAGCTCACATTATCCTCTGTGTATTCCACCATTTCCAGCACAAAGATACTCTCAATAATTAATAAGAAATAACCCTGTAATGCTTAGCTGAGCTAAACTCTTTGCAAGTTGCCCATCAGCCCTGTTTACTTTCATTTAGCATCAGCATTACACCAGAAATACTTTGCTCCAAAGAGACAGGACACACTCAGAGAAGGAAAGGAAATGAAGCACATGGGCTTCCTTGTCCTAATTCTGCCTTGGGGCAAAAGTCACAGCTCCCACTAAGAGCTCTGTCCTGCCTACACTCAAGGGAAATAGCAAAGCTGCAAACACAATATCAGCACTTTCCAGCACAACTTGAATCGTCATTTCTGATTTTATTTCCAAGGGAAATGGCTATGAAGCATTAAACAACCCACTCAGACAGGGAGCATGGATGGTACAGTAACCTGAAAATCCAAATTCAGTACCAGTAGAAGTGACGTTATTGCATGTATGGATGCGTTCTGTTCTGCGTCCCATCAGCTCGCCTGACCATGGCCAAAGGGAAAAGAGGGGACCAATACTGTAAGGGAACTTCTTTACTAATCAGAAAGCAGAAGATATCTGGTTGTACAAAGCACAAAGAGGCAACACTTTCAAATGAAAGAATAGTGAGAAGGGTTCAGTGATTTTATTTCTGAAGGGGTTGATAATTTTAATTGCTGTTGCAAAGCTATTTGGTGACACAGGTCCTAGGGACCTCAGTGTACAGAACTACCCATCTGCTTTGCTTTGTCTCCTGTTCTAACCTCCTTTCCATCCCACTCATCCTGTTCCAACAGCCTTTCCATCAGCTCAAACCTGTTGTGTCATTGATATTATTACTATTGTTGTTAAATCGTTATCATTCCAGAAAGTGCAATCTTTTCTTGACAACTACTCTGTCTTGCTAGGTAAAAAAAGCAATTATTCACTTTTTCAAATAAAAACTGAGATCTTCTGCTGAATATTTTGAGAAATTATGAAATATTATTTAAATTCTTCACAAGAAAAAACACTCAATTTCCAGCTAGTGCCTCCTAAGGTTTCACCTACACTACGGCTTCCTTAATGGTGCAAATCAGTTTTTAAACACAAATTTAATTTGGTTGACTGGTTTTTACAATATGTGGAAATAGCACTGCTCTAAATATCCATTTCTCTAATAAAAATCAAGGGACAGATTCACACAAGAGAATCCCCTGCACAGAAGTTATTAATCAAAGGCAAACATTATGGTTGCTTTTATTGACTCAAATAGCAGTTGGTAGGTGCTGTCTTCCTGATAACCAGGAAACACTGAAAAATAAGAGGGAAAGAATGAATTTTGGGAATTCATTTAAAAAGCTTTAATTGAGGAGGTATATCAAGAGATTATAAAAATCTTCAATTCCCAACAGTATGTCTTCTTTGAAATTCTATCTTAATCCCACCATCCTGTGAAAAATTATATTTACCTATTGCAACTTCTTTCTTTCCTCATGCAGAAGGTACAACCAGGATTTTCTCTTATTTCTTGCATTACTGCCTGTATCACTGCTGTGTGTGCTGAACTCTGGATCTTGGGCTCATGTCACAGCATGGAAGTGACCTTGAGAGGGACAGGAGGTTCCAAAGTTTCAGCTGCAATGTAGTTCATATGGGGGCTAAGATACTGCCAGCTACTGCAATTTCAAATCTTCAGGAACAAAATAATCACGAAGCTGTGCATTTTGAATGCTTGTGCTCTGGTGATTAATTAAGAAGAG
Source organism: Toxostoma redivivum (assembly GCA_013397375.1). Lineage (NCBI taxonomy): Eukaryota > Metazoa > Chordata > Aves > Passeriformes > Mimidae > Toxostoma > Toxostoma redivivum. Next base: position 267,974 of record VXBI01012028.1, read on the forward strand.
GTCAGAGTAAAAAAGACATACTTAAGAATTATTAAGAGGAAAAAATCACACTCTCTCCTGCAGCTTGTTTGTCTCCTAACAGCACAGTCTTGTCTTAGGATGCTTTCTCTAAAGAAGAGAGGACATGTCTGTTCAACTGTGATTCACAGGAGGTTTTTCACACCTGACACAGGGAGCTGCAAAATGTTGTCTGTTTCACCTCCTTACCTCCTCAGACAATATCTGGTGGTGAGCAGGTGCATGAGAATACAAAATACAGAGTTATATCTTACTGTAGAAAAGGGAACACAAAAGGGATAAAAGTATGCAGAGATGAGTGTTTTTTAATGAGGAGCATTTTCAGCAGCCAGTGGGAACTTACCCAGTTACTTACTGCCCATTTTAGTTTGTATTGGTTTAACAAAGTTAAATCCTTTCTATTATCCAAGAGGCATTTAATTCTCCAAATGAGCCTGGAAAGTTATTTCAGATGTATAAGAATAGAGAGGCACTCTGTGAAGCCAATAGACATTTAATGTGGCTTACTGTATCCCCACAGTCCTATGAGATATCCCCACAGTACTATAGGATGTTTAGACTCCAGTTCACAAACCAGCAATGTGATGCAGAGATGCTGTGAAGCCATTTGTCAGGGGCTATGCATCAAAACAATGCCTAAGCCCAGAAGTACAGAAGGGTGCAAATTCACATCCATCGTCTCACTCTGCTGGAAAGGATTAGAGAACCATAGAATTGTTTGAGTTGGAAGCAACCTAGTTCCAACCCCTCTATCATCAGCAGAGACACCTTCCTCTAGACCACGTTGCTCAAAGCCCCATCAAACCTGGCCTTGAACTCTTCCAGTAATGGGACATCTACAGTTTCTCTGGGCAACATATCCTGGTGTCTCATCACCTTCACAGTAAAGAATTTCTTCTTAGTATCTAATATAAACCTACTCTCTTTCAGTGTGAAGCCATTCCTGCTTGTCCTGTCAATGCATGCCCTGATAAAAAGTCTCTCCCTGTTTTTTTTTGTGGGTCACCTTTAGGTACTGGAAAGTTTTACAAGATCTCCCCAGAGCCTTCTCTTCTCCAGACTGAAAAACCCCAACTCTCTCAGCCTGTCTTCATAGAAGTGCCCTAACCCTCTGACCATCTTCACAGCCCTTCTCTGGACTCCCTCCAGCAGGCTGATGTGCCTCCTACACCAGGGGGTCCACAGCTGAACACAGTAGTTCAGGGCAGAATCACCTCCCTGGATCTGTTGGCCAAGACTCTTTTGATGCAGCCAGGACATAGTTGGCTTTCTGGGCTTCAAGTGCATGTTGTCAGGCCATGTCAAGCTCCTCGTCAACCAACAGCCCAACTCCTCTCCTCAGGGCTGCCCTTAATCCCTTCTCCCCCAGCTTGTATTTGTGCTGGTGATTGCCCTGACCCACATATGGGATTTTGCCCAACTCACCGTGCAGGATCTGCACCCCTAATTACCTCATCTCACCTCAGTGGGAAATGATGATGCCACAGCAAGCATCAAGGTCAGTTCTATAAATGATTGTTAAAGATCTATCCAGCCATATTCACAGCCAGCAAAGTAAAAGAAATGCTCTAAGACACCTTCCCCTGCTCTGGAAGTGAGGAAAATGTTGTTCTTTAGCTCCCTGCACTAAGACAGCATGGGTCTATTCATCAGCCGTAGGGAGCCAAGTCTGTATTTAGGAAATGGTATTTATAATGCAGTACTATACTCAATGTCAGTTCCCAGAGGACTCTCTGTGCCGTATCTGTTGCTCTAGTGGAAGTGAACAGCTGCTTTCTAGATTTCCCAAAGCCCTGGTGCAAAATAAATCCTTCTCCCTCCACTTAATTTTAAACAGCAATGACGCCTGGGCAGGGAATATATGCAGGAGAGGAGCAAAAGCAAGGAATGAATTGGTTTGTATAATTTAACATTTGTATTATCTGTAAAATTATAATTTAAACTATGAAACTGACAAAACTGAAAGTACCATCACAGATGCAAGAAAGTAAGTGCCATAAGGCACAAACATCACTTCCCTCTCCCCCTCCCCAAGCTAAACTCAACCTTCCTTATTCCAAAGAGTCTTTACCACAACGAGGGGAAGGAAAAATCTGTAAAATCAAGCATATTTCATCCAAGAGAAAGAAAGAAATTGAGAGCAAAAAATACATCAGTTCACTTCAGTTCCTGTAAGCTAGCCTTCACAGGACTAAGGTCAACACTGACTTGTTTCCACTTCAATCCTTATTTTAGCAGGTTTATACAGCACTGCTGACTTAATACACTGCAAACTGAAATCAGTTTACAAAGCAGGAGAGCCAATTGTTTAATCTGATGAGGTCACAAAACTAGTCTTATGGTTATGTTACATTGTTTTAATTTCTGGTCATGTGGGACTTTAAAATTTGATCTTCTAAAAGCTGAGGACAATTCTTGATGTTCTTCCATCAAGAAATCTGGAAGGGGCAACTCTTTGATCTTTTTCTTCCCTTATTATTTGCCCCACAGGTTTTAAGCTTTCCTCAGAGGTCTCTTTTTGAGCACACATCCATAGCAGATTGAGATGTTGGTATCCAAGCTAAGACACAGCGGGGAATACAGCAAGAACAACTTTGTTTTCATGTGCTCTTATTTATGGCACAAGATTTCCAATGTATATGAGCATTTACATCACTTCTGAATCATCAGTGAGTTCTTTAGCTCCCACAGGATTACAGTTATTGTGCTGCCTTTTGCATTCAGACAGTTTTACTAATGAATACATCTTGTCTGATTGACAGAAATTTGTCTGCTGCCTGAACTTCACCTAGAGTTAGTGGCATGCTGCTCCATCTCCAAATGCAATTACAGTTTAACTGAGCAACATCTCATCTCTCATTTCCTAACTATAAAGGAGAGAAATAAGTAGTAATGTATACTTTTATACATCCACTTTTGCATATGCATTTCTGCATTTATGCACACACAGAACTCACATGCACAAATTGTAAGTTTTATGTGTTCACATACAACATCAATTTAATGTTCTCTCTTCTTTAATCAATTATCCATGATAATCCATTGTATTCCCCTAGGTACATAGTCATCAAAGCCACTTTAAACCTCTTCTTGAAGATCAAATGGCTCTTTAATCCATTTATTTACAGTTTACAGAGTTATAGAAAATTAATCAGGATCATAAGTTAGCTACTGCAGTAAGCTTCTTCTGAAGCCTGCTATCATTACAAACACTAATTCTCAGAGACCCAACAGGACAGGGGAAGAAAGGAATAAATCTCCTGACGTCTGTTCCTCCCATCAGCAGCTGTCAATGACCATCTCTCTCTGATCCTTGTTTGATCAAACTCTGCTCCATCAAATCCATTTAAATGAATTAGCACTACTAAGGTAACAGGAGAACTAATTAGTCTTAAACTTTGTACTTAAGTTCTTCATATAGGGTCTTCTGGTGTCTAGCAGGCTGGGCTGGATGTTTCCTTCTGAAGTTCACTGGGCACAATAATCCATATGTGACGAAGTGTGTGGATTACACGAGAGACCACATTTCTTTGAACTCTGCTTAAGTTTCTCCTTACTGTTCCATGTCTTCATCCAAACATTCCCTCCCTTGTACACTAGGCAGCCTACCAATGAATGTTTAATGGACAACTTTCTGGTTATTATCAATACTGAACCATTATAATCATGCATTAACTGGATGAGACCTCACCAATTTAGGGTGTGACAGTAAACATTACTCATTAGAATGAGAGCTGTGCATATTCACACCAGTTCTTCTCTACAAGAGCAAAGAAACTCTGCCCACAGAAGTGACACACAGTGAGCTCCTGAATTAATTTCTTATTAATTCTTCCAACCCCTATAACATTATTAATAATTACATTCACCTACAGATGCAAAAACAGTAACCCTTGAAATGCTGTTACTGCATTGGGGCTGGTAGGATCAGAACATAGCTGTAAAGACAAGGAAGTGAACAAATATGCCATTGACAACTGGTTCTGTTGGAGGTGTTGGAGTAAACTCAGCATTATTTAATGAAATAAAATTGCCTGGGTTAGAGGGAGAACAGACTTCCCATTCCAACTTACCTCACAAATTACCAAGACTTCATTTTTACTTCTCCTCCAAAGAAGGTATTACAATCACGAACTACATTTTCAAAATGTACATAGAGCAATAAAATAGATACATTAAAGCTTTGCTAATATTGTAATCAGTTCTCATGAAGAGATAATACATAAAGCTTTTCTTCATCAGAATATATTTATATATATTATGTCATCCCATTCAGAAAACATTCCGATCATTCATTTTGTTTTGGTACAGTGCCTCCAAACAGCTTCACAAATGACCTCTTCATATGCAATTACTTCTGTGGATAAGTGATAATCTCACCATATTAGAAGGTTGCCATAGGGTAAAAGTTTCCTCCTGCCACATAATATCTATTTACTTTATTTTGATTACAGGAAATAAGGAGGTAGATCCTCTCTAAAACACTGTGTATGTAATAGCACTATAGCTGGAAAAGTGCAATCTGGATGCTCCTGAGAAAAAGGCATTTCCATGCTACAGCTTATTTCCAGACAGGCTACATGCTAAAACAGATTTTTGTTGGTGTTTGGTTTTTTGGGGGTTGTTTGTCTTTTTCAGATTTTTTAATATGTACATTGGTAAATAACTTGGGTCCTGACAGACTGAAATCCTGTTATTAAACATTGTATTGATAAATAAATGCTATTTAAGCAACTAGACTGCTTGGTTTTCCTTCTGTAGAATTATTGAATAAAGGCACTTGGACCAAATCAATAGGAGGATGTCAAAAGGAGAAAATTAAAGTAGATCCTCCTAATTTAATGTGACAATTTCTTCTGGTTCTCTGCCAAGAAAAATCATATCAACTTGCATTCTTGTACACTCACATATCAGTAAGCATCTATTAGTATAGTAAGTCTGGGCATCTAATTCTTCTCTCCCATATTTCAGTCTGCTCTTAGAGAGGTGTTACCATGGCATGTGACATTTGCATCAGGGATCCTAATTTTGCTTTTTCTTGCATTGACCTAAATCTTTAGTAACAGAGTTAACTCCTCAAAAAAATCTGCACAGAGGAAAAGAAAGTTTAGTCTAGTCAATATAAATACAATACTATAGCCTTTTTCTTTTTCCTGATTACAGCCCTACTTTATAATCACCTGAATCATCTCCCAAAATGCTACACTTATCAGGGAAGCAGTCAGGTAAGGACACAACAGAGCCCTTGATAAGGATTCAGATCACTTTCACGGTTTCCCTGGTTGTGTTCAGCATGGGGAGAAAACCCTGTAATTCCTCTGTTTGGTCTCAGCATGGCAGGGACTTGCACCTAGAGTTCCTTCCTCCAGTTTCCCTATTTCCAGGCTTCATTCCTAAACTGCCCAGTCTAAAGCTGCTTACACATCAAGGTTTTGGTAGCTGTGGAGCTACAGGGGCACCTTCTGTGAGTAGCTTCCCCATGTCCAATAGAACAAATGCCCATTGACTCCAAAACACTCCCACTGTTGGCCAAGGCCAAGCCCATCAGTGATGGGCCTCTGGGATAACACACTTAAGGAGGGAAGAATGGTATTGTGCCAAAGCAATTGCAGCTAGAGAAGAGAGGAGTGAGAAAATGTGAGAGGAACAGCCCTGCAGACACCAAGATCAGTGAGGAAGGAGAGGGAGGAGATGCTCCAGGCACTGGAGCAGAGGTTCCCCTGCAGCCTCTGGAGGTCCACAATGGAGCAGAGATTCACCTGCAGCCCCTGATGACCGAGAAAAGAAGGCTGTGACCACATGGGAAGACCACATCAGAGCAGGCTTCTGGCAGAACCTGTGGAGAGAGCAGCCCACACTGGAGCCGGGGAAGAATATAAGGATCCTACCCCTAAGGAGAAAGGAGCAGCAGAGACAATAAATATGTCACGGGCTGACTGCAGCCCCCGTTCCCTGCCGCCTCCTGGTGCAGTGGGGCAAGATGTAGAGAAAACTGAGTGAAATTGATTCTAGGAAAAAGGGAGGGGTGGCAGGGAGGAGTTTTAAGATTTAGTGCTATTTCTCATTACCTTACATTGATTTGATTTGAAATAAATTAAATTAATTTTTCTCTATGTCGATCGAGTCTGTTCTCCCTGTGACATTAATTGGTGAGTAATATCTTCCTGCACTTATCTCAACCCATGAGCCTTTCATTTTATTTTCTCTCCCCTGTCCACCTCCAGAGTGATAGAGCGGTTTTGGGGGGGAGTCCACCACAAAAGACAAAGGTCCCTAGCAGAACTGAAAAACATTTGGATCAGAAATGTAGACAAGTCTCAAAACTCTTCCCAAATGTACAGTAAATAAAAATAGGATGGAAATCTCATTAATTGGAGGATATGAGTAACTTCAGAAAGTTTGGCACATTTCCTAAAAAGGTACAAAGTATGAGATTCACATCAGGCTTATTTACCTGCTATCCTTCATATCCTAAAGGAGCTCCATACAGGATCTCATAAAGCCTTCACTAAGGCTGTATAAGTATTTTTCTGCAGAGCACCAAACAATTTTGTTATGTGTAAGTCATTTTTCCTCTTGCCTAAGGAGAGAGCTGTATATTCATCCATTTCCTGGACAGGTGCAGGAAGGAAACTAGTACAGCACTTCCCAAGCACTGAAGTAAACAGCAAAATACAGAGATATTCTCCAGGCTCCTTGATGCAACACATTGCTGCATAGGATAAAAGTCATTGGAGCACATAATACAGCTCTCTCTTCCAAGACACCTGTGAGAAACCCCAAACAAATTACACAATACATTTCCCAGACACCAAAAGATGGCAGTGTTTCAGAGCATTACTTGTATCTGTGTGTGGTTTGCCTAGTCTTACATGTTGTGCTCGTAATAGTAAAGAATCAGCTGAATTGTGATTATGCAATGCGGTAACAGGGAAAAAATTGTTCTATGCCATTTCATTACAAGGTGAGGCACAAAAACAAAGTAACCAACTGCAAAAGCTACTATTGTATTCTGAATATTCTTCAAGATTAGCAAGTCAAAGTCACATCCAATATGTGCTTGTAGGATAGATATGTGTGTATGTCAGTAAAGAATAAATTTCATATTAAAGGTTATATTCTTAAAAAGTTTTCTTCAACAAGGTCTGTGAAAGGAGCACTGGTGAGCTAAATTTCACTTCAGAAAAGCTGTAAGAGCTCATCCTGTTGCAAGGTAACCAAACACAAGGAGGGAAAATCATGCATAAGTCTGTGAAAGTGCTGTAATTTTCTTTCAGCTGTGCAAATTACCTGAGAATCTCAAATCCTGCACCCTGCTAGCCTGTATCAATATCACTATAACATGGAGGTATCATTATGAAAGTGTGCACTGGAATTCTCCATCCCTTAAGAAGAATTTTTGTTTCCACTTTCAGCATCTTTTTTTCTACGACATTTGTAGAGAAGTCTGCATCCCTCAAATGACTGAAGAGACTTGCAAGTTCATTAAGCCTATGATAATTCTCCTGTCACACACAGGTAGGTTGCAAAGTTGAGGGAACTTAGATAGTGTTTCAGTATGCTGTTCTGCCTCAGGCTCTCATAGGTGTCCCAGCACATCAGACAGGTCTTGAGACATGCAGGCCTGCACAAATGGGCTACAAAACTCTTGTAGAAGCATTCTTCATCTTCCTCTGCAATTGCCTAATTCTATTCCTAGTTCCAGAAAGCAGAGCATCTGCTTGCTTTTTTTGATTCATTTCACAGTTTCTCTTTTCCACGTCAGTTTTCAGTAATTCATCTTTCAGCTTTCCTGTGCTTTCTGCTGTTTCTCTATGGATATACACTGTAGGCAGCTTCTGTGCCCATTCCATGGCCAAGCCCCCTCAGCAATACTTCTTGATTATCTCACTTGTACTAGCCAATTAGTTTTCAGTTCTTTCTCCTGCACTTTCTGTGGATTCAAAGCTCTCACTATTCCAGTTAATTATCTAATTTCTGCAGCTTTTAACTTGTGTTCATTGGGTTGCCTCCGTTCACTGACAACAGCTCATGCAAAGACAGTACACATCACTTCTCTCAAAGGTGATAACTGCTGTGGTTCCTGAAATGAATGCAGTCTCCCACATCCTACAAGTTTTCCACATGCAGTAGTTGCTTGGATGTAACCTTCCCAATTTTTTTCCTTTCTTTTGATTTTACAGAATAAGTCTGTTCTGGGGATGAACTGGGATTTGGTAGTGGAATGGGAATTTATCTGTAAGACTCATGGTCATCTGCTAACATAGGAGCACTAAACAGTAAGTAGGTAGGAAGCTGGAGGAGGAGAAGAAAGACTTCATGGGTAAAGAAACTGAAAATCTACCTGAGGAAGAGTATCCATTCTCTATCTCTGCTGCTGGTTTTCCTTCTGATGTTTATTGGCTTTAATCTTCAGGTCTCAGTCTGCAATCTGTAAAAAGTGGGTATTATCATCCCCTCTCCTTAAAAGGAGAAATTTTGAAATCTTCACTCTTTGAAAGCTAGAAGGTTATTTCAGCACAAGCACCCTAAAAAAGTCCAAGGTGAAAGGAAGTCATCCATGTTTATGGGAGACTATATATGGAGGAGTGGAAAATTACTTTGAAAGATATTTGGTGAATGAGCACCAAGTGTCCTGTGTGCTGGGTGAGACAGGAAGCCTGTGGAAAAAACTTGACCAAATAGCAAACAAAAGGCATATTACATAGAAAGGAACCAAATTAAGGCTTCTGCTCAGCATGAATTCCAAAATTATTTTGTTTCTGGGTACTTGGCTTTGCCTCTTTAATACTATCTTTTTAAAATCATTTCATGCCATTTACCCTCTCTCATTAGTCAGACATTATGAATGCTTTTATTCCAAAGATGTTCTTGTGCTCACAGAAAATGAGTCTCCAGTGGCCTCAATGCAGAATATAGGGTGTTAGCAAAATAAAAATACGTAACAATGAAACAATTCAATTGTTTTATTTTTCTTTCCCTACTGCAAGGAAACCACAGTCAGGGCTTTTTGAGATTAAAGAGCCAACAACCAAACACTTCAAACAATCAAAATATTGAAGGTTTAGCAGTACTTAAAAGTCTGCTGGAAGACAAGAAAGTTATAAAAAAGATTATCACCTGTTTCAAAATGTCTTCATATTCCTGGGGTGGTTGTGCTGTGGTCATCAGTTCTGCAACAGTACGATTCAGTTGCCTTGTTCTTACAAAAAACTAGCTGAGGTCTGGATGTATCTACTCCCTCCCTTGATGGAACATAGCAAATCATCTTTGAGAGCACAGGGACAGGTAGCTGAATATACAAAGTTGCCTCTTCACAGCTGCCTAGGAGGTAAAATCTCTGTGAAAAGATGAGAGAAACTGGAAGGGCTCCCTTCTAACTCTCCACAAATGCCATCCAGAGAAGGATGGAAGAAGCTATAGCTGGTTTATCAGGCTCATCTTTGCTGGATCTCATTATCCTAGAAGAAACATTTTCATTTCATTAATCACCTAGAAGAAGCATTGGGAAGGAAAAAAGCTCTAATAACTTACATCATGGAATGATAAAAATGAAAATGAAATTACTAGTAGTAGCACAGGCATTGGGTAGACAGGCCGTGCCAGCAGACCCAGTCTCTTTTTATAGCAATCCACCTTGTACCACTTCCTTTAGAAAATTAATTTGGGTCAGTGATGCTCCACTGATTTCTCTAGAGCTCAGCCAGCTTCCTCCCACAGAAGCATGAATGCCACAAAGCTGTTATTCATCTTCTCAGATGAGTAGAGAGTCAGTATCAATTTTGACCCACAATATCCAGAGATTAATGCAAAAATAATTATAAGAAAAATTATTTCCTGAATACAATATACAATAGATCCATCTGTTGTTTCCTATCCTGTATTTCATTTAGCATTTTTCAGCATCAGCAGGTTTTTCAGTAATCCAGTTTGTCAATAGTCTTTATGCTACTATCACTGTGCTGTCCTTATCTCAACACCAGATACTTCTAATACATATTTTCGAGGTAATGTCATTGCAAGAAAAATATGGCAGTCCAAAGAAAGCACAAATCTCAGAAAATCAAAGGTGAGACGCTGCCTCTATATCAAGAGTTTGGATTAAAGATTAAATGCTCACATCCCAATTCTTCTTTTACTCCTGGATAATATTTTTAAAAATATAATACTACATAAGAGCATCCAAATAGAAAGACAGAAAAATCAATTTTTATGGGATGAACAGCAGTTAGTGATTGCACTTTCATTCCTTCCTGGGGACCAATACCTAGCTTTGCTACAATAAATTCTCCCATTTTACATCTCCCTCTATCAGTGTTTACACAACACAACATTCCTCATATCTGCCATGCCACAATACCTACAGACATATTCAACAACTATTTACTGCAAACAGTGCTTTATATGGTGTATATAGGACCTCACAGAATATTGGAATATAGAATAAAACAATGCTGAATTACTTAACTTTTCTTCTTTCTGCAACATTTCCCACATAAAGTGTATGGAAATAGGCCACAATGGAAGTGAAGTTGGTCATAGTTTCCTTCACATTTTCCCAGCAGGAAAAGGAAAATTATATTTTTCTGCTTCCCTTACTCTGTCCCTCAGTGGTCTATTATAGTAGTACTTCAGCACATGCAACACCACCTCCTACATTCACTTGTTACCAGGTCCCAGCATGCCAATGACTTGCTGAGAATATTTACCTTTCCTAAAACCCCTGAATTAGCTGGGTTTGCTTCTGAGCAGATCCCTTCAATGGATGGTGGGCATTAAGGGGCTCTCTTCTTGCTTACTCATCGTATGCTCCCAGTCCTTCCCATTTTTTGAGCAGTGACCCTACACCATGAATATCCAGTTACAGAGGGAATCGTGAAAATGGGCAATGTGAATCTATGCCCAGATACAGTGAAAGCATCCATCAATGCACTGCAGAGGATCATTCATGTCTTCAGTTAGAACCTGCCTCCAGGCATTTTAAGAGTTTCTTCATTTAATCCAAAAATTCTTTCAGCTTTTGCTTACTCTCAAAAGAGAAGTGTGGAGTTTTTACCCAGACACCCTCATTTCTCATTCCAAAACACCACCAGTATTTTTCAAGGCTATACACATGTGAGCCAAATATTACAGAGCATTTCTTTTCTCTCCTAACAAAAGCCATTAAAACATTATCTCATTTTTACCTCTATCATGACCTTTTTCCTTGTTTCTAATCTTCCACATCTACACAACCTCTTTGATGCTCTTTTCCACCACCTTCAAACCTTGATATGGTATTGCACAGCAACAAAGGGGCACTGACAGAAAGTGTTTCTCCAAGAAGCTGTTTTTCAGGACCACATGTCTGCCCTCCTGCCAGGCAGTGATCCCATCAGCAGCAGTGCAATCTCTGCTGCAAAGAGACTGCAAGTGCATGGCTCACACACATTCCACCAGCCTGAGGGTGTTCTGCTGGTTTAACACTGCAACTCTGTTCAGTTTGTTGGGAATGCATGTTTATTTCATACAATCATCCTCTAATAATAATAAGCTGGTTTTACAGTGAAAAACATAACTGACAGGTTTTACAGTGAAAAACATAACTCTGACAAGTCTGAGCTAAGACACCACAGAGAGACCCTTCCCAAGTGATGCTGCAAGAGCACAAGAGTCAGAAGACACCACCAAGCAATTGTGACTACCAGGCTGTGGAAAATGAGGAAGATGACATTTCTCAGTTGAGTACATAATATCTGATTGAGCTATAGCATCTATCTACCTGTGACTGATCGCAGAATATACATCAGATTTTTTTATTACTTTAATGCATTGTACATAAATAATCATCAGGATGTTTTCTTTCAAGATTTGTTTCAAAATTAGCAATTTATAACTGTGGTAAGTGCTCAGCTTGCTAATAGTGCATGGGTATGTATGTTTCTGGCATACAATTCTTATTCAAGTAAATAGAGTGATTTTCTCATATTCACCTTAAGTATCACTGAGACTCTCAGCTTAAAAAAAAATAATAAACCCTGGCCAAAAAGCTGAGTGGGATCCTCTTGGGATTGTCCATTTGAAACAGTTATTTGAAACAATTATCCTAACAGACAGACAGCTGTTTTAACAAAATCATTGACTTTAGACACCTTTTGCAATAATAATCCCACAGTGATTTAAGGAATAAAAAAATCCAGAAAATGCTAAGAGAGAAGAAAGGTATCACTAACTGTAAAGTAAACATTAAAGAAAGTGAACCCTCCAACAAAGAACTGAAGGACACTGACTTAATCTATCGAATGACAGAAGAAATTGTTTCAGAAGGATGAAGAGAGCACTGCATCCAGATAGGTATTGATTTCCATGGACCTGCAGTTCGCTTGCACTGCTTAAAGTCACGTATCTGTGCCTGGGAAGTTCCTTTGCAAATCTTGTGTTCTTTATTCCAACTGCCACAAAGCTCCCAAAGGGGTTAAACTGTAAGCCGGGATGCATGTGCTTTAGGATGTTTAGGCACTGCCTTTGAGATGCAGGAAAGGCACTAGAAAAAAGATGTGTCCCTGAAAGAGCATTTGACAATCTCCACATCAAGAAGAGAGAAGTGAATTCAGCTCGAAGAAGAGGGCTCTACTACAGAATTTTAACATTAGGTCCAAATAACACAATCTGGCCACCATCCACTAGGGAGGCTCAGCCAAATCATGACAAAATTCACAGGCAGAAGATCACAGAAAATCCTCTCTTTGATGGCAGATGATGAAAGGACAGGCATAAATTTTAGCTGAATTATGCCTGAAGTCGAAAATAGAGACAAGAAAGATAAGGCAATGGATCCTGAGATTAGGAATCAAAGGGCTTGCAGTTCTCATGTCTTTAGCACTGTGTCACCTTAAGAATTTTTTCAAGTCACACTATATTAATTTGATTCAGTTTCCCCTAAATATTAGATAGGAAGTATAAAAATAAATCATCAATCTATATATACTTTCTCCTGCTCCTAAGAGAAGGAGCTATAAAGTATAACAATGCAGCAGTTATTCACAGCACAAATTTGTAACCAATTTGCAATGTTTTATAGTAGTTTGCAGCCCCACACTAAAGAACTCCCAAGCATGCACACATTTTGAGTCACAGACTTTCCCACTCTGCAGAACAAATCACATTTAGAGTGTATGTATTTGTGGTCAGACAATCTCTTCTTACAAATACATCTATCAATTATTCATAAATAAATATTAAAAAGTCACTGTTATAAAACATGGTAAGGGGTACAATAAAGTACTATGCCATGTCCTCCTGTCAGAACAACCTACACCTTACACAGCTGAAGGACTAGGGAAAGAAAAGAATCTCACTGCCACAGTGAACAAACAATTCTACATAGACTCCCATGCTGTAATAAAAGCAATTGATGAGATGCCTTGATCCATAAAGAATAAAGTCATTAGGAAGAAAAGGAGGTGACATTGCCTCTGTATTTCTTGTACTTTATACTAATCCCAGGCAAAAACATGCAGTTCTTTGGCTGTTTTTCCTGAAGAATAATGAAAACTAAGTGCAAAAAAGCTGTTTTAAAATGTGAGAGCTTTACAGGAACGAAGGCAATGAGTGCAATGCCTTTAAAAACAAACACAGAAGTAATTGGGATGGTGAGGAAGAGGCATCCTAAGCAGAAGAAATCAGGAATCCATTAAAAAAGAAAGGTAAAAACACTGACAAGTAGTTCAAAGCAAATTCAACCAGAGATTAGATTTGTATAAGATTTGTTGTTGGTTTTCTTTTTATAGTGGTGTTAAATAAGCATTTGATTTTTCTTGCAGGGTGAGGACTGGATGCCTGTTGGAACAATGCATGATAATGTTCCTCAAAGAATACCAAAAGGAGCAGCCAAGGCCAGGACAACTCTTCTGCAGAGGAGAGAGGTGGGTATACAATGACTTTCTACAAAGTTTCACCCCATCTGGGGTGTGGTTGGTACTTAGTGGTCTCATAGAGACTCCCAGGGAATATGTGGAAGTCAAGAGCACACAGCAGGAGGGAATTCTAGGGATGGCTGTGGCCTTTTACACACCTCCCCTTCATTATCTTTCCTCAGCAGTTTTATAGCCCTTCTGAATTCACCGAGCAAAGATGCCTCCCAGGAATCTCTCTCTTTACAGGTTAGCAATTGGACTTCCACCACAGAGATCTTCAGTGATGGTTTGGAAACTGTTGATTCCATTCATCTTCTACCAGCTGGTCTTTGGGAGTAAAAACACCAGGTGAAACTGGGTGAGCCATCTCCTTCTGTCCTTCTCCTCTGAGGGTCTTTTGGAACCCTCCCTTCATTTTCTTAATTTGCTTAACAATTTCAAAATACAATAATTTCAAATACTTGTTATCAGTTTGAACAAAGCATCAGAAAGAGCCTAGGGAGAGCAGTGACACAGGGAGGCCTGTAGCACACAAGGAAAGGAATCAGGCTGCAGTGTTCTCCATGCCTGTGATCTGATGGTCCAGAAAGCCCTTCTCCAGACCCCAGTTTTCTCACAGGATGCCTGGAGACTGTCTCTCAACTTCAAATCACAACTCACTCCCAAGCACTCATTTACTTGCTTTTCCATACTCTATCAAGTGTTCATTGTCCAGCTTTGAGGAAGATCTGAGGAGAAAGAGCAAGATAGAAAGAACAGAAATTAAAGAATTGTGCTTAGTGACACATTCATGCCTCCACCCAAGAGCAAGTCTATTGAGCCCTGCCATCAGCAACACAAACAAACAAAGACAACCCCACAGATTTAAGAGTTTCTAAGGCTTACTGACAATCAATTGCCTTTTACTTGAAGATAAAACTTACCTAATTTAACCTTTGGATCTTTTTACACTTTGATTAGCCAAATTGTAATGCTCTCCCACCCTTAGATTAGCTGTTTTTCCAGCAATAAATACCTACTCCCAGTGACAAGATCCCTCCACAATTTCATTTTGATTAATAGAGAAGCTACTACTGCTATCAGTTACTCTAACATTTTACTGCAAAAGTAATTGGGTTTTTAACGCACCAGCTCAAATGAGAAATGCAACAAAAAACTGTTTCAGAGCTAGTCAAAACAGATATTTTCCAGACAATCACAATCATCTACCCATTTTGTTCAATCTAAGACAACTTCCTGGTGCAATTATTTGTGTTATTTAACCATTTTAATATTTTCTGTGTTTCTTGTTTGCTTTTCAGACAGTGTCTAAAGATACACTGCTCTCAAACAAAAGAGATTCACAGGCTGGTATTGAAATATTGAACCAATTCATTTCAGTATTTCCAAAATGTTAAAATGTTTTTGTTTTACATTTTTAAATTTCTGCTTGCTTTTCATTTTTCAAAACAATATAGATATAGTAGGAGCACTACATGAAATTTGTCAACTTTCATGAAGTTCCTTTCTTCCTTAGATGTCATTTTTCTGAAAATGGTCAGGTGGCCAGTGTCCCCACTCCCTTTGTAGACAAAAGGGAATTTAACACATCTACAGTGTCTGACTGGAAAACCATAAATAATCCTGGCACCACGCACTAAGAAAGTATGAGCACAAAATATCAACTAACTGGCTTATAAAGACAGTGCTGCCACCCTGGCACCAAATATGGAAAAAAACCTATGTGATCATGTAATCAAAGGCTGGATCTCAAAGCCCATGCACAAGGGGATTGAGTTAAGCCTGCACAGGCAAATACCTTAATTTTGTTATTTAAAAACTCAACTGGCATTTCATGAAATTTTAGACTTTACAATTTAAATAGCTTTAATTAATTTAGGAGTTGTGTGTAGCTAATGATGACTAATGTGACAGATCCATAATTATCTGCCTATCATGGTGGTAAAGACAGATGCTTAGACAGTCAAGTTTTTCATATTGTTTCTACTGAATCACAAATAAAGAAGAGCCTGTGCCTGTTTTGAGGCTCACAGTGCTTGGAGACAAAAACATGTTGCATGGGAGTCTGAATGTTCCTGTAATGCACACAACAGCAGACACCTCCTCACCACGTTGCTCAACACCAAATAAAATATAGGCTTCACCCATAAATGATACCTTACACTGATCATGAATTCTTATCCTGAACACAGTAATTGCCCCCTAAAAAAGACCATTACCATTTTTCACTGCTGCACCACCCCATTCAGGGTGCAGTGATTCCTTTTCATCATCCACCAGAATGCTGTTAACACTAGTGGAAGAATAATTTTGTGTGAACGCTTATTTTTCAGTGTTCTAATTTTTCCAGCATTTCCTTCTCTTCTTTATTTACTTCTTATTCTTTTTCTTCCCTCCCCCCCATGCCCCCCCCAAAAAAAATCCCTATTTAGAAGGATCTCAGTGTTGCTCTTGTGTTGGCTTGTTCATTACATTCCCCAAGAAATTTTTGAAACTGGCAGCAGTTCCATCTGATAACAACAGCAGGAGAGAAAGGTAAGTAAAAAATAATGGCCTGCCAATCATGGCTGCCCAAGAAAGATCATGGGTCTCAACCAGAATCTAAAGTGGTAATGGGAAGTTTTTTCTTAACAGACTTCTTGGGCTGCAAGTAAAGCAAAGTAAAGCCAGTGTGGCCAGAGGGATTTTCTTAAAGAAGATTATCTTCCAGCTCTTCATGTTAACACCCTCAGATAGTAAAAAACAGGAGAAATGAGATGGCAGTAATCTCTGGAACATCCTAAGAGGTAGGTTAACAAGTACTAAAGACATGTATAACATGTAACCTCGTATATTTCTAACATTAGAAGTCTGGAACTACCATAAAAAGCCATGGCAACAATAGGCAATTAATTCACACTTATTCAGATTACCATAGAAACTGGACCAACATACCAGAAATTATCTAAAATGCCTCAATTCAAACATTCAAGCAGTCTATAATTTCCATAGTAATTGAGAGCTTGTAATAACCATAGAAATATTATAAAATCTCTATGAAACACTATGAAATCTTGACATAATGAAGGCCAAACAGAATTTTAAAAATATGCACAGCTTTTTCCTGCATTATAATATACCACAGAATAGCCAGAAAACTTTTCATCTTCCAACATGAAATTAATTTCTTCCAAGAAATATTAATGCTATTCTGTCAGATGAAAAGAAAAATACACTTAACATCACAACAAATCACAACAAAAATCTGCCAGACAGAGCAGAGCTAGAGTACAGAGCTCAGGCTCTCTGAAGTGTTGCCTTGTTCATTTTTTCAATGTCTTCCTTAGCTCAGTGTTGTACAGCCCTTTTGTAAATGAAACTTGTGGTAGATATTTTCTAGACTGCCTACTGTTAAGGAAAGCTTTAAAGGGAAAAAAATATATATGTATATACTTCTAGTCCTGAAAGACATTATTTTCTTTCAAAAATCTATTGTTCTTGCAGGTGTCACAGCAGAAGGACATTATGTGAAAACTCTGTGTGCTCAGGAGCACTGTCCTTGACTCCTTGTATATGTGCATAGCTTTTACAAATCCCTAAAAATACCAAAAATTCTATTTGAAATATTTTTAACCCTAATATAAGAAGTGGGTACCTGGTAGTCATCCAGTATAACTAATCTTATGTAAAGTCTACTTGGGTACTATTTACATGGGATTTTTCAGTAGTTTTAAAAAGTATTGCTAGCAAAACCATTAAAAAATAATTCAAGTAATCAACACTAGTTAAAAGTGTGGGGAGAATCACTGATTCAGTGGATTTTTGAAGGTATCAGACAGGTGGAACTGATGCAGAAGTGAATGCTAATTATTGACTCAGCTGTGACAAGAAAGAGCAGTCCAGAAGAGAAATGGCCTTCTCCCTTTTGACTTCATAGGAAGACTAAGGATAACTACTTTCCCATGCTAAAATTTATCTCTGAACATTTCTTGTCACCAGCACCATCAACCCATAAGTCCATTACTTATTATGCCTTACACATAACATACTTCAAAGCACATGGAAGTCAATGGGAACATTCCCATTAACTCCAATTGCCCTTGAATCAATTCTTCAGAGCAGTTTCACACCAGTTGAGCTTCATAGCTTTTGACTGAGTTACTCCTAATTTACACTGGCAGTAGAGATTTCTGTTGCTGAATGTGAAAAGTCTTGTACATGTCTTTTCACACAACAGATAATGAAAAGACAAACATTCGTTGTCTGTAGAAAAATCAGAAAGGCAATCACTTTGTGCTGAATATTTTCAAAAGGTATTGTGGAAGACTGTTCTCTCTTAAAAATGTGTACAGCTTCAAAGGAAAAGGTCTGAGTGTACCAAGGTCTTGCTGGACAGAGAGACAATTAACAAAAGTGACTGAAATATTGAGAAGTCGGAGCCCTGGTTTGGATAAATACCCACTTTCAGCCTTTTCCATACTTCCTCAGAATACCCAAGCATTACCAATCAGAAAGTAAAACTCACAAAAGAATGTAAGCTTCTCATATTGTATGAAAACATGTATGTTTCATACACGTATGCAATGTTTCCCTGTGCCAGTGGCATAGTAATGTTTAAGTAATCAGCCCACTTTTCCTGTTTTCTTCTAGTTACTCTTCTTGGAGTATCTAAATTTAAGAAGCTCACAGAAAGAAAGAATGTCTAAAAATGGCTATTTCAAACTCTATTGAACATCAACAAAGTTTAGTTCTTATTTGTTTTGCAGTCCTGGTAGATTTTCACATCAAAACAACCACAGTGTTGGATCCAATTAGACATTGGGTATCCTATATTCATAAGTGTGGTACTCAATGACTTGATATAAGTCACTTAGCTTAGTTCTCTCATTATAACATACATTAAGTGTTATAAGGATGTTGTAAATAATTTGTCATTGATTCTTGAAAAACACTAATTCTTGGCTGAAATTACTAGAGCGATATAGCACTTTACCTTTCATTGAATGAGGTTTGGAATTTCCTTATTAATACCCCACACAATATTTTTCAGAAAACATACAGGGAGGTACAAATTTCTCCAGGCTGCAAATGCACAATATAAAATATTTAAAGTGAAATCTGGGCTTGGTGACAGTTATAACATTAATCTAGCTCTGCATCTCAGCCTTTGCAACAAGTTGAGCACATCATAACCCATAAAGACAAAGTTTTCTCAAAGCTGACATGCACTTTGATAGGCAACTTAAAATTCAAGGGCTTTACAAGAACCAGCTACACAGAGTATCATCTGTGGCTTCAGTGGTGCAACTCATGGCAATTTCTGCCGGCTCTCAGACCCATGTGTGCATCCCAGGGGAACCAAGCCCCTCATGGCCACAGCTGAGAGTCCAGGACACCAGAGATGCTTACAGCACACACGGAACAGGCACAGACACTGTCCCCACCCAGGCTTCCTCCTGACAAACCAGCTGAGATTCACAGCCCCCTCCTCAGCAACTATGACAGCCTATTCCTTTTTTGTGAAAGTGACCTTGCCTGAAAGAAGGAAGGGTTGTGAAACCCTTACAGACACTAGTTTAGAGATTGTGTGGTTGTAAGGCAGCTGAAGAGCAGATGCTCAGTGTGGGCACATTATCAAAGCCTAGTGAGGGGTCAAATAAGGAGCTGCCCCCAAAATTTAAAATTCAGAGACACAGTCCAGTCTGGTATAAACATATGTGATTGTACACATAAGTGTTTCTATTGAAGCTATGATGTCAGACTATTAATGATTTCAATTTGGTATGCTGATGTCCTCAAGCACCTAAGCAGACCTACACACATGCTTTGCATCATATATACAAGTTGAATTAGTATGTAGCTGACTCAGTGTCAGGCCACAGAAAAACCAGAATTCCTGTGCAAAGGCCTAATGTCATCTCCAGAAGAGGGCAGTACTGGCTTAAACTAGCAGGGCACAGACCCTATTAAAAGTCTTGGTTTGCAGAGGGCAGTACGTTTCTTAGACCAAAAACCCCCTGTCAGAATCTTGCAAAGATGTGTAAAAATCACCTCAAAACAGAGAAACAGCCTGCAGAGCAGTCCTGAGGGAGAAACCAAGTTTTGAAACGTTTTATTAACAGCATTCATATTTTGTACTGTGATTTGGGCAGAAGTTGGGTCCCTTTCTCACAAATGTCTATCTTTAGAAAGCCCTGGACAGGTTAGATGAATTGCTATTTCTAGAAAAAGGAAAGTGATTGATAGTGTGGTTTATCTCTCGTTTGATCTTGTAGAGCTCAATCTGCCTGTTTCTTTTATCAGTGGCAGAAGGAAGGGTTTCATGCTCAGAGTGACCTAAGTATAACTACCCCAGAGGCACAGAGAAACCTGTGGGAAGGAAGTCTACGTTCAGACTTAGACTCCTCTTACCTGGGTAACCCACACATAAAACCGGGAAAGAAACTTCACACATACAGAACTGACATTACTTAGAGAACTGAAAGCCTGGGACTAAAAACTATAGAGGATTGTTCACTTTCAAGCCACAGAAAGAAAACCCATTGTGGGAATTGTACAAAAGTAACCCCCATACAAGGGTCAATACCAGACAAGGTCAGCCTGCTTCTCTTAGAGGATCCTCTGACTGTCCTGATAACCAGCTCTCCTCCTTAAGCAAAAGCAATGGGATGGTGAGGAGCTGTGTGTGCTTTAGGAAGAGCCAGACAGAGGCAGGAGGTGTTTGACAAGCTAGGATGATGGGTTCCCACCTTGGACAGCCCAAGCAGTCGTTGGCCTCCGTGGCTCTGAGTGATTCCCAAATTACACATCATCCTGTGGGTAAAGCAAGCTCAAAAAACACCTTTGGAGAACAGAATTATTTAAGCCTCAGCCAGGGACAAAACTCATGGGAAATGGAAAGAAAAATAGGAGGCCACTGCCAAGGATTTAAACAGAGCTTCATTATGTATCAGCAAGAAATGAGTGCCAGCAAAGTGGAGGGCAATCAGAAGATAGCTTTGTTTCTGACAAGCACCATTCCTGACAGGCTTTGACTCTGATCATTTGACATTTTAAAGAGCTTTTAGTTATTTCAGGTACAGGAGGTTATGAAATGTAATTATAGGAGCTGGAAGAGGCCTGCACACCAGATAAAGGCTTGGCAGAGGTGCTTTAAAGCAAAAGTCAGAAAAACCAAAAGCTTTGTGCACATTTTAATGCGAAGAGCAGGAACACTTTCTGGGTCATGCATGTACCTCAGATCTGAGCACAGGGAAACAAATTCCTGGAGTAGTTGGGAAAGCACAAGAACTCCAACCAGAGTAAAACTGACCTTAGGAAATGTGAACAATGGCTTCACACTGTGAAATAACAAGATACTACCCAAAATAAAACTGGAAAGCAAAGGCCACACAAAGCTCAGTGTCAGGACACTTGTGGGGCCAGGATCTGTCCTACAGCCCCAGCCAGGAGCAAGGCAGCTGAGAGGAGACTAGTACAGCCCCGTACACCTTTCCAGGGAGGGCCAAGGCTGGGCTGGGATATGTGCCTGCAGGTGAGGGGTCAGGATCAGGCCCTGTAATGGGAACCAGGGTCAGAAAAAGCAAGGCTTTATAGCCCACTCAGGACCCTGACACTCAGGAAAAACATGCAATATTCAAGAAAACAGGAAGCCCTACAACACAAGGAACTTCTACCCTTAGAGGTAGCAAAATGCACAACCTCAGACAAGGACCACAACTTGGCATAGGCAGGGTGGGGAGGAAAGTTATTACAACAGACCATAAACATACTAGTGGAAGTAGTGGTGTGTCTGGCATGGACAAGAGGAATATACTGCTACCCACAAGTGTTCTGCACAAAACCCTGCTGAGCAACAGGATACTAACAGTCTTGGGTCAGTATTACTACACTTTAGATTTTCATCTTAAAGAATTAGGCAGGACTAGGAGAAGGGAGCCCTCATGCAGTGTCGCTGCTCATTTCTTACATCTGTGTTTTCAAGGTGAAAGTCAGTGCTACTAGATAGACTTTGGCTCAGTACTCCTCTCCTGCTCATCTAAACAGAAGGAAAACTTATTAACAGTTTGTAGTCGACCACTAAATGATTGAGCACTAAGCCAACAGACAAAACCTGGATTTCTTTACCCACAGCTGCACTGCTGCTGACCCCTAGGAGGTCTTGAGTGTTGCTCCTTATAAATATAAACCACTAGGTGTCTAAAAAGCATTTGTGTGTCTGAGATCACTGCCTTCAAAATGTTTTGCAATATCCAGAATTTCAGTACAACCCCCAAAAGGGGTTCTAGGTATTCCCCCACACCTTCAGGTTAATGGTGTACAGAAGTAGTCTTGTGACTGGCAAGTGAATTGCATTTTACCTTGAAGGAAATGGGAGCTTTCACTTCCACAGAGTATGTCTCAGTTTCATTTACAGGAAACTTATAGTTCAAGAAAAGGGAGAGAAAAGAAGAGGGATCCCTAGAGGGGGAGAGTAAAAAGACTATCTTTAGTCTATCAATGAGATTATAATAGCGCCGCCCCATCTCACATTCCCCTGGCAATATTTTTAAAATTGTTTTTTAAAACTATGTTTTCATAATTATATTTGCCTTTAAAAAGTCTTTTTCCTCCTTCATTGTTGTGGAAAAAATCCACATAGGCAACAAAGGAATCATTTGACAGTACACAGGGGGAAAGTGAAATTATTCCATGTAAAAGTGCTTTGAAATACACAAAAGGAATGTAATAAAAGAATTGCAATCTCTTGGATAATCGGTAACATTTATAGGCACAGTGATGCAGACAGCAATGTGATTTTTTTTTAATCTGGCACTATACATCAGGCTGAGAGCCTAAATTATCTCCTTAATCCACATACAAAACAGTTTTGGTTTTTTTCTCTTTAACTTATCATATTTCTTCTTTACTTAAAGGCTAGGATTTCCTGTTGTTCTTTATAGAGAAAAATACTGAGCGAACAACTGAAATCCCTGCACATGCAACACAGCTGGCATCTTATTTCTCTGATTTAATTCAGTCAATTCAGGACAGTTTCTTTTTAAAAAAGTCTGATGAGAATTCTTTCTGATGAATATTCTTTAAAGAGAATATTATGATGATAATGGCATCATACTGTAAGGGTGAACTTCACCTGTGTGATTCTGACATAGGACAGTGCTACAGCCAAAAGCAGGCTTTTCTAAATTAGTTTTTGGAAAACACTGCCTATGCTTCATCTAGACATCTGATTTTCAAGAACTGGCAAGAGGCAGATAAATGGAATTACAAATGAACCAGTCTAAGCCCATTGGTTCTATTGCTAACACCAGTAAGAACAGAACGAGTGACAATGCAGTAGTGACAAGCAAGCAGGCTTTATAATTTCAAATTTGAGGTTGACAGACAGAAAAATTATATTGCTGGATAATTCACAAGGGCACGATTAATGCAAGATTTCCAGTAGATTTATCGCGTGACAGACCCTGACAGGAAAAAGCAGTGGAAAGGGGTATATCGAATACAGCAGAGAAACACAACTCAGCATTAGCCAGGATCTGTCTCTTTGATTTCATTTTAGCAACAGTTGGACATAAAGAGCCCAGTCAGAGCACATAGCTTTGTGTAGCAATCAGTCAGCTATTAGGTGTTACTCTGTGATGATGTGACTCACTTATGTAACGACAATTAAGTTGCTGTGCTAAATGACTGCTACTGATTAAATGCCTCTGTGCAGGTGCTATTCAGATTTACATCCATCATGTGAAGTGTGTGTCTTAATGCAGATGCTGATGTATTTACAAATTAGCAGCTACAGGGAACGGAAAGGCAGCATAACCTCTGTGTTATGGCAGCAATACCAGAGCTGCTTTAGTCACAGAGGACACACTCTGATCAGATGATCCTTTTAAAGCATCTCTTTTCATTGAGGGGGAGAAATCCCAATACCAGTGAAGAATAAAGAGGGCCAAGCAATCTCTAGTTACCTCTTTCATCTTTTACTGCACCAGCTGCATCAGCACCCAGCATGACAAGGAATATAGCAACTGAAGTCATAAGGAAAAGAGTCATCTCAGGGAACCTCAGAGCTGCAGAAAAAGGTGTCCACTAAACTTTGCTATGGGCTTGCCTTCTCCTCAGTGAACTCAACTTCCCATAGACCATTAAGGAATGCATCTTACATATGGTTAGTGTTGAAAAGTGTCAGCATAGCTTGTGTGTTAGGCACAGTCAGTACTTTTGCCTGCTAGACAGAAGTCAGATCTTGATACTGGGGGATCTCCTAGAGACAGTGGGTGTAACTGCTGCAGAGCAGAAGAGAAAACAGAAGACTCTGATTTAAGCCTCCTCTATAATTTGGTAGTGAAATCTGTCACTGTTCTTGCTGTATTTAAAATTGGGCTCTCTCAATCACTTAGAAAAAATTAGACTAACACAAGTTCCAATGCAAGAAGTTCCTATGGCTAGCAGCAGGGTAGATTTTGCAAGGAGGTAACTCTCTCAGCTTGCCCTTCACTTAACAGTCTTTTCTGAGGAGTCTGGCACTGGATGCTGCCAGAACTGGGGACCCACAGGGACTTTTCTTTACATCCTCCTGACGTTCCAGCAAAGCAGTGAATGTCTACCTTGCCCTCTCAGCAGCACTGTCTGAAGAGCTGTGCTCCTTCTGAAAAGAGACACTTTGCATTTCACTCGGCTTGCAATAAGCTTCATGGGACAGGAACTGTGACAATACTATACACCCTGCCTGACAGACTGCGTCTTTTAAATATATTTACTTTCATCCTGGCTTTACTGCCACTACAGTATGCCAATAGGAGAAAAACAGGTTAAAAGCTAATGTAGCTGGTACAAAAGCAAACCAGTAAAAAGTCAAGCTTTCCCATATAGTCAGATGCTCTACAAACACGTCAAGAGTATAGCAACTCACCTCACAGCACCAGCTGAGGATCACCAGTACAAACAGGCAGAGAATCATGCTCATACCTCTGTAATCACTTTCTTTCACCACTGGCTCATGGTTGGTAAAAAACATTAAATGTCAAGATGTCAGAAGAAAATACTTGCTCTGATAGTGAAGGTGAGAGAGGATCTTAAATTCTACACAGAATTGCTAGCAACATGCTGAGGTAACAGTTATGCCCAATACATCAGCATCATACATCATAGCTTGCCCAAGGGTGAAAACTGCTGGAGCAGAAAACACATCACAGGGACCCTGAAATTCTGTTTCTGAAGGATATCTGTAATGCCATAGTCAGTATTCCTGGGCTGACAAGAACAATATAGGTTGGTAGGCTACCCCATTCTTGTCAATAAGAAAAAAGCCTAAGAACAGCATGAGCTACATAGAGAGATTTATGTCTCCAGCCAAGAGGCAACTGTAAGAAAACTCTTTGGACAGCTGGCTCAACAATGTGAAAACAACTGACCTTCAAAGAAAACATTCCAGTTATCATTTAGTATCTTTTCCTCCATCCTGAACAGGACTCATCTATATTTTCTCAAGTAACTGTATTCATTCTATGGTTATAGTCATATTCTTCTTGTTAATTCTGCCTCCCAGCTCATTTTAAATGATTTCTAGTGGGTGAGAAGAGCAAATGTAAACAGGTAAGCATTTTCAGAGTCTAAATAGCTGCTTCACTTGCAATTCTCTGCAAGAGTTTATGCAGAATAAAAGGTCTGCATCAGTCAACCCTAATATCTAACCTTAATCTTGATATATTATTGAGTTTATCCTTGTCTATTGCTGTGACAGAAACTGCTCATCTATGAGGAAGAAAATGAGCAGAGCCCTGTAATATTATTTACATGGTGTCAAAAAGATGAACAAAGCTTTCTACACAAATAAAAAAAAAAGTCCCTGCCTTTGCGATTTTTAATCTAGCCTTAAGGAGACACTACCAGTGGTTCCAGTGCCACATGGGCAAGAGCATTATGTGTACAGACTGGTGGTATATGTGTGTGGAGAGTCCAGGGGCTATTTTACTTACTATCACACCAGACCAATATTTTCAAACTACCATTCCCACAAGGACATCTTCAGATATCAGCCAAAAAAATTGCACCTGATAACACACATAAATTTTGGAAGTTCTTTATAAACAGCATCTGTGTGCTTGGCACATTTACAAAATGTGTTTTTCAGTTGAAAAAAACAATTAAGCTATATGTGTTGGCCTGTTGCATTATCTCTTTTCATGGTTAGCCATCAGTACCAATAACGATACTAGGGTTATGTTTTCTAAACATGTTCATTGACTTCAGCATATAAAGATAGAATAACCTTCTGAATTCACAAGGATTAACCTGTGGCACTTAACACACACCCTGATTTCTGTATGACCTTTAGTTGTTCCTAAGCAGTCTCTCAGTGCCACTGGCTCAATGTGATTAGGAAAAAATGCAAGGCTGAGCAATTCTAAGGGAAGTATAGCACAAGTTAATAAACAGCGATATTCAAGAGAACCATCCAGAGGGCACCTACCAAAAATCTCAGACAAAGGGGAAGAAGCACTATGTTACAAGAGGACACCAAGATTACCTTGTTCTGTCTGGGAAAGAAGAAAGGGGGGAAAGGGTTGCCAGAGCTGTTTTTTATGAACACATGAAACATTGTGAGCATGAGATAGGGAAAAGAACCTTTCAAGCCAAAGAACCAGAGGATAAAGACAAGTAATGAATACATTTAGCCGGCAAATTATGCCTGGCAAAGCAATTTTATTCATGAACAGCCTTCTAATGGAAGACAGAAGAAAGAGAGCAGGAAGTTCTAACTATTTTTTAATGGAGACTGATTAATCTGTGGAAGAGACTGTATGATCTGTTTGCACCTCAAAAATAGGACTTGATGACCTGGGGCAGGAGGGAGTTTCTTGCACAGTTTAAGCCACAGGGACTGGGATGGAATTTGAGCACTGTGTCATGCACAGAGCTGTCAACCAAAAAACACGTGATACAGCAACAATGGCTTGTGATCCACTATGTGCTTGGCTGTGAATGAGGGGATAACCCCAGCTCTGCTCTCTCTTCTGCTTGTATCCTGTTCAGAAGAGCTAGTGGATGGCCAGGAAGTAGAAAACTGCTGCTGGGAAGGTCAAGCCCCAGAAGCAGGCTCATGGTACTGGGATGACCCTTATGCCAAGGGATTTTTCTTCCGTAATTTCCATTTCTTGTCAGAAGCAGTTGAGCCAAACACCTTGCTGACAGGCACTATGGTTTTCTGCTAAATCACTCCTTCTCATGCCATTGTGAATGAATTCAGGAGCTCAGGGGTTCTTCTCAGAAACTGAAACTCAGCATGTTTCTCTCTTCAAGTAAAACCAGTGAGAGCAGAGGGCTGTATAGGTAAGCAATATATTCACATCTACAGGAAAGATGTTACACAGGCCCATTCTCTACAACTCAAACAGCTGTGAACAGTATGCTTAGAAAAGTTTCTGCCCTCTTCTCATAGAAAGATAAAAGACTAGATTTGTGCTGTTGCTTTTTAAATGCCCCCCAAGATAAGTAGCTTGCCACAGTGTTCAGGTGGGGGTCAAAGAGGTTCCACAAGAGATGGAGAAGTGCGTCTCTATAAATATTCAGTGTATCCAGACTGTTTTACCCAGAGCAAAGCAACACCAAACTGCTGAGTTTACTGTGGTGAGGCCGATCTCTTCTCATCAACAAAGGCTGAAAAAATGCAAAAGGTCACTTTCTAGCTTTCACACTTAGAGAGTGATCTGTTACACTTCCACTTCACTATTACTGTTCAAAGATGAAGCCTGTAGGTTATACCTGTTACGACCCTTACCCGTTTTATGTTGCATCTCAAACAGAACAACAGCTGTCTATATATCTGACTTCACAAAATTCTCCATAGAAATCATTGCCACTTTCTCTACCTCTCTGGGATGAAGATCACAGACTAAGAGAGATTAGCATCTCATTAGCTGGATCTGATATTGTCCCTACAGCTAGCCTAGTCAGATATTGCTGTGGAACCCTTGTCTTTGTACGAGCAACCAGAGTACTTGAGATGTCATGTGTGACTTTCACAAAGCAGGCTTGCCTCATAACACTTGACAAGAGATTTTTACACTGAGCCACTGGATGATAACCTTTCGTGTTATTTCACACTTATTCCCCAGTCCACACCTGCTCAGGTTTCCTCCAAAACAATCTGCTCTGACCCATTAATAAGTTGCAAAGCTCTACCCTGTACAGTGATGGTCAGTTGCAAAGACACATATAGGAAATTTTACCCAAGATGTTAGTGGGCAGCCCAGCTGAGAATGGATGAGCATCCATGTAGGCTTCCAGTCAGCACCCTCAGCCATTAAAATTGATGGGAAACAGGAGGATATAACAAAATTTTAGAGTGAAAAAAATCAGGCTCTGGTGTAGTGTGGTACCTGCTCCACCACAATAGAGACCAGATCCAGAGTAGGGCAGAAGGTGACTATGACTGAACCACTTGGCTAGGAGATGGTTGCACCAGTGCTTTCGAGGTAACACAAAGGGACACAGGGCCCTTGGGGCTTGTGGAACCTGGAGGAAACACACAAAGGTGGCAGGACAGGGCCCAGATTCAGTAAAAGATTCATAATTCTTCAGAGAAAGGGGGCTAATTGTAGTTAGGATGAGGTACTGGACTGAAATGCGAAGAAAACTCAGGAATCAGTATTTGTCAGATCAGAAAAACCACTAATAAATGAAACAGAAGTCTACTTCCTCTCTACACAAAGCTATGCAGCAATGATGAAGGGCTTGTGTCTGAAGGAGAAGGACAATGCATAGACAACAGCACCCTCCACTGGGGCAGGATGCTTAGCACATCTGCAGCTGCAAGTCTGGGTTTCCAGCACGTGAACTGGGAGAGAAGCAAGGCAGGCACTCTCCACCTCTTTTGTCACTTATTCTTTGGGCTTGGCCTTCAAAGGCACTGCAGTCACTTATGAAGGAGGCTGGGATGCAGATTAGCACTTTCCACAAAGGATGGGAATTGGGGCAGACTTCCTCCATCTCTTCTTCATTTCTTCATGTGCTCCAGGGGAAAAGGTTTAGTCAAGCTGCTTCTATTTTAACGTTACAACAGACGGTTTTAAACAGAAGGCATTTCCACTCAGCAAATATCTACCACTTCAGTCATTGCTGGGCACCTTCCTGTTAGATAGGCACAACAAGAAGGAATGAAACAGGCTTTTCTTCCTTTTCTTACAAAATTACACACCCCTCTGCAGTTCCTTCTGTAGTGCTGGGCATGTCAGGAACAGCTGCCCAACAGAAAGAAAAGCCTTCAAAGGCCCCCTTGGTAAGAAACAGGCACTTATCTAGATTTAAGGAGTGTGAACAGCCTTTAACTGGTTAAACACACAGATATATAGAAAGAGTCATGAAGAAAAGTGTCACATCCCCAAAGTACTCTGATAAAGCCTTAAGAGGAGTTACTTGGCTACAGGCAAGATGCCAGTGAAAGTGGTCTCCTGACATGAAACAAATTCAGATGAGTCAGGAAAGCTATAAGGTCACACGAAAGCCACAGTAAAAGCATCCAGAACTGGCCTTGGTGGAGGCAGAACTCGGTGAAAGCCCTGCAGGAAGCACAGCATGTGCTAACTGTGTTACTGTGAGAACAGAGAGCAAATCATGGCTTTGAATATCCTTCCAAGCAAGCCCAAAGCACTCCCAACCCACCAACTGACCACAAGAATGGAAATCTTATTTTATTTAATGATATGCCCTAGACACCTCTGAATTTCCCTGATGGGAGAGAGATCTTCCTTTCAAAACAAATTCCAGCACATTTCACTTGTATGAAAACAACAGTGTCAGCAGGGCTCTGGCTCTGTTTTTAGACTTCCCATATTCAGCGTATGAAATCATGTAAGAAAACAATAATAGCTGTATTTTCTTAAATACTTTTAACCAGACCATTGTTTTGGGGAGAGTTAGAAGAACATCATGATTCAGTACTGGTAGTGTCATGGCACATAAATAAAATTCTCACCGAGAGCATAACAATCACTTTGTTTTGATGTGCACAGCTGAGCAAGAAGTCATCACCAAAATAAACTTGATTCAAACACACCAGAAATGTTTTTGTTCCTTTTCTTTTTGCTCTTTGCACTGAATTCTATGGCATGCAATCTGCATAGACTAGAGATTAATATAACTATAGCTATTCGTTTTCAAAATATCTATTGACTTATCTTTTTAGCCTTTTTTAACTCAGCCTAAATATTTTTCATTGCCCATTATTTTGTTTACAGCCATGTGATAAAAACCATGAGAAGCAGATGAGTACAACTCTAACTTGTTATAGGAAAGAATGTGAGATTTAATTTGCATGTCTGAATATACTCTCTGCTTGGAAAGACAGAGCATGCATGAAATTTCTTATCATAGAAGCCAAGGTATTTTTAAGGTATAAAGTCAAGCATATATAATTAACTGGGAACAACAGGGAATTTGAGTAGAAACCCCCTAGTGCATAAATGGGACCCTAGAGGCTTGCAAAGCCTCACCTTCCATTCCTTCTCCCATGAACAGAATGCATAATCATTACTGAAGTAATGATAATTGACAGTTCATGGACAGACCTAATTTTGTTTCTATTTTAAAGCCTCCTCACATAGGAGGGGAGATATTCCCTGTCAGGCAATGCATCCTCATGATTTTTTTTTAGTCTATTTAGGAAATATTTCAAATCACCACTTTTGCTGTAAACTCCCTCTCATTGCTTACTCCTCTTCCCTACTTTCACATGCTGGCAACGATGCAAAGTCTTCAGAAATTTTCTATACAGACATTAACTATCCTGTTTCCCTTAGAGGTAAGAGTTTCTCCCTCACACATTGTGGTAGGATCTCAGGATAAGCAGGGGTGGGACTGACAAAGGAGTCATGACTTGCCACAAAACTGCTCAGGGAAGGATTTGGTCACCACAGTGGAAAAGGATACTGAGAGTATTCAGGTGGTATTCCAAGACTCCTTTTGTCTTCATTGCTAAAGAAGAAAGACATGAAAAGCTGATATCTGCTATTATCAATAAAATGCTAGGGAAGACAAAGCTCCTGTAGTTTTCACTTCCAGGCAAACTTCTAGAAGTTTACCCTACAGGTAAGGCACAAAATGCCAAGGTAATTTTCCTACCACAGGGTAAGAGTTACAGAGGTCTTGTTTCAACTAAGGTTTTACAGCTTAGGTATCACCACGTTGGGTATCCACTGGGGAAAATCCCACATTTTTGGCTACAAAACTAGTACAAAAATTTGCGCCCCAGTATCCAGACAGTCTACTTGCATTGCGACCTCAAACAAAACAGAGTAACAAAGAGAGCAGAGGCAATACCTTGTGGTCAATCACACTGAACAAATGTCATAATGTCACCAGGTTAAATAAAGGTCTGATTTAATACAGTATGACCCATGTCCACACACAAGCCCACTCATGATTTAATATTGTGCTTTTGGGCACAAGCAGCACATGCACTGCTGCCAGTTCTGATGCACATCTTTGTGCTTATATGGATCCCCACACCAGTGGCCAATGGCTTATCCACATCATAAATACTTCTGAGTTCCCTTCACCCCCCTTCACACAAAGTAAATTCATCCTAATCATGGTTGGCTCTGGTGGCATTTTAAATTCCTTTTTTAGACTGCAGAAAGCTCCTTCTTTTTATTTTTAAATGAAAGTTAAATTCTTATGCAACCAGACTCCAAGACCAAACTTTAAAGAACAATGCTGCTGACCTAAAGGCATAATATGAACCACTGGAGACAGCAAATCCATCACCACTGAATCAAGGCTTAGCTAACTTCAGATTATCTTCCCACAAGTGATTTCTTTATTGTTCTCACGAAAGTGACTTCTAAATTAGTGAGAAATACCCTGGGTGTTTATCCTATTGAGCTCTTTCTCTTGCTGCCTGAAAAAAAAATTAATCATTGTTTTAATTAATTATTTAGTCATGTCCCTTTTGCAAAGAAATATCTTCATGCAAGCAACTCTCACCATCAGACTTAAACAAAATCAGCAGTCCAATCTCGTTTGATTTAATAGGAGATTACAGGCCAAATATCCCTTTAATATTACAAAAAGAATAGTTCATCCAGGGGAAAAGAGTAAGTTGGGAAGATCTGGTGTTATTTGCCTTCTACTGTCAATTTGAGACTTGGAACAGCAGTCCTGTCATCCCCACAGGATTTAGCTCTCGTTAAAAGGGAATACTATTTTTAAAATATAACACAAATGTCTTAGCAGAATTCTAAACAGATGTATGGTAACACACAATCCACACATAAATAGAAATGGCCAAAGGCAAAACAACACAATTGGGCAAAAAGTGAATCTCTTCTGTTTAGTTTTGATATTTTTTGTAGATAAATATTGACTAACATAATGCAAGAGCATTGCAACCACATCCCCACTACCGATGAGTGACTGAGACTGATATATCTACTTTTTCTCATAGTTACATTTCTTGGCTCAGGTGCACCTTGAGAAAAGACCTTCTCAAGTGTACTTAGCAGCTGTTCTGGAGCCACCAAATTGATGAGCAACAGCAGTGCCAAGTCTTGACTACGAACAAAGAGGATATGACAAGAGATTTCTGTTATTGCAGTGGTACTTAGGTGACAAGCCTTGTGGAACAAGTACATCTGAGGGACATTTGGGACAGGCAAAGCAATTCAACCAAGCAGTGAACTTGGATGACAATAATTCATGTTAAAACCTGTCAGCATCCAAAGGTATGATACTGTCTGAGAAGTGAAGCTATCAGCCTCAATCTTGTGTTCCTCCTGTTTAAAAGCTTGAGCTCTGCTTCACTCCTGAAATGCAGCAGAGCAGCTCCTGGAAGGACAGAGCACACAGTGCACACAATCTACCTCCTCCCTCATTGCAATTTCCAGTGCTTTTGTTATTGTTTCTTTCCCTAATCTCACATAGAAGAGCAAATTCCTTCTCCTCTCCATGGTTGCCCTAACACACTGCCTAGACTAAGCAAGGGTCTCTGCAGAAGAGATTACCCAGCACATGGGCAGAGTAGAAACTGCCCCATCCCAGGCAACCACCTCTCTTAACATCTGTCTTGGGGGAAGGGAGGGTTGGTTTTCTATCTCTTCACATCTCTTCTCTTTGCTCATCTATGACTCCAGGTTTCTCCTGTGTGAAACAATCAGCTCTGCAGTATGGAAGTTTTCTGACCAGGCTGCACCTCAGCACGAAGTTGTCAGAAGTTTGTAATTCTACAAAATGCCCCAGGATTTTCCACATTACTCCTCTCTGCTTGGAGAAAGGTGTGCAACACCAGTCCTTATTTACTCTTTCTACCAATGATGTGCAAGGCCAGGATGCCTCCAGATCTGGAGATGAAAACCTGGATTTTGAGACTCTCCCCATTTCAACAGCCTGCTTATGCTGTCCCAAGGCTGTGCCTTCTGTGTTGGTCTCAGTCAGAAAGCCCTGAAGGTTTCTATGCTTTCTCTGACCTCAAGGCTGGGCAGCCAGGGCTGCACTTTTCACCAAGGTCAGAGGAAGCATTGACCATGCTGGACAGTGAACACCTGTGGGGGGTGGACAAAGCTGAAAGTTTTCAAAGCCCTACAGTTCCAAAAAGTCTGGTAATACAATTCATAAGAAGCCAGGAGGTCCAGAGAAAAAGCTGGTGTTTAACCAGACACATTGCCTCTGACTTCCCTGTTCCCAGATTTAGGTAGCATACCATTGTTACTCCCATTTTTTCCACAAAGAAATCCATATTCACAACATCTCAAAGGATATAATGATCCCTACCATCCAACTTCAGGAAATCAAGATGTGCTTTGCTTCCCATCTCCTAAGGCTCTTCACCTCTGTTCCCTACCTCTGCCCCTCGGTTATTCACCATGAGCATCAGCTGCTTGGTGCAACTCATAGAGGAAACCTCAGCAGCAGCATCTCTCACCTGAAGGAGGTCTGAAGAGCAAGGTGAGGAGAGGGAAGAGGAATCAGACTACCAAAAAAACTATTCTTTGTTTTCCAAACTGGAAAAAGAAATCAATATTGAGTTTCAGTTGAAAATAAAAAGGGTGTATTTGAAACACACTCTGTCTTTGACAGGGGAGGGCATATTTTCTACAACTACTAAGTTCTATATTTTTAGATACACTTTTAAGGGAATAAGTAACTAATAAGGTTTTAAAGTAAACTTACTTTGTAAAAGACATTTTAATACCAGCAAATTGCAATTTCAAAGCTAGCTGTTAATTATTAAACTTGAGCATGTATCCAAGGGTATTTCTGTTCTTCAACATAATAGTGTTGAGTTAGTGCATTAAGATAAAATACACTCGTTTGTTATTGAAAGGGTATTTTCCTCTAGAAATGTATATTTATTTTATCTTTATCCAGCTGTATTAAAAGAGAGAAAAAAATGGCAAACATTTCTTAGTATGCAGTTCAGCTTTATCTGCAGCCCAATGAACTAATTTTATTTGTATGCATTAATTTTATTTGTTGTTTCAAACATTATTTATTTCATAAATATATATAAATGTAAAATCCATGTGCTAACTTAATTATACATAACATCTTCCCCATCCTGGAGAGTGCCCAGGAGAGATGGAAGGAAAAGAGGGACAGGGAGAGGGTGGTGGGAATTATTTTTCTAGGAAAATGGAGGTACAAAAACATCTCAGGAGATTGGAAGAAGAGGAGGAACAATGGAGAATTTGGGCTGCATGGAAGGTCGTACTGCTGCTGATACTTTTAGAGGCTGGAAGAAGCGAGGGAGAAATGAAGGAGTAAACACAACTGCTTCCCAATGATACCACCATGGCATGTCCCCTTACCCAAAAAGGATGGCAGCAGCAGATCCAGCACTGCCTGGGGCTATCCAGTGCTAGACAGTCATAGATTGCTCTAGAGCCAGCCTTCACATCAGCTGGATAGGACAGGCAGAGCATTCTTCCTGGGCTGTCCTGCTCCACACAGCCATCAGCATGAGCACCACTAAATGCTCTCTAACCTCATCTCCCCATAGCTACAGGAGAGACTCAGCCCCCAGGGCTCCTCTCTGGTAACTCCCCAGCACCAGGGTTAAGGAGCCCTGGCTGTCTGAATCACTCTGAGTTTTGGCCCAAGGTGTTTTAAGATGGATAGCATTAAGATGGGACTGACTGTAACCAGTCTGGGGCTTCCCAGTCCAAGATAAGAGTCCAGTGAAGGGCCACTGAGGTGTTGAAGGGACTGGAGTACCTCCCCTGCAAGGAAAGTCAGAGAAATGGGGCTGCTCAGCCTGGAGAAGAGCAGGCTTGGGGAGAGTCTCAAGATAAGTATAAATACCTGAGGGGAGGGTGCAAAGAGGATGGAGCCAGGCTCTTCTCAGCGGTGACCTGTGACAGATCAGACTCAATGGGCACAAACTGAAATACAGGAAGTTCTCTCAGAACGTCACAAAACACTTTTTCCCTCTAAGGGTGACCAAGCACTGAAACAAGTTATCTAGAGAGGCTGTAGAGTTTCAGTCTCCAAAGACAGGCCCCCATGGCTGGCACACCCAATTTCCTAGTCAATATTTCATCATTACTTTTAAAATATACCTTCCAGTTCATAACAATAAATTGAATAGGCTTTCAAAAGAGAGGTTGCTGCAGAAAAGAATCGCTCGTATATTACTGCATACTAGTATTTGAGCCCCTCTAAGGCAGAAATAATACTACAGGCAGTATAGAAAAACCTTTGAATATGTTTGTACTTTCATATACTGTAAGTCTTGGTTTAAAAAGTGAAGTGTTTCTTCCAGAAAATTTACCTGGAAAAAAAAAAAAGAGCCATTTATCTGTTAGTATGTGGGGTTTAACTTAATTTTTAAACTATACCAAATTGAATGATACATATTTTTTTTTAAATTTTAACACAGTCTCAAATGTAATAGAACTATTAAAGGGAGTAAGGCATTATAAAAGGAATACTTTTTCAGTGCAGGAAATTAAAAAAACAAAGGAAGTTAGTACCCACCCCGTGAAAGGTTAAAGGCTTGTGACTTGAGGAATTTTTGTTGTTTCTATACACATGTATTCCTTTGGCTAGGGTAGTACACATAAATGGCGTTCCTTACTTCCTCTCCCTGTGCTCAAGGTCCAATAATACAAATAGAATTAGAGATAAATGTCATTTTTATGCTTGTTTTTCATCCCTGGCAAGTCTATAAAGTGATCTCTAGATAAAGTTTCAGGGCTAAAATAAATTCATGCACTTTGCAGTAAGCCTAGATGGGCTGCAGAGGTAGTTACATCAAAATGTCGTCTAATTACAGAAAATAAACACTTCCTATCAGACCCCACGCCAATAGCCTGTGTTCCATCTTTTTCCTTTAAAGGGAAAATCCCAGAGTTCAGACATAAATATTCTTAGGCTAGAGTGAGCTTGGAAGGCAGCTTTAGACCACACATCACTATTTCTGGAGGATGCCTTGAGCAGAGGGAGAGAGGGGTCCCACACCTTGCCTGCAAAGGATGGGTCACCCTGGCTCTTTGTACTTTGTTCCTTGCATTTACACAGGACTCTCCACACGGATGGGAATAAATTGGCACTTTTTAACACAGGAATGACACCTGCTGCACTCTCACAGGGCACCAACAAGCAGGCCTGACACCAGCACTTCATCACCACAGAGACTGACAGCCAGAAAATTGTTAAGCATTTCAGCAGGACTGGGGCAGAATTCCGATTAATATTTAAGTACCTATGTTTGCAGAAGCAACATTCTTATTTGCTTTAAAAACACTTCTCATTACAGTGTAGTCCAGCATTCATAAGGTGAAATATAGCCACGTGGCATTTGTGAATAATCCTATCCTTCATTTTCTTGTTTGAGACAATTTTCATAACCATACGGAAGTATCTTAGTAATTCACACTGTAATTGAACTGGAACTGCTGGATTAAGACAATCTTCCATCATCAATGCCTACCTGCAGAACCAATTTACTTCAGAACCTACCTCACAATTCAATACTGTGGAAATTGTCAATTTTCTGATTGCAACTATTGGCTGCAGGTACTGGAATGGCAGGAGACTGCACTGAGTCCATGAGTTTCTTCTGTATCTGGCTCTTACTGCCATAAAACACCTCAACCATGAAGAAAAAAAAATTGCTGTTATAACCTTGAATTATATCTCTGTCTGCAACAACAACAACAACAATCTGAGGTGAAGGTATGGAAAGATACTGAAGTAAAGTTATTTTCCTAGTTTAGGTGGGAGTTCCTGGAATTCAAACAAACTAAACTCCACTCAAAATAGTAAATGGTCTGAACCCAAATGTGGAAAATTCTAGACCTGAAGAACTGGTCTAGAAAGAAATACATGAGATGAGACTGGAGCACAGCTTAAAAGGATCAGGGCTCTTCCTCAATGGTACCTGTGCAGCAAATCTCTTAAACTGTCAACTGTTTGAAACCTTGTGAGCCTTTGCTCATGAGCCACAAGAGTTAAAGGAAGTGACCTTAAAGAACAATCACAATGACAAATCTTCACCATCAGTGCCAAGATGGCTGCACTTCTATCACTGTCCAAAACACAAAAAGCAAGGAAACTTAGTCTTCAATTAGGCATTGACATGAGCAACATTATGGATAAAATCCTGGAAACTAAAATGCAGTGAAATCTAATGGACATACCAAGCCAGGCTGATGTCAGGTGAGAACTGTGTTCATCTAAGAGAAAAATGTTAGATGTGTTGCAAGCTCATATCTTTATTTTATCATTGGATTCAGGGTTCAGTGACCAAGGTAAACTGGAATGGAGTTAACTCATTAAACTCAACTGCTCCTGATGAGCAGTACTTTCAACCATTGTCATTTCTGATGCGAGGCTGCAAGGACTATACATTAATTATCAAAAACGAATGGAATCACATATGCATGTTCTGGAGAAAGACTGTGCAGATGATATGTGGGAACAGACTTGGTGTAAAACCCCACATCTTCCTGTGTGTCAGTTGGAGGGTGTTCATTTACATCAGTTGAATTTCAGACTGACAGTGTTCAGAGCAATTTTTCAAAAGAGTTTGAAATATGAGCCTTCTTAATAAAAGGGTGGATTTATTTATGATAGTTTATATCTGCTTTACTTTCTTGCTACTAGTAAATCTGTCAAACAAGTTTTCAAGGTAGTCTCTAAATTCACCTCCCCAGGAACCTAATGATGATTTCATGTATCTTAAAGCACCATGCATTACTACTAAAGTGGTAGATGAAGCTATAAACAAAATTCAAATTATTTTGAAAATACCATTATTTATCTTAAAGCTGTCACTGTAGCACAGGAGAGATTGTTTCTACTCAACCACACATAGCATCATGCAAAGTTTTTATAATAAAAGAGTTA
This sequence comes from Toxostoma redivivum, assembly GCA_013397375.1. Classification (NCBI taxonomy): domain Eukaryota; kingdom Metazoa; phylum Chordata; class Aves; order Passeriformes; family Mimidae; genus Toxostoma; species Toxostoma redivivum. The sequence continues at coordinate 306,208 of VXBI01012028.1, forward strand.
AATGGCCACCAGTGAGCATAAACCAGCTGTGGATCAGTTCTTAACAGAAAAAGAAAGCAGAGTGAGTTTTGTGCTTGGAAATATTCCATGAATGAGTCCAACATAGTAATTTCATTTGATAAAGGAGATGTCAGTCTGTAATTCATAAGGTACTTCACTTCTGTGAGCATTAAAAACCGAGCCAGCTTAAAAGATTGCATATATTAAGGTCCTGGTCTCTTAGTCAGGCAAAATAAAATATTTTGCCTATGTCAAAGAAAAGCTTTGCCATAAGGCTTCAAGATGTATTGTAAAGGAGAAATATTGCCCTCTCCTCAGGCAGTAAAAACCTGGTATTCAGTGAGCCAGTATGCTTCTGAAGTATGAACATGACAGGATTTCTGAGCAAGGAGTAAGCAAAGCCATTTTGGAAACACATCTGCACACTGACAGGAGTCTGAGAATGGGAGTCTTCCCAGTCACAGTGCCCTTTAAAGAAGCCCTCCCTTTTAACTGAAAGACTCTGCTTTGCCTAAGTACCCCTTTCAAACCTTGTTTTGAAAGGTAATTCATAAGGAGTGTTCACACATGACTAACAGCATGGCGTTGCTGCTTTCATCGACCCTTGAAATGTAATCACTCCAAACTATAAAATAGCTTCTGCTGAGGAGAATGGATTTGCCTGAAGGGAGATGATTTGCACACCAGGGCCACCTGTCAACGCCCCAAAGCAGCATGAGCTTAATCCCTTCAGAAGCAGCTGTGATATGCCCTCTTGGAAAACTATTGAGTGGCCAAAGGACATATCTACCAAATCTAGACAGAGCATTTGAGCACAAATGCTTCTGCCTTCATCCTCAGAGCAGTTAGGAGGCAGTCACTCAGAGCAAACCAAAGGTACTGACCTACCTGACCCCTTTCCAATCACACGAGTTCACACAAAAAGGCTATGTCTGGATGTGCATAATCGTGAGACTGTCTTTAAGGAACCTACAAAATATTACAAGTGCTAGCTTCCTAGAAAAAGCTAGGTCTTCCTTACTCCAAAGAGAGGTTTCACATCATAGATGATGCTTCTTGCTCCACTGCCTGCACCACCTGACTGAGCTGGTACAAAGCCAATGCAGGCTGCTACTGAACTGAGAGGTACCTTCTTCATGTTCAATTTAGAAAACAATTCAGAGAGAGGGATCATTCCATAGAAAAATAAATTTCTGATGTATGTTCAATTTCGAAAACAATTCAGAGAGAGGGATCGTTCCATAGAAAAATAAATTTCTGATGCCCCCAGAAATAGATATGTATCCAAACCTTGCTTTAAACTCTGTATTGAAGGAAGCTGAGCAGCAAATAATCAAAATACAAATCCACATGAAGCCAATAGGGAGGTAAAAGGCAGTGTGCTCACCCAGGACTTTCTGGCCTGACTTCCATGCAGTATCCCAGCCTCTCTGAGCCTAGAACTTCCAAGTCTGGGACTAGAGGTCAAAACAGGTCACTTGGGTGAAACGAAAAATATGAGTTGCTTAGGTATTGTGGCATGAGGTCCATACAGGGAGGTTATTTGCAGTTAAATCAGTATTTCTGATGTCTGTGCATTTTAAACCACTGGTTGAAAAATAAATTAATCGCACAGTCATTTACTGTCAGACTGTCCTGCAAAGCTGAGGAGGCACAGCCAAGCCCTTCATATTGTAAGACGATCTGAAATACAGAGGATAGTTTACTTCTGTAAAATGGTCTGAGGAATAGGTGTAACACAACAAACATTCCTTTGATTAATGGTATTTCAGATAATAGCATATACTGAAAACAGACTATACAGAGAAATGTGAGAAACTCTATGTGATTTGCCCCTGTGTTTCTTCATTCAAATGTTTTTGTTAGTTTTAGACAGTTAAGATGACAATGAAGAATGAGACTGCAGAATACCAGCCTCAAGTATGTCACAGTCTTAGTGGAGAAGGCAAAATCTGGGCATGAAGAAAAAAAAGCTCCAGTCTTAGCTAAAATACAGCTACTTTCTTTCCATTATCAATTTTGAAAACACTGAAGGATTTCCCTCCTCTATCCCCAGTGGCCTACTCCAGGTAATTTTGTTAAGATTGAAATTAAGTTCTAGTAGAGAAAACCCTACAAGCTATGAAAAAGCTTCTGACATCACTGCAGTATTTTAAAAACTTTTCCTCTATCACTTAGCCATGAAGTATCAAGACAACTGTGCTCTGGTTTTCTCCATAACTTTTCAGTAAATCACTCCTGTTCCACAATAGATACTTAGTAGGATAAAAACTGAGAATCTCATACACAAACCCTTTTTTTTTAGTGATTTTCCAAAGCCATTGATTGCAGTGCTTTCTTTATCACTGAAACTGAATGTGTTTCTATCCCCAAAAGGTTTAAGTGAAAGGGATAATAAATAAGAATAATTCTCCTGATTTTATATAAAAGTCATGGCTTAAAAGGATCACAACCTGATTCGTTGTTTAGTAGGTATTGCAGACCAGATTTAAACTGTGTTTTAATCAATGGAAATCTTTCCTTGGGGCTTAAATTGGCTCCATATCAAGACACACACACACAGATTCTCTCTTCCCCAATACCTCAGAAATCTCTCAAGTTAAATGCATAAGCCCTATTACACCAGTTGCTGTAGTTTCCCAGCTTAAAGGAGGGAGATGGAAGTGGCACAGTTCAAGCAGTACAGTGCCATAAATTCACAGATGCTGACTCTCTGGGAAAAGGGCACACAGAAACTGATAAAACATATATATCCCACATATACAAACTGTTTTGAAAGAGCTGCTATCAGGCTGTAAAACCAAGCAGACAGAATAGCCCAGCACTGAACTGGGAGTGCTTGCACATCCTCAGAGCGGGCTTCATCAGCTCACTGCTCTGCACCCACGCACTCACACAGCTCAGAGGTCTCTGCCCACTCCTCCTAGCTCGAGGCTTCGACCCAGGCAGCTCATGTCTGCCTGCACCTCCTGGTGTGCATGATTACTGCAAAAGCATCACTGCACAGCCAAACCCACCTGCCTCCTTTACACAGGCTCCACTTGAACTGATTTGGCAGCTCTTTCACTTTGGTTCAGGACCAGCACAGGGGTCAGCCCAGCAGGCATGAAAAAGCAGTTCTATGAAGTGGCCTGCCCCCTCAGATCAGCTGTCCTTCGTTCTGACTTCATTCCTCACATCTTATGCTTGTATCCTCTTCCCACTCAGCCTTCTGCTGACAAAATACCTGTTTGCTCCATATCCCTCTGGCTAACAATTTCCCTAGAGCATTCTGATGAGAAAACCCTGGTACACTAATTCCTCCACATCTTCCTCTGTGAGGACTGTTACTGGATTTCACTTTGGGGTAGAACACCCGATAAATGGCCAAGCCTGAGACCAGGATACCTTTGTCCCTATAATTATCTTCCTATGTACCAGGCAAAGAGCAGCTCTATTCCATACCCATATAGGAGGAAAGCTTCACAAACTCTATTCAAACTTCCAGAATCAAAGAACAGCTGAGTGTAGTACTCATTTTCTGTTCCACTTACACTTGTAGCCACTGTTTGTATCTTTTCACCTCATATCTCAAATTTCAAACACTTTTTTCCAGTCTTTACTATATCACTCCTCATAAACAAGTAAATAATAGAAATGGGGAAATTTTGTTCTGAAAAGAGATTTTTTTCCCCTCTAAGAAAAATATTGCAATATTGAAACAAGTATTGTATTGTACATAATGTGACTAGTCATTTTGTTCCAGAAATTATGTTATATTCATAACCACAGGACAACGGTGCCTCAAGGTTAGTGCCCAAGGTCTGGCAGTTTAGAATTTAGGTGACAGCAATTGTATGAGCCACAAAAAAGACCACACTCGGTTAAGCACTGTTTAACATGCTGCCTACATCTGCATGGCAACAATGAGGGCATTATGTCCAAATGCTGTGATAACAGCCACATCTGAAACTGAAATCCTACGTTTAAGCGATAAGACAGTGATGAAAGCCACAAACTGCATGACAAAGCAGCATCTGCAATCTCAGTCCTAAACTCTAAGCTAATGGAAGACAGACCTGAATGCTAAAGGAACAAGGAGAGTGTCTATCACTTTTATATCCCATATTCATGACACAGAGGAAAGAAACTACATCTGAATGAATAATACAGAATTATCCTGGTCTCTGAATACTTTGTGATTGAAATGAATGGGCATAATAGATCCACAGAGCTGTAGGCCACAAAAAGCAGTAATTGATTGACCCAGTCTGCCTCCCTGTATTTTAGAAGTGACTAGCACCCATCTACCTAGTCTTGTACTGGAACCAGTATCTTGTACTTGAAGTACATATTCCAAAGAGGTGATATGAACATCAGAAGGACGGGGAAGAAATTTGTGGGGGTTTTGTTGCATTGTTACCAGAGGTCCTAGTACAAAATCTGTGCTTTATTTGCTGTCTCCACTGGTGTAATTTTAGCTTCCAGCTATAAGATCATGTCACACACTTGTCTAGACCTCATTACTCTCTCTCCTTGAAAGAACTTCTCCACTGTAAACCTGTCACCTCTTGATTCTCATTGCTGATAAAATAAACTGAGATACTTAAGTCTTGTTTCAACACCAGATCCCTAAGCCCTCAAAAAACATTCACTTCTGTCTCGGTTTAAGAGACAGGTATTTGCCAAGGAGAGGGATGAGCCCCTTTCCCTGTAATCCGCTCCCTTTTAATCACTATAATTTGAAATCAGACGCTTTCAGGCATGAAATATGGGGGTAGGAATAACAATTCTTTACTAATATATCTAACAAGGTAAACAGCAACAACAACAGCTATAAAAACTGACAACAAAACAGAACAGTATCGCTCAGTCCCAGTCTTTGGATGCAAACTCTCTGGGTTCAGTTACCGGTGCTGTGGGCAGAGCCGGTCCCGCGCAGCTGCAGAGTCCGGGCTGATGGCGGCGGCTCAGNATTCAACCCCCAACAACTTCATTTACATTTCAAAAAATCCTTTTGAAACAGCAGACACTGGAAGACTCTGCAACAATCTCACTGTGGCCACACGTGGGTCACATACTATTTACTAACAGCTTACTTAGAGGTGAGTTAATAATATTAACATATAGGTCACAAACTATTAATCAGTATACTGATACTAGTAATCAGTAAATCAGCCACAAGCATTACCTATGTTTCACCTATATGTCACCCTTCCTGAAGTACAACAAAGTCCTGTTTCCTATATAACATCCTTCTCTCTCCTTCCTCACCTCCTCTGAGAGACCCTAATTTCTGAATTCCAGTGGTTCCTTGAAGTCATTGCTCCACTCCACCAAAGCCTGTTTATACCTTTAATGATAACTTGTTAAAACCAGAAGAGTCCCAACTTTCAACAGTGTTAAGACACTGCAAGTTTGACATTTATTTCATCTATGTTTATGTTCTTTCGGCACTTCCACTTGTCTTTCACTTCTTTCTATAGCAGAATAAAACTTTGCTCTTCATCAGCCAATTGTATTACTCCAAAGTTTCATTCACAACAGTGAAAAATAACAGGTGCTAGGAAAGCTCACAACCTACTCTGATCTGTTTTAAGAATGGTTTTCTACTAGATCTCAAATTTCAAACTCATTTTCCTTAATATAAGTCTGAAAAAGTACCACTTTATGTCACAAGCTGAGATGTTCTGTGCAACAATAATTACTGTGTGTAATAAAGCACTTAATCTCTATTATGATGTCTACTGAGACTCATTATGTCTCAAAATAAAGTCTTAGCCCTCAGAGTAGTATTTTGCAGCTCTCTAAGTCTTGATGTTGACATTAGTAATAGTCAATGGTCATGACTGAGATTTCAATGGCATGGACACAGAATATAACTGAAATTAAGAGAAAACTGAGTAGTTATGGCAAAACAAGACAGCTCACTGGGGCAATATTTTCACATTAATCTGTGGATGACAAAAGTAAGACTGATCTTTGATTCTTCCCTTTAAGTGACACGCATCAAAATTAGTCACAAATCTGGATTTGGAATGTTGGTCTGAACGATCAACAAAGAACTTAGAAAATACTGTGACATTTCTAAGTTGAATTCTACTATTGAGGAGTGAATATTCCCATTAATTTTAATGATCTTCTAAATACACAGTCTGAAACCTCTCAAATCAGCAAAATTAAAGTTGCAGCTGCTCACGGTTTACTACATTTCCAATGTCCAGCTCATCAAACTCTTTTCAAACTGAATGTCACTTCTATTCTGTTGGTTTAGGATTTGGTTGGGGGTTTTTGTTTGGGTTTGTTGGGTTTTTTTGTTGTTGCTGGTTTTGGGGTTTTTTTTTTGTCAAAGTCATCTGTAGCAAACTGTCCTTTTCAAAAATCTCCCTCAGGTGCCTAAAAACTGAAACTGGCACACGCCATGCAACAGATGGAAGCAAAGTCATAAGATCAATGAGTAGAGAAACTTTGGAGAAGCAGCTATCCCATTCAAGACCAAAAGCTCCTTGCCATTTTCTACTGACTTTGCTAATCAGGACAAAGCAATTCAGATGTAAGAGCTCATTTATAATGTCATCCTTCAGGTCAGTCTCAGACAAACAGTGCAAAGCAAAAGCACTTTGGTGTTCAATGAATCATGTTGTGGGTTTTGAATATGGAATGTGAATGAGCTTGCTGCCGAGGGAGAGCAATGGGCAGGAGCCCAAAGTGTCAACAAATGGAGAAGTAGGTGTGAAAAATGAGGTTGTTTGTGAGCCTGGTGAATGGAGAATGAACGGTCAGAAGGATGAGGATGAACAAAAGTGAGAGATCACTTGGCTAAAAAGTGGCAGTGATTTCTACAAAATGCCAAGGTGAGTATCTGAAGAGCAATCTACTGTCTCTTCTCCCCAGAAAATCACAAACTAGGTGGGCTTTAAATCATTAAGTTGAAGAAAACTGCATCGAAAGCAGGTATTACTAAGAAGGAAAGGTGCAACTGCCACCACTTTGGGCTATCCAAAGAGAAACACTCTAATGGGCAGATATCTCAAGGGCTTGGAGTCTCAGCAGTTTCTGAAAACAGGATCCACTTAACGAGTTCCAGTTGGAGCACCAAAACAATGAGGCTTTGTTGTTGCTGACAGACAGAAACAATCAGTCAGGGATAAAAGAATAAGTGTGAACAATGTAAGCCCCTTGTTTCTGCAAAGATATCTATTTTTAGATGGAAAAGTCAACATAGTGGCATACAGCCACAGGTTCCAGCATGAGCAAATGTGCACAAACAGGTAGCCACTCTGATCCTGAAGGAATTTCCCCTTAACTCCACCAAGACCAGAAATGGATGCTAAAGGCTAATTCTCCGGCCTGAATTCTTCCAATTCTCTGAGTAGCTGCAATAATTTGACCTGTGAAGTACAGAGGTGAGAAATGATATCATCATTGAGCCCCAAGGATTTTGTGAACTCATCTGACTCAGAAAAAAACAAAAATATAAACATTTTCCAAGCTCCAACCATACAGCTGATCCTCATACTGCTGCCAGTGAAGACTTGAGAGACAGCAGTACACAGAAAATCACCTCACAGAAAAGCCAATAGGAGATTACCCTTCCTTTGTTTCAGAACAGGAGAGAAAGGGACACATCCCTGATGGTTTCTAGGAGGCAGCTTCTCTGTTGCTTTGAAAGGCCAAAGAGGCATCTTTGGTTTTATACATCCAGCTTACTTTTGTAATCAGTCCCATCTGCAGCCAGCATTATAAGATCAGTTCTTTAACCCAGAGGTAAACACTATTTCTCCTGGATGATTTACAAGCAAGGAGTGAGAGAGGTGTTATCTGATCCTGGAGCTTTCTTAATGGATCATAGGTACAACTCCCCTGTGAAGGCTATGAAAGGAGCAGAGCTTGGGTGCCTATGGCTAGTACAGGGAGTGCAGCTCCAGCTGGCAGGGTGAACCCACACACCTGGGTGCCAACACCCTGTTGCACAGGGGTGCTTAGGAGAAACCCCAATATTCATTCACTTCCACCCCACAGATGTGGATGCTTTCAGGACTCTACCCAAACCCTTCCAAGAATAAAGCACAGTTGCATAGCACATCTCTGACTGACAATCCCTGTTGTGGGAAACGTCAATGGATGGATGTCAGCCATTTCATTTACAGGTGGTTTTCCATCTGGACCTGGACTGTTCTCCATGGTGGTCAGAATTGCATGGGCAGCATGTCACAGCCCACTCAGGAGGGGGCATGCTATTCATTATAAATTCTCATCTGGCTGAACAAAGACACCAGTCCACATGCCAGGGATCTCTTATATTTCAATATATAGTCACTGTAATTCCAGAAACTAGCCCACTATATAATCAGAGAAGTGCTGGCTAACAAGCTCTCACCTTTTATAACTACCTTTAACATGCACCCAATCCTTACAGCAAACTTCAGTACCAAGTACAGGGTAAGAATATGATAGCTGCCAAGACAAAGCAAGGGAGGACAGAAATAAAGACAGAAAAAGGGAGAAAGAGAAGGAAAAAGATCACCAGTCCTTAGATCCCATGTTGGTCCTGCCACCAGGATAGTCCAGATCTGGGGTCAACAGAGAGAGAGACTGAGAAAGGGACTGATTCACTCCTTTTTCTCGTTTATCAGGTGCACATCTCTTATGTAAAATAGGTTTTTCACAGCATTCACATTACATTATTTGTGCATGCACAGTCCTTTAGAGCCCTCCAGAAAGTGAGTTGGGCTGAGGGGGAGTTGATGCAGACACACAGTATAAGACTCAAGGCAGAAAAGGAAGCTGGCTGAGAATAGTGCTGCCCCATCTCCCCAGGACCCTCTCTTCCATTAACAACTTTCCTCTCACAACAGTCAGAATGCTTGAGAATAAAACATGCTTATCTGCTTATGCCTGGTCCTCCACACAAGATTACCCTGGAAATGATGTATTTTCTTCTTGCATGAGGTGGCAACCATAAGCATAGGAAAACAGACTGTCACACTGCAGCTGAAGGGAAATAATTGAAGGCCCACAGAAAGGAGATAGAGAAAGATATGATACACAACTTGCTATAGTGTAAGAAATCCCAGCAATTCAGCTTAGGTTACAAGCATACAAAACATTTGTGTGCATAATGCATTTACTGCAGTGCCTTCTTCCCAGCAACCTCCCTGTCTCCAAACTCTACAGCCTAATTTCTTTTACATGGTAAGACCCCAGTATAAAGCCTCCCACAGAACATTTTGCATTTTTTCAGGTCCCAGCTACAAGTAATGCAACTAACCTGGGCATACCAATTATTCCTCTGCAGTGTTTCCAGTGTCCTTGAGGGGTTATGGGCTATAAGGGTGAAAAGCTCTAGTAGCACCTGTACTTTAGAGAAGCCTGAGGAACAAAAATCCAAGTGCTGTAGCTAAAGAGTGTTGTTGGTTCCATTAACCAACAGAACAAGAGAAACGTGCAAGAGTCTCACTTGCATTCAGCTGGCAGTGGAAACTACCCCAGTTGCTCTGTGTCATGGTTTAGAAATTGTATTCCCCAGTTTAGTGCTCCCACTGACACTCTCCAAACCACATGCTCTTCACTCACTCACTCACTCGCTCCTCCTCCCTCTTCCCCTGTGGCAGGATGGCAAGGAGAATTGGAGCCACAAAAGGTAAAGCTCACGGGTTGAGAAAAGAACAATTTACTGAAAACACCAAATGAAAATGAACAATAATAGCAAATATTAATAGTTATTAATAACAAAGGTGTGCAAGAAACAAAGGATTTTTGCACATGAGTTCTTACCCCTGACAATATCCAACCTCTCCCTCCACCATACTACACCAACCCAGAAGGGACCCTTTTCCCCATCCCTGGAAAATAACCTGAGGTGGTACAAAACAACCTCCGGGCCCCAGCCATGGCCCCTCCTGGCCACTGCAAAAATTAGCCCTGTCCTCCCAACCTGGGACACTCTGTTAAATGCATAATGAGTTCAGGAGTATCTACTTGTGCTTGCTTCCCTCAAATATTTACTCAAAGGAAAAGAAGCAAAAACAATCACCTTGAGAGTGCAGGACCAACAAATGCATTTTTTAATTAAAAAAAAAATTATCAGGAAAAAGAAACCACAGTTCACCACACTTTTGCCTTTGAGATACCTCTGAATAATTTCCTGCTGAGAAAAAAAAGGACAGTTGAAAATACAGTGGGCTACTCACAGGCAATATCTGGTCCAGAGTAGTGCTCATCCAGCTTTGTTATGAAGCATTCCTCCAGATTTTCACATGCATATTTTACATCAGTGTATTATATAGAGCAATTTGCACAGGACATTCACATGAAGTTATTTGTAAGATGAAAGGAACCAGGGGATGCTCTTTTAACACTGGAGTACAGCTATCTAGTAATTTGGAGTCACCTCCTATGAGAACGTATATCCATCCATATGTGTGCATGCATGAAAGAGTGCAAGAGCAGAGAGACAATGCTCCTTACAAAACTGAAAAGCTCCATGTTGAGGTGAGAGGCACTGAAGAGTAAAACCTCCAACCTTATATGGGCTCTGAGCAACTGGGTCTAGTGGGAGCTGTCCCTGCCCATAGCAAGTGATTGGAACGAGATGATCTTTAAGGTCCCTCCCAACCCAAACTATTCTGTTAATCTATGATGATTCTATCATTGTTTTAGATGAAAGGATTTTGCAAGCTTTTCCCTATGAGTCTTCTATAACCTTACAAAAACTATTCTGTGCTGCTGAGGCTTCTCAGGTAATGCCACGTGAAATTTTTCAACATATGTATCATTAAAGATAAACACACATAAATATGTACATACACGTATATAAATGTCTATTTATACACGTGGACATTTATAAAGTATGCTTCAGCTTGCACTATTTCTAATTTTACACACAGATTTTGGATAAACATGAAAGAACATCTAATCGTGGCAGCATTATTATTACTTCAAAAATTTTCAAGTAATACATGTTACTAACAAATTTTAGCCAATTCTGACATGATACCACCATCATACTTCCTGTTTGACTAAGAAAATAAAGACATACAAAAGGAACAGTTTACTGACACTGAAAACTACATCACCAAAGTAAAGGACAAAATCATGTTTGTCTGAAATTTTTACTTTCTTGAACTTGTCAACTGCTAAATATACAGGTTTGATGTTGATATATTAATATAAAATTCAATTTTGAATATGTATGCAGTTTGCATATAAGCCATACTCTGAAATGCAGGGTAATATTTTTAACAAGTTTTACACAGTTCATTTTTAATTCAGCCATGTATTCTCAAACGATCAAAGTCAGAGACTTAAAAACAACAGAGATTTAAAAACAACACTTGAATATATTTTTTAAAAGGTATTTTAAGATAATTGCTGCACAAGGAGATGTAATGTGGAGGGTAAGTAGCGGTGGGTTTTTCTTTCAGGCTTGCACAAGCAGACTATACTACATCTCAAAGATGCAGCATTATAGAATCTTCTAGAAGCTGGGAGGGATCATTAGAACTATCTGGCCTGATTCTAAGTCTCATGCAAATATCCTGATGCTACACGTATGCTTCATTCCTGCAAAAGTCGAAGTACGGGGCACTCATGGAAAATAAGATGGAGGGATGCATCATCCTTATCTGGCAGCTCTCCAGTCTGATCCTGTGTGACAAATGTGCAGGTGTCCCCAGCAGCTGAACCTCTCTGCCTATTAAGAGACAGGACACCAACACCCATCTAACCTTAGAGGGAAGTATATTTGCTGCCCTTAGCATTAGTGGCAATTACCATTGCCAAAAGCATGTGAGCAGGGCACGGTCATCAGTCCTCTCAGAAAATGCTCAGTGTCAGCAGCGAGCTGCTCCATTCAATTTTATACCTACAAAAATGCCACATGCTTATCAGCAGGGTCGGGAAGCAGGGCTACTACTCTTAGCTCCCCTGCAGCCTTCAGGTGCCCACACACACTAGCAATGTCACCCCCCCACCTCCAAAAAGGCCAGCAGAGGAAGCTGAAATATTAACATTCCTCTCAAAACTGGGTTTTAACATAAGCACAAAATTTTTTTTTTTTTTAGAGCAACAGGTTGTCAACCACAGGAAAACACCTACAGCCTGATTTCCTACTTTGCTTCTACTGGACTCCTGGCAACCCAATCCAGTTGCTGTGGAGCTAGAGGTTGAAGAGAGACCCTGACATGGGGGCTAATGCACCAGCAGCTGTCTACACCCTCCCTTTGCTTCAGCTGTAGCACCCCAGCATTCCAGCCCAGCTCCTTTTGTCCAAGCACACAGCCAGCAGACACAGGATTTCCCAGTGCTGGGAAGAAAGATAAACAAGAACCCTCCTTGGATGGTGTGGCAGTAGACTAACATAGAGGTACCATGCCAACATATGCTGCCTCTGTAAAACCAGTGATCACACGAGTGAATTTGGTCCTGCTGGGGTACCTCTGCAACACAGATTTGGGACTGGGTGTCTACCTGTGGCCAAATGGGATCTGCATTAATTTAATAGAACACAACTGTTTTGACTTCACAAAGATCTCTTTCAATATGTTCCAAGGGAATCTGGCCCTGTTTCAGGTTATGTTTTGCTTATTCTAGCTCTTCCTGGAAAAGGATTTTCTAACTAAGTTATTGCAAATTTGCTTTCTTGCCTAGGTATATTAGTACTTCAAACCCAGCCGAAGATAATAATAGTTAAAGTATATAGATTTAACAGCTGAACTCCACCCAAGCTTTTATTTTAGTGTGCTATTCAGACCTTACCCATTCCTTGGTCTCTGTAGACTTCCCTCATCAGCATTTGAATATGCACAGAGAAAAAAGGAAAAGCAAACAAAATAAACATAATTGGAGACAAGAATGTCAGGGTGTAAGTAGAGGAAAACGCTTAATTTTAGATAAGCACTTGGCTCAGTGTGTTAATCTGCTGCTCAGGAACACTCACTCATGCTGAAAGTATTTCACTCACGGTTAGCCCCAGCACTTCAAACCCTCTCCTGACAAGGCTTCTCACTCTGTGAGCACAGGGGTGGCAGAACGAGGCCTCCATGATTTATCCACCTTCCTTGTAGAGCCACCACAAAAATCTGCACAAGTTGCATTGTTCTCCTTGCATAGGCATGACTAGGACTGGTCAAAAGTGATGATACATTGGCGCAATTAAAGTGCTCATCTGCACCTCTGACCAACTAATTAGGCTGAAGACACATTAATTAGGCTGTTGAGCTGAACAGCATCTTGGGGGCTGCTTGCCTGGCACAGACCATTGTCCTGACTTTCTAACCAGGGCAGAAGTGGATGAAAACACTGGTTTGTTCGCTTGTGTGTTTTAATTTTCCTGAATCATAAATTACACATTTTTGGTTGAGTTGTTTGAATTGGTTTTGTTTTGTAGTTCTTCTCAAATACAGGTAGAATGAAGAGCTGGGGGTCACTGAGTGAACAAGACACGTCATTTGTTGAAGTCCAGGGATTCTGGTTTGTCCTGGACACAGAAGAGTTGAAGACAAGACCATGTATCCAGATACCCCAGCTGCAAAAGCTGTTATATAAAGCTGATGAAAGACTCAAATTAATTTGTAAGAGTTAGGAGTTTGCTATTTGGACAAAAGACAGTGTCAAAGTGAAAACCACTGAATATACTTCATTAGCCATGCCACTGTATTTAATCTACTAATATATTTTTCAGCCATGCCAGGGAACACAACCAACACCCTTCTTCTCAGTAAGGCTTCCTGAAGGATTAATTTGACCCACTGCATTTTGCAGGCAGCCCCTGTCCTGGCAGCCTTTTGACTGTAACTCCACAGCTCTCAGCTTGTGGCAGGCGAGAGAAGCACAGAGAGCAAAAAATTGCAAGAGCCCCAGGCTAGAACAGTGCTGGCAGTAATCTAAGCCCAGCTCAAGGTGTGTGCATATCCTTCCAGTCAGGGCCTCATAAGCTCATTTGCATCCACTCCTCCAACCTGTTTGCTTCGTTCCCCTTCCCTAGTGCCACATCTTCAAACACAGAGAACATTCCAGTGAAACACTACAGTCTTACTGCTCCTATCCCAAGGTTAGCTTGCAAGCACACCCATTTGTAAGGGCAGAGGCAATCTCTCTAATGTAGCCACAAGGCAAAATGAGGAACTAGCTCTTAGTTAGGTAAATTGTTGTGATATCCTCATCAAGCCCAGCAAAGGAAGAAAGCAAAGCAATGGACATCATCAAGGTTAGGAAGGATGTATTCAGGCATTAAACACACAAAGCAATATACTCACCTCAGTGAAACTTAAAACTGCCACAGATAACAAACAGCAGACAGCAAATCAGTCCTTCAGATACCAGGAGAAACTTCTGAAAAGCAGTCATTAATTTGGCTACTGTGATGAATTCTTCCATGGTGAAAGCAACAACCCACTTCACTGCTTCACTGATTCATTGCCTGGGAGGCCATGAAGAACACTGTGATAATTTAACCTGTCTTCCTGCATAAGACTTCAGCTACCAGCAATCTTTTATAATGCCTTCAGCTGGTAGGAAAGGGGTGGTTTTGATGAAACAACATTTTTCATACCTTTGCATGCAGCTGTTGTCTCACTCCATTTCTTGTAGGGAGGGAGTCTCCTCCCACCTTCCTGCAATGGAGATGAAGCCCAGCAGCGGAATCACTACAACTGGCCCTATTTTGCTTTCCTTTTGTACTCAGAGAAATAGAGAAGCATCCCACCAAAGGACAAGCTCAGCAGAGCAAACCTGCCTATTATACCAACAGGAAACAGGTTACAGCTGCCAGATGCTCACACACTTTGAACAGTGACATAAGTAACTCTCACACTAGAGATGCAGCTCTCAATTCCAGCATTGCAGTCTGGGACAGGCACAAGTGCAGGGCTCAGGGTAGTCTGCAACACCTAATGGTTATTCAAACCCTAGGTAAGCCTAGTTCAGTCTTTTTCTTTATTTCTCATTCTCCATCTGTCTGAAGTGGTATCTGCTGACACTCAATTTCTGCTCCCCAGATGTGTTTTCACTGCTTAGTACTCTTGAAGCTATTCCAGATTGCTCAATGACATACAAAAGGCTGGAGCAATGTATCAAGTCTTTGGGCAAATCTGCCTTATATGAGACTTACATAACTGAAAATACCAAATGCCCTTATATCAAGCTTTACTTAGAAGCCTATTTGGTATTACTTGGTTTAAAGACACTGGAAATGTCCACTATGCCTGCCTGTTCATGGCACAGGGGAAAAAATGCATTGCTATTTGAGAATATTTCCATCTGGCTGTGGACTTAACAGGTGTACTGGATCCTGACATTTTTTTTATGTTAGACTGTTATCTACTGAATATCCATACTTCATATGAAATTATAAGTCTCCCACAGGCCTTTTCTCCCTTAACCACTTGAACTTTTCACTAGTGAAATTGCCTCTTGCATTCTGTACCTGTTTTGTTTGGCTAAAAGCCCTCCTGGCCTTCAACAAAATTTCCCCTCCTCCATAGAATGTATCTCTCAGTATTCCAAGTAAGTGGCATTACTAAGTCACCTGTACCTAGTTTTCATGTTGGCTACTCTTATTACAGCCTTGAAGAAGGGGACGTTGTGGGTACAATAATTAATTAATTTCCTGTTAATTGCTTCAAGTAATAGACCATGTTTCCTCATCTGATCTAATTCACATTCCTAGCTCATCCCAGCTAAACCAACCTTATCTGCTATGCTGTCATAAACGACAGAGCACTGGATGGTTTTGCCTTGCTTTTGATACTAAAACCCATTCAGACACATCATTACCAGGAATTCCCCTTTGATGATGTGTCTCTACAGTTCTGCCAATTGGTATCTGTCCCCATCTCAGTGAAATTACTAAGTTGTTTAAAGTGATGTCATGAAAGCTGTGTTATGACTCTACTAATGAAGAGATTCAGCTTCTGGTGACTGCAAAACTCCACTTGCCTTGAGCTGTATATTAGCAACCAGTGCCACTTAAATTCATCACTCAAGACTAAAATATATGTATAAAGTGCTAGAAGAGACTGCATTTCAAAAGAAAAGGAACTGCATTAAAAGAAGCAAACATAAAATCTTTAAATTTTTACATTATGTTATAAAAATAAATATTTATGTTGTTGTTGGGGGTTGAATCATTTCCCTTTTTCTTCTTTCTGTGGAGTTTTTCCCATTTTTGTGCTAAGTATTTGTGGCTACAGCTTAGTAATAGTTTCGCTCGCAGGAAGGTGGGGGGGGAGTGGAACCAGAAAAAGGAAGGATGGGGACAGGGCTGGGCGCTGGGGCTGGGGGCTCTCGCTGGCTCACACGTGGAGTTGCAGGAAGACGGCCAGGGCTCCTGCCTGGCATCGTCCCTGCAATCCCAACGCCAGAAACCACATTCCCTGCTGTTGGGCCTTGCCCTGCTGCCTTCCTGCTTCATCCTACTGCCGAGCAGCACGGCCACACCGTGAGGAGGAGCGGCCCCGCCATCCCTCTCAGCCCTGGGCCGCCGCCGCCATCCCCCAGCCCCTTCAGCTGTGAGAGCTGCCCTGCCCACAGCACCGGGAACGGAGCGCAGGAGAGGGAGCCTGCATCCGAAACGGGCTGGGACTGAGCCGTACTGCTCTGTTTTGGTGTCAATTTCTAAAGCTGTTGTTGTTGTTTTCTGCTGTTTGCCTTGTTAGATATATTAGTAAAGAACTGTTATCCCTATCCCCATATCTTCTGCCTGAAAGCGTCTGATTTCAAATCGTAATAATTGGAAGGGAAGGGGGCTGCACTCTCCATCTCAGGAAAAGGGGCTCTTGCCTCTCCTTAGCAAATACCTGTCTTTCAAACCAGGACAGTTGTCACAGTTATGTGAAGACAGACACAGCTAGTATCATCACCAGTCCTTTATTTGCAACCTCTACATGCCTTCTTTCATAGACCTCTCTCTCATGCATCTCTGACTCCTTTCATTCTGCATGACTGGCTAACCCCAAGCTGTCCCTTTCCCAGCCACCTAACCCTGACTGTCCCTCACACAACATCTTCTTACCTTATCTGTCCCTTACCTGCTCACAGCACAGCCAGCAGCCTCTGGGGCTCCAGCTCCAAGTGCCTGGAACTCCGGCTAGGGAATCCACTCCTTTATATCCCCAACTCATTGGGCACACACAGGTGTTTCCACTCCTTGGTAATCAGTACAGCTGCAAGTCATTGGGGAAGATTCCCTCCTGCACTATCAGCCTAGCTACCCACATGTGTTATAAAATAAATATATAAAAATAAACATTTCCTGTGCTGTCTCACTGTTCACTGCAAGTTTCAATTTGAGTGTTTCTTCTGCTTGCATCTTTTATTGAGGGTCATCCCCCACATGGTCTTGATAATGAGATTCAAGTACACACTGCAGCTTTTTAAAATATTTGGGACTAGCAGTATCTGTCATCTGTCTCTGTCTTCCCTCTTCTACTTACATATCATCAAAACAGAAATTTAATTATCTTTTGCATAGCTATCACTGCATTCAATTTGAGTTGAAAGGTCAGTGGAAAGGGACACACACATGCAGAGTATGTGGGGGCATGTCTCATGTCCGTATGAAATCAGGCTTTATAAAATGGAAGATTTACAAGGAAAATAAGCTGCACTTCTCTTCAGAATAATACACTGACTTGAAACTTCAGAGATCGGTGAACATAAAAGGTTATCTATTTCTACTGGTCTTCACTCTGGATGTTGCAATTCCTCAGAGGTCCTCTGAAGTCACTGGATTTACATTCATTAATACCAGCAGCCCATTAATTGCATATTTGTAAGGATGTATGTAAGTTAAGGAGGTAAGAGAGCATCTCTAGATCTACACCCATGAGCATAGACATGAGTGTGCATGAGCACATGTGCACTCAGGCATCACAGAGTATTCTTCGGGAAATATCACAACAGCTCCTGTCCCAAAGGACAGAGATTTGCACCTAAGCCAAGACCAAAGTTGTACCAAAGTCTCCTGGAAAAGGTAGAGCTGACCAGGGAAAGACAGGGACTGCAAACCATTTTTCTCCCTCTCTCACAAGCTTGCAATAGTGCCTTTCTGATGGACCAATGGAATGTCACCTCTACCCATCTGAAACTTGGCTGAGGATCTCAGTCTTTCTTAATTACTGCACAACGCTATTAAAGCTCTCAGTGGAGCCAACGAGTGAATGTCCCAGCCAATTTTACTTCTTGTATTTTTAAAAAAGCACACACTAGTCCACTATTGAAAATAATTTTTAAGAATTTTAATCATTGCAAATGTGTCTAAACTGTTCTCAGCAAATGGTGTTTCTACCTATACAAAAGACAGGACTACAGAGGTTGACCTACAAAAGTATCATGCATTAAAATGGGGCAGGGAGAAGGGGGTGGTTAGAAACTGAGCAGTATTTGAGACACCTTCTAGGGCAGACACAGCAAGCAAAGAATGCTTCTCCAGACATTCTGATTTATCCAGCACTTTGATTTCACACTTATAAGGTAAATTATTGGAAAGGTTTTGACATGGTGGCCCACCAGGTCCTGTATCTATAGAGGCTGGTTGGCCCTTCACAAGAAAAAAAGGGGGAAGTAATATAAAACCAAGTGATATGTGTTCTTGCCTCTGAAACATATCACAGACTTTAGTTCACAGCCACTGAACACTGCCAGTCTGCTTATTTAGCTAGAATATAATTAACGAGGACTGGGGAAGGAGCCTAGGGAAGGCAAGGGACCATGTAAAAAAGAGTGTAAAACAAGGAGCAGAGACAGTGGTAGAGCTCTAGGAGAGCCATGTAATACCTGAATGCCTGAGGCTAGACTCAACCTTCCAGTTTCTGGTGTAACTATTCTTAAAGTAAGACACAAGCCTTCATTCAGCTCTTGTTTTAATTAACACTCTAAGTATGTGAATAGAGGCACACATCTTCAAAGTTGGCACTGAGACAAAGGAACTAGCTCTCACTTCAAAGCTGTGCTGAGGACACATCAGCTGACATAAAGACTATTCAGTATTTTTCCTTTGCCTTTTTGTTTTAACACCTGTCAAAGTTTATTTGCCTTCACCAAAAACAAAAAAAACCACACCCCAACCATCCTCACTCCTCCATGTCTCCCCTAGTAATACAGAAACTTTGCTAATGGGAGTAGTGCAAAGACAGTCCCTGTGGGATGGGCTTTTCATGTCTGCTTTAGGTTACAGCTCACTTGCCATGTCTTTGGAGCAATCAGGGATATGGTAGCTGAAGCAATTTGAACGGATACCAACTGCAAACAGCTCAAAACACACATTGTGAAGCCGTCAAGCAGCACTCCAAGAGAATCTGTGTGTGTCCTGCCAGTCTTGCCCTCCTGCTGCTGCCCTGTGCTGCACCAGCCTGCTGGCCTTGAAGCACAGGGAAAATGCCTCGCTGCAAGGACTGCCACTGCTCCCTCTGCTCTTTCCAGCAACCACCGACCACATCTGCTCACTCCTGGAACTCCAAAAAAATTTTTCTTCTCAGAGGCCCTCTGCTTAGCAAGGTTTAGTCTCCAAAACAGGAAGCCAAACGGGATTCATTTGAGGCATAGCTGAAATTCAGGGGCACCTCTGCTTTCTCCCAACACAGTTTAAATAGATACAGAACAGATGGTATAAACGTGGCCTGCATGAAGAACAGCTTTACTCTTCGTTTCTCTTAGTGTCTGTTTCTGTTTTTTCCAAAACAATTCTAAGCAAAAAATAAGGGTGAGGGAGGAGGGGAAGGATGAGAAATACTTTTTAGAGGCTATGCAAAAGGGCATCTGAGCAGCACACTAATCCTCAGTGCAGCATCAGACATAGTGCTCTGCCACAAGGCAGGCTACTTTGGGAGTTTTCTTACCTTAAGCTGACTAGAAGAGCACCTCCTGGCCAGAAGAGCTTTACATTTCTGTCAACTTAGAAAGCTGAAGGAATCTTGCAGAAATTTAGTTTCTTTTAAAACTTAGAAGTCTTATCTACAACAGAGGAATCCTATGCTCTTACCAGATGTCATGTTGGACCATTCCAGCAAGGAGTGTTACCTGAGATATGTACTTATGGGGCCATTGCTTCAACAGAGATTTGTGGTGGGTCACATCCCATCACCTGGTTCAAACACCCATCCCAAGACACCTCCTTCCTCTGGGCCACTAAGCAAGAAGAGCAGGGTAGGACAGATTTAACCAAGTTTCCATTTCCTTTAGCAAAAGCTGAGTCATTGACCAAATCAAGCATTTAAGAATCTCTTAAGGAAGTGGATAACTTACCCTCAAAATTTGTAAATGTTTCCCTATCAAAGGCTGGTTGCTTTAGATCTATAAAGTTAGGGCTGCCACTGCATCTAGGACATGACAGATCCTCAGAGCCCAAGTCTGCTAACGGCTCTAAATGAGGCATAAGACTCAAGTTTGGTCTCAGAGAACTGACAGTCACAACTAATTCCACATGCAGGGCTCTGTGTGCTTGACAACCAGAAAGTCCAGGCTCTGCACATTTCAGCAGGCATTTTCAACTTAATAGGCAGCACGTGACATTTCATTAAGATTTCAGTGCTACTGCAGTTTTCAGCTGTTAGGAGGTTTGTGAGGTTTTACAAAACAGAAGCACATATACACATTCTGAAACTCAGCAGATCTAATCCAAGCCGTGAATATGGATTTTCCTCTTCCGTATCTCCCTCCCTCACCAAAGGAAGTGGAATGGCAAAATTAATGTCACTGATACACTGAAAAAAAAAAAACAAAACCCAATAAAAAAAAACCACTAAAACCCAACAACCAAACAAAAAAATTGAATTATCCATTCATGTTAATAAATGATCCTTTCTTAAAAATCAGATTGTGAAAATAATCTCTAGTCTCCAAGTTGCTTTCTCTTGTCCTGCTATTGCTTTTTTCAAAAACATTTGGGCTATATTAAAGAAACAATAATCCAAAATACTGATTTAGAAAGGACCTATGATAATAACAGCAGATAATGGAGTATTGCAAATAGCACTTGAGAGCCCTGGAGATGTTCCTGTTTCTGTGAAGACTTTGTTACCAGTTTCATCACTGAAAATGCAGCAGAAATTTGCAGTCACTCAGTCATACAAAGGTAAGTTTCTCCTTGCAAATCTGTAGGGAAACAGGAGCCATCCACAAACAAAGGACTGAAGAAGAGAAAACAGGAGACTGCACGCTGCTCAGGAAGCACCACAAAATGATTTTTAGGCTGCTTGTTTCAACGGACAAAAGAAAGAACCCCAACCCAAAGATGTCAAGCATCAGCAATAACAGACAGTATCTATGGTATTAAAAAATATCCTCATTTATGCACTACTACTGACATTTCTCTCGATCCCAGGGGTTTGCTGGAGTTGCTGCATGCTTGTTCTGCCTGGCTGGCTACCAAAAGACATTCAGTGTTGCAATCCTTTGTTTATCACGAAACCACACTCCTTGCTGGTAACATTTTACAACTCTTATCATGCTGTTCAATCCAGCTACAACTGTCCAAATCTTGTCTTCTCTAAACCAGGGGAGGTCAAAAAGAAAGAACACACTATATATCCATTGCAGTTACCTGGTTTAGCAAATACAACCATTAAGCAGGGATTCAGTTTTATCAACCTGTAGGTTTAGCAAATCCCTCAGCATTTCAACATAGCAGAAAAGAAGTGATTAGAATTCAGTTTATTTCTCCCAAGCTTTTTAAACCATCATTGTTCTGAATTCCTAAGGTGGGTTTTGGTGTGGGTTTGAACTGCAAGGTTGTGGGGTTTTCCAATATAAATTAATTATGCTCAGCTATGTTGCAATAAACAATTAAAAACAGGAGTACAGAAATAGAGGTTTTTAGACTCAAATGCTTGAAAACAGCTGCCTTGGGGTACTAAAGTGCCTCTCCTAGACAATATACTTTCAAATTTCAAAATAAAGCCTTCCCCAATGCAAAGCTTTTTACTTCAAATGTTCCTTATAGTACTGTGCAGAACTAGCCAAGGATCAAGGAACAAATACATGAATGTAAAGTCCACCTTTGTTCAGGAAACTATTTAATCATCTGTGACTGAATCCCTTTGGCTTCCGCAGATTTAATCCTTTAGCACTTTCTCAGTTAGCATATTTCCTGAATTGTATCCCCAGTATTTAAATACATTCCGTAAGTGAATCTTCAAGAAACATCTGCAACCATTATTCCAAAAAAATTTAAGTGAGAAATTATTAATTTGCAATTCAATCAGCAAATTGACCATAGTTGGGAACTGATCTCCCTGTTATGCTCATAGCCAGCCCCATGTGTCTACCACATAACAGACTGCTCTGACAGTCTTGTAAGATTCACCATCATTTTTAAATTCTTCAGTGAGATCACACACTTTACAATGACACCTGAATTCAAACCATCTTGCTGAAGACGATTTTCTACCCTCCCCCTCACTCCCGCATCTTGAGGCACATCCAGATTGCTCTCAAGCAGATGTAAATCCCAGTGGTTCAGATCAAGTCAGGGCATGCAAGCACCTATAGGTCAATGCTTCCCAACCTGATGAGTGCAGTGACAACACACACTCATCTTTTGATAACTCTCAAGACAGGAATGTAAATAACCTTCAGCCTGAAACCACTCAGGTTTCTCAAGTCAGGTTTGTATTTCACTTAATCTTGAAAACCAAGCCAGAAAGCTACAGACCCCTAATGTAATCCTACTATTTATTTTGAGTGCAATAACTGTACCAAATAGCCACTTCTTTTGTTTTCAGCTTCTCAGATCTAATAGGTTCATTAAGTCCTGTTTGGCATTACCAACTTTGTCAACTTCATTATTTGTCCTGGAAGACACACAAAAGGTTTTATTTTAAACAATGTGACTCAACTGCACACACTGAGAATTAAAGATTTGGCTTTTTTATCCCAGTTTCTCCACACTGAATTCCTGTTCAGCTTTAGTCCTGAGCTTCAGTGAAAATTCAGTACCCTAATAAATTTCTGTACATCCATCAAGTTTTTCAGTGAGGTAGAAAACTGCACTTTTGAAATAGGTTGCTTCCCAGTTCAAAGGTGTTGAAGAAAAAGCAAGATCTGGAGTTTCAGTGACACTATTGAGGCACAATTTGACAGAAATTACATAAGCAGGCCACTGCAAAACCTGCCCAGTAGATGTTTTTGCACAAACAGATCAGAATTTCCAGGCTAGTATCTAATAGTGTGCTCATTTTCAAGTGTCCTCTCTTTCTCTACCCACTCTTCACTCTTTCAAACCAGTTAGGCCAAGTCTGCATGTTGCCTTCCAGCTTGCAAGAGTGCTCTATGCAGTTCTGTTTCAAAAGAACTCCAGCAGATCTTACAAACTCCTTATAAACTAAAAGTCCAGGCATCTGGTTGTTCCCTTTTGGGTGGCTATTCCAGCCTGGAGGAATGAAGGAATGTATGGTTCCTCACCTGAACCCCAGAAGAGGCGTCTGCTGTGGAGCAGAGAGTTCCATCTAGCAACTCATCCCACAGGAAATCCAGGTAGCCAGAACAAAGCTTTATGTTACCAAGCTATCCCAGCACCATAAAGGACATAACCTTCCTGACACAGAAGAGCCTGGGGCTGTTTTACCAGCTCTCTTGACTGTACACAAGCATGTGTTGTGTGCATGCCCTCCCTGGGCACGGGAATGCATCCCTGTGCTCATATGCACAGGTGCTCCATGCATGCCCATGAATTCATTCCCATTGCATCCCAGTGCTTATGTGCTCCAGTGTGAAATGGATGAGGAGAGTGAAAAGAGACTCACGCAGATCTGAAGGGGGACTGTAGGATGGATAGAGAAAATGTTTTCTTCTGCCTGTGGATCTTAACTAATCCCTTGAATTGACTCTGATATTCAGGAACATGATTAGCACAAAAATGTATAGGATTTAGAACTATAATAAAAATATATTGAAGCACAAGAAAATGCTTGAAAAATGCATTTTCTGAACATTCATTTAGCATTAAATTTCACTGATATTGGAAGTATCGTTTTTTTTCATTAGAGATGCTCAGGGCAACTTAAGAAATATCTTGAAAATTGTTCAACTTGAGGCTGAAGCAAGAAGCTTTGCTTGTTGACACAAGCATGCAAGAGGTAAAGTGACAGAGAACACAGCAAGCCCAGCTGTCAGGCCTACGAACACTGTACAGCACCAGAAAGGTCACTAACATATTCTAAAAATCCACTGCATTTACAGACAATCTTGTCCTACTGAAGCTCTTGCACAAAAACTTTGCCTTCAGGGCCAACAGATCTTTCAGCAGCCTCCCAGATGCTGCTGGGATTTATTTGCTGCGATGTACCTTATTGCCTCCCTTCCCCCTCCATCCACCCATAGAAAAGGTCTGGGAAAAAACAAACCTCAAGCCACACTTTCTGTGCAATTGGGTAAGGAGGCATTTCAACCCCAACACTTACTAGAGAGGCATTCACTCAACATGTGAACATCTCCTGCAGTACCCATGGAAGTGCCTCATGCCGCATTCCCTGGGGCTAAGTTGGCTGTGGATGGTGGGTAAAGATCCATTTCCATGAGTGTGAGGAAGCAACATCCTCTACTCCCTGGCATTGTTGAGAAAAGATCCAGGAAACACAGGCTCAGCTCAATTTACACGACAGACTGGTGCCTGGAGCTTTTGGTTCTGGGACATCTACAGAGTTCAGACCACGGATTGTTTAGTTTTGGTTCAGCCCTGCTGTGAATGTAAAAAAAACAGTGTGTAGTATCAACCATCTCTAGTCCAGGAACTCATTTGCACTATCAAAAAAAGCTGGCTGCCCATAGGTGCAGCAATCCTGTGACTGGGAAGGGGGGCTCAAGACAAGAGGGAATCAGTGTACCAGTCTGCACAATGCAAGCTTAAGTGAAGGCCAGCAATCCCTCATTCCCATAAGCAAAGCATTTACTTAAAATTTTTCATTTTATTAAAACAGAAAAAAAAGTTTCGTGGCTCAACAGTCATCAGCTATAATTCTGTATTCCATACTAATTAAAACATGAATGCTCTTTCACTATTTACCACAACCCATACTTTACACATTGCCTTTAAACACTGAGTGATTAATTTCAGCCACCCTCTCATGAAATATGGAGCAATTCTGCCAAATTCCCTTCCATGCTCTTCATTTGATGGCAAAATAACAGAAGAACCATAATTCACTTGCTATCATTCTTTTCCTGCTAACGTTTTATTCAGAATGAGATTCATTAGTAAAGATGAAACTTTGGACTCATGACTGCTCCATGTTTACAAAACATACAGGCTCCTTTACATCGTGGTTAAGCATGAACAATCACTGAACACATATTTCCTAAAAAAATCCTGCATACCAAAATTGCATATTTTGAATTTTTAAAATTCACTAAACAAAATTTCACAGAGTGAACCCTAAAGTCTGTTTGCCAGCAAAGCACAAGCCAACAATGGAAGTTGGGACCATCCAGGAAAAAACATTGAAGCTGGACCCCAACACATACATCCTTCCTATTAAACAAGCAAATAAATACACATTCATACAGAGTAATGTGCTCTAAAAATGCAGGTGCTTGAATAACTACCCACACATTTTAGCATAAGTTTTGGTTTCTCAAACAGTACTGGGTCACAGTAAGCTTCTGTCTTTCTTTTTGGTGGAACTGGGCAGTGACTTCTTACTGGACACCAGAGAACAAAAGCTAACCCGGAACCTGATGATTTCGGTACAAGTCCAAGTGTGTTTCTCCACAAAGGAAAAATTACAAAGACACGGTTGTTTTAAAATAATAATTAAGAAAAATTGCAGTATCACTTTTTAATGCCAGGT
Source organism: Toxostoma redivivum (assembly GCA_013397375.1). Classification (NCBI taxonomy): domain Eukaryota; kingdom Metazoa; phylum Chordata; class Aves; order Passeriformes; family Mimidae; genus Toxostoma; species Toxostoma redivivum. The sequence continues at coordinate 331,971 of VXBI01012028.1, forward strand.
ATTGAACCAAAGAATGGGACAGACTGCACTGCATTTTTAAAGTAGTATGACTATTGACATACTTGAGAAACATTTTAACACTGTACATTACAACAAACTATTTAGCTCATTTCTACACAAGTCAGCAAAAAGGCTAGGTGATCTAACATATATGACAGCTGCAAATTTAAAATTCTAGTCACAGTCTAAAGCCAGAACAAAAACTTTTCCCGAACTCCTATTTATAAAAAGAAATTAACATACACACCATGCGCGTACACGCAGGCAAAAATCTTGAGGTTTTACTTATTGCTCTTACACAAGGCTGTGAGCAGGCAAATGTCTGGATCAGAAATTAGGTCAAACATGCATTTCAGCAGGCACAAAAGTACAGGAAATTCATATTAATGAAACAATGTACTGTGTTACGTAGTACACGATGATATTCTGCTAATATAACACTTATGTCATTAATTCCGGATAAACTCCAGGTCTGCCTGTTGTATAATGTGTTATGCAGCGTGGTATTTTAACCTAATTTCTGATTCCTCTTTTATTCTGCACTCTCCATATGGAGATGAAGAGGGCTTTTCTTTGCAATGTCAGAGAATCCTCGGCCTCAAGAGCTTCAGTCAGGCAGGTATGGCTGGAAGGAGGTAACGTTACCACCACGGTGTCGCCAGGACCTGCTCCTGGACTGCCTCGCAGTTTTGTGCATTCACCGATAACTCAGATAAACAAATGCAGGAGCTGGAGCAAAATGCACCAGCACCGTTCTCAGAGCATCCTTCACCTATGCCATAAGGTTCTGGTACACCCAGCAATTGCTACAGGATAAGGCAGTAGAGGGTCAAGTCCTGTGTCTGGTCAGTTCCTTGAGAGCCTTATAAAAGGCAGGATTTTTTGTGAACTGGCTTTCCTTTACACAATAAGCAGCATAGCATGGATGTCAGTAGAAATCTGGCTACCTACTGTCAACAAGAGACGAGCACGTTCACAAGACACATTTGGGAATACCTGGTGTTCCCTACTGCAACCAAATGAAACATGCTGTGGAGAGGTGTCCATGTAATTACAATATCTGCAAGCCAGGTTCAAGGCATACTGCACATGGGCCTTGCACAAAAAAAGGCATTGAGTGTGTTATCTGAAGACTTTTTTTTTCCCCCGTGTTATGCATACATATGACAGTAGATAAAAATTAGCACAATGGTTCCTCTCCCCATGTGATCAAACACACATCATCACAACTAAGGACCCTATTCTTCAGTTAATGGGAAACAAGGAACAAAATGGTGGTTTCAAAACAGGGAAGGAAAGAAATCCAGCATGAAGTCAGAGGCATGTTCCTGACATAAGTGTGAGCTGAGAACGCTTATCGTAAATCAGCAACTGGATTTTGTGACAAAACCAGAAAACCAGGGATGACTATGGAGCCAACTTGGGCACTGTATAGTTGAAACTATGTTATAATATGGCATTCAGCAATCTCCAAGAATTGGAAAGAGCATTAGGTAGATGCACTTCAGGGAGGTTATGCCCTGTACTCACAAAAAAGAAGCAGTGCAAATCAACAGTTTTTGTTGTCTTACTAAAGACATGCCATGTGCCCCTTGATCCAATCCCTAAATCAGGTGTAAGTTTCAGCAGACTTGCCAAATACCCAAATTCACACTGGGCTCTATTTTACTTATAAGCAGTACTACTGAAGATAGTGGGACTGTTTAGAGCAATGTGCTACTACAGTTAACATTCAGGAATTTGGCTCTTCCCAAGAAGTGAACTGCAAATGACTGGGGTTTCATGACAGACACAGGTGGAGGGAAACACTTACTGTGTTTGTTTTTCAAATCTGTCCCTATGAAATCATCAACATTAGTAAGACTGAAACACGGGAAGAGGCTCTGTTACGCTCACCCAGACATTCTGACACCAGGACAGCCACAGCAGTTTAGGAGGGGTGGCCCAGCCAGTAAGAGGTTAGGCTGGCCTGGATTCTTCTCCAAGATATGTCATTGCCTCTTACTAGATGAGTGCATACAAGAGTCCTTGGTCCCAGTTCCAATGGTAAAGCTTTCTTACAGCAACACCTCTGTCACACCACCCATTAGTGCACAGTTGCAACTCCTAGGAAAGAGGGAGGCAAAATAGGTCTAAACTCTTAAAAAACAATTAAGTAAACCTAACCTGCAGAAAAAGAAAATTAAGAGCAATATGTTACACATCCTCACAGGAGTCCTAGGACTTCTCATGACCCATTTCTTCACTAATGGCTATGCAGGCCAGGTCATCAGAAAGTCTGCTGCCAGACTAGAGGTAAAACAGCATGTCCAATATTTATCATGCAAAGCCATCCTTCCCATAAAGGCAGTTAGGCAGAACTGTTTTGACTGCAGTTTTAGGTATTCTTTCTAGCCCACTTTGCATCCCTTCTTGAAAGCTCCTTCAAATAAAAGATGCTGGAAGTACACCTCCCTGTAGTTCAAAGAAATGGTGAAAAACAGAGGCAAAAAACAGAAACGAAGGAAGGAAATGATTGCCTGTAAAATGCTTCCTCTTAAAAACTACTGTACAACTCCCTAACTTGGTTTAATTAACGTGTCATTTAAAACACATGAAATGCTTTACCAGCTAAATGATTTCTTCACTTTACAAGTCTCCCTCCCTCCCCTCATTAAAAAATAATGCATATGTGGACTGGTATTGAACACCTTGTACAGTTGTGCGCCAGTTCTCATTTAATTCTACGTGGAGCAGTTTTGATTTTAATATACTGTGTTTAAAGAAGAGCCCGTACTGTATACTTCACAGTATAACCAGCTACATAGAGGTCTTTAATCCAGTAACACAATAAAAAAAATCACTGTGAAGTTGCAGTCCCTCTGATAAATGGTTGTGGTGACACATGCAGTCCTCCTCAGTGCCACTGCCGCCAGACACGGGATGTGATTTTCTCCGCAGGCTGCCAAGAGGCCTGATGCCACCCCTCCAGGGGTGCCAGGCAGGCACCACTGCCCCTGTGCACAGCGTCCTGCAGTCACTGGGGAAAGCTGCACGGAATTGTCTCGCTCAAAAACACCACCACCGACCCGACCCGACCTAACCCGGCCCCGGGGGGAGCACAGCCCCCGCCGCCTCAGCCGCAGGAGATCACCGTGAAGCGCTTGGAAATGCACGACATGTTGTGGAGGACGATGCCCAGCAGGAAGACCAGGACGCAGGCCACCAGGATGACAGTGCACACCCCCGACCAGGTGGAGCTTTTCACAGCGCCTCTCCGGTCCGGCTCCTCCGCTCCCGCCTCGGCAGGAAGGCCGCCCTGCAGCGGCTGCTGCTCCGCGGGGATCGTCACCACCGTCAGGGACTTCTGCTGGCTGCCGGGCAGGAGGCGGCAGCCAATGTCTCCCGGCAGCAGCGCCCGCTCCTTGGAGAGAGGCAAGGGCAGCATGTAGCACCCATTGCTGGGCAGTTTGATGAAGACAGGCGTGTGCTCCGAGGTGTGGGGGATCGCGATGACGGCGATCACCTCGGGGTCGTCGGGCAGCTGGGACACAGAGTACCCCGGAGGCAGCTTGGTGATGCCACGGCACCAGGGGCAGCGCAGGTCCTTCTGGCTGGTCCTCATCTGCTGCAGGCACACGGAGCAGCAGGTGTGCTTGCAGTCCAGCAGCTTGGGCCGCCGGCGGGGGCTGTAGTAGTTGAAGCAAATCTGGCACTCCAGCATAGAGTCCTGGGATAAGGTCTCCATGGCGGCAGGCACAGGGAAAGCACAGCAGGCCTTGTGATGAGTCTCGCCCTGACAGCCCGTAGGGAAGGGGCAGCAGCCTTCCCACCACTGCTCCTCAGGGCAGCACCCGCCTTCCCAACGCTGCTTCGCCTCAGGGCAGCACCGGGCAGCAGCTATGGAGAGCACAGGAAAACCTCCCGCCTGAAACTTTCAGTACCTGAGACAAACAGAAAAACGTGAAAGAAAAGGTTATTCACAGGAGCCTATGGCAACAGAAGAGTTCAGCCAAGGGAGAATGAAAACTAGCACTGACTTGGTCATCTGGTGGGAGAAACAAATTTGTTATCTTTCACTAGAAAGCGTCTTCCCATCAGCTTCACCAAACAGCCCAGTGGCAAACCTTCAGGTCAGTCATCAGTACTATCATTAGGTTTCTTTTTTTTTTTTTCTAATTTTCCCAGAAATCAAACCCCCATCATCCCATCAGTCCACCACTCACAGTTATATTTATGCCCATAACAGAGGTAGCTGTATAGCTCACTAGCCAGGTCCCACAGCAACAACCTGTCAGACTTTCACGACTTTTCAGCCCTTCCTGCACCAAAACAATTGTTCTCATTTAATCCTTTAAATCCCTGAGGATTTTTAGCTATTTGGCTCAACTGCTAAGTCTGCATGAAAGGTGGGGGAAAGGAAAAGTAGTTTAAATGGAAGCATTTCCACAGGCTCCTGAACTTGTGCACGAATGAGCAACCAAGCAACTATACTGCAACACCTACATTTGCACATAATGAAAAGGAATGGTATCATTTTCAGTCAAATTAACTGTTTGCCCAGTTACATAAGCAGCTTGTTGAACATGGCCCTCTGAAACATGAACCTTCTTACTAATGAAAACCTCATCCAAGACAAAAGGCTCTCTTTAGACCCAGGACCACTGAACACCACAAAGAACAGGAATAAAAAAGAGTAATAACAGAAAGAAAGATAATGCACTGAATTAAAAGCAAACTGTTACTAATCTTGTTCTAAATCCTTACAAAGGGATTCCCTTTACAATTCCCTTTTTCCCACTTATTACTTTCATCTTTGCCAAAAAAAGGCATCTGTGTTTACCTGCACAGTGTGTAGTTTAGCTTTGCTTGATTTTGGTCACTACAACACAATTAATATGAAGGGGTGATAGTTTTATACTTATTTCCTTCCTGTGTTTGAAGAAGTATCAGCCTGAATTTGCTTCCAGAGAATAAAGAAAACCCAAAATACTTGCAGAGTGACCTTTGATCTTCTCTTATTGCAATGTTATTGCCAAACTAAGCTTAACACTCAAGGACCACAGCTCTCAGGTGACTTCTTCCTTTCTATACATTAAGTTCTTGCTCTCCTCTCTAGATTATAGGAACTAGGTTGCAACACACTAATCAGTGGGTGATATCAGTATAACAAATATTGTAGTTTAAGAAGAGAAGGCAGGCATAGACATGGGGTTTGCAAACCAGGACAGCGCACTGGACCTCACTGTCCTGTACTCTGCTTCTGGCAGTTACCAGTATTTGAACAGGGAAAACAAAATTCACGTCATCCCTTCAGATGCCGATGACTGGTATCACCGACATTGGCAGAATTGGCCCTGCTTGCTGATTTTGTAACAGCAGTGGATTTTGGCTCACAAGATGCTTCAACAAACATGCAGTGATAATCCTGACTTGCAAGGGAGCAGGGGTTGCAGTTAAGAAGGCAGGAGGCTCCTGAAACCTATACAATGGATGCAGGGGAAAGTGGCACACACTGTCCACAGTACTTTTGGGACACTTTATCTTAATGTGACACAGAGGTCACTGCTGAGGGACACCCTCACCATCATAAAGCCCATGGGACACCTGCTCCACACCAGTGGCATGCTACACAAAGGCATCAAAAGATACTCCATGCACTGGGAAGCTGAACACTGCTGCAGAAGGGGCTATTCATCTGCTGCCTGTGTGCAGGCCACACGGAGGGAAAGTGGAAGAAAATGAGGAGAGGTTTTATCTTCCTTATTTCCTTATCCATTACAATCTCTATATCCCTATGGTACAGGCACACACAAAGGAAGACTATCAAGAAAGGAGATGACATGATAATAGACTGGCATGCAGCTGAGAGAGAAAAATGAAAGAGAGCTATCCATGATGCTGGGCAATTTCTAGCTGAGAAAAAAAAAATTAAGAGACAACAGCCAGAATAGAAATTAGTTATAGAAACTCAGAAAAGTATCACTGAAGCCAGCAGATCCAGTTTTTCAGCCACAAGCAACCCAGTAGATTAGCATTTTGCACAGAAGTATCCATACAAAATCTGCAGTTACAGACCATCCAAGTCAAAGTTGAGCTCAGACATTACAAGACACAACTCCTACCTGTTTTACCTGCAAATCTATCAAAAAAACCTCAAGTATAATAATACTGCAGTGTTATTACAAGAAAAATTCCCAATGCCTAGGTATTCAGAAATTAAGGCTTATCATAAAACGATAGAAGAGCCTCAAAGATCACCTAGTTCCAATGTCCCTGCTGTGAACATCTTCCACTTACTAGGTTGTCAGGGCTCCATCCAGCCTTGTCTTGAACACTTCCAGGGATGGGGCATCCACAACTATTCTGGGTAACCTGTTCAGTGCATCACCACCCTGACAGTAAAGAACTTTTTCCTAATATCTAACCTAAACTTACTGTCACTTGAAAACCACTTCCCTTTGTCCCATGACTACTCTGCCCAAGGACAGAGTAGAGGTACTCCTTCTGCAGATGTAAATCAGTATTTCTGCAAGGTCAGGACTGGGCTTACCACCTACATGACATAAACTGTTCATACTTTCCCAAAACATCTCAAATAATAATAATCAGAGATGTGGATCAGCAGTAATGACCAGTAAGCAGAGAGGTTAGTATGATTCCTTCAGAACATAACTAAAGACAAGTTAAAGAGTAGCCACAGCCATCTAACCCCTTGGCCTTTGCTGACATTGCCTTGTTCAAAGGTTGGACATGTAGCTTCACAGGTGCAATGCAACTTTATTTCTAACCATACAATCCTCTTGCACTCTGCTACAGCTCAGTCGCTGGAGAAAAGAAAGTCAAGCCATGATCTACAATAAGAATCTATTTGAATTAAAATTTGCACTACGTACTGAAGAAGGAAAAATCTATGGGAGTTCTCAGTACTTTTCTACCACTTCACTAAAATAACTATGCCAAAAGCAGCAGGTTTCCTCTTGGACAAGAGACCAAGCTCTTTAGTTTGTGCTCAACGCACCCTCACACCAGCTGAAGGTACTGAGCTGTCACAGGTGAACAGCTCATTCAAAGCTTACTCAGACTAGACTCTTCTCTGTGCTTCAAGCACAAAGACGGAGAGGCAGCCAGGACTGCACATGAGGGCACAACTCGCGACAAGTAGCAGCCAAAACCATTGTTGTGTTGTTTGCTCTCATCACACAGTGACACCCAGGGTGGGCAAGGGGACTGTCAACAGAGGAAAACAGAGGGGGGAGAAAAAGCAGAAAACAGAAAACACAGTCAGGGATACCCACAGGTCTCTGCAAAAGCAATAGCACGTGTATGTGTGAATAGGGGCATGTCAAATGGGGACTGGGGACTCTGACAGTGAAACCCACACACAGAAGCAACAGAAGCTACAAGTAGTGACGGCCTGGCGCAAACCTGACAGCAACTGCAAGTTCTTCAGGGCTGACATCTAACTTGTAACACAAATAATAACTAACTGGCAATGAAAATCCACAAGCTCCAAAACTTATGTGTCAGAAAGGTGCAGCAGGAGCAAAGGAAGCAAGAGACAGGCCATGAAAAGAAGCTTCTCTGCCTACCCTACACTCTCTTTCTGTACATCTGCCCAATATGCACAGGGCTGCCACTGGCTGGCAAGGAGAGGAATTCACAAGCAGTTACAGAGACCCAGGGAGAAACCTGCAAAGCTGATGACCCCCGCAGCCGCCAAATGGCTGAGAACATGGCACGTAAGTCCTCCTTGCAGGTTTGGGCTGCCCTCTTGCACAAGCCATGAGTTTTTCAAATTGTATGACTCAAGAGCAGTAAAGCTCTGAAGAATAAAGCAAGTATTTCAGCTGTCTGTCAGTACCTCACTGGAAACCACAGCAATGACCCAAGTTCTCTTTGACTGGGTGAGCAGGAGGCCAGGAATGCCAAGGCATCAGCTTCCTACTCCCAAAGAAGCAGAAGGGGCATTTGTTGCTCTTACTATTGATATATTCCCAACACAAGGTAGGTGCTGCAGGAGGTGAACAGATGAAGGTTGCTGTAGCTGTGACAGTGAGAGGAAGAAAGCACAGGTTTGCTCTGCACAAACACTAACTACAAACTGGTCCCCAACTGGTCAGGTCAGAAAAGACGGCTATTTTTGGAACCCAGTGCAAAGGAAGATACTGAACATCCAAGTACATAAAGTCAGCAGTTAATGGTAAATCCTTGCCTAGCAACACGGTAATTTTCCCATGTAAGGATAGCCCCTGTGATACTAAGCAATGGAAACCACAGCTGTGATGGGGTGACACTTTCATTGAAGGACTCAGGAATACCTTAAGATGTATTTCCTAACTTACTAGGGCCCAAAATTATATTAACTTGAAAACCAAAAAATATACTTCAGTGATGCCTGTGGAATCCAATACAATTCACAGATGATTAAACATCATATAACATTTTAAAAGGCTGGCTCTGGGGCATGCTGATGTAGTTAACTGATGACTGAGAGAAAGCCTCAAAAACTTTGCACAGACTTACACATGGATTTAGGCGGTCTACAGCAAGGTTATAACAGAATTTCAGCAAGGCAGTGCATCGACAATATTTCACCTTTACCGAGAAAGGTTCATTATGTAAACTCCCCAAACACATTAACAATTCTTTGGCAGTATTACTGAGTATGTATGATTTATGAAGAAGAAAGAATCGTTCGTTTCAGGTGCCCTTAGGCTATAAAGGAGATGGGGTGAGGAGGGAGTGCTGTTCTCAATAGAAGAACTAATTGCAAGAATCATGTGCCACAGATACAGAAGGAAATGTGTGCTAGAGTTGCTTCCAAAAAGATAATTGGAAGCATTTCTACTACAAAAATTCAGCATCAGTGAACTTTTTTCTTAAATTCACATTTGGATAAAACACACTTGGGCTACTGCAAATGCCCAGGACATACTACCTGATTTCCCCTGAATATCCTTCACTAAATGATCTTATTTATTTTTAGGCTGTTCTGTAGCACTAATTACCATAGTAACTGAGAACAGCACAACGAACAATTAATTTATTCATCACAACACCCTTGTTAAGAGACAAGTATTATTATCATTATATTCTTTCATCATCTAAGAAAAGAAGTGCTGAGAGACAAAGCAGCTGGTCCAAGGTCATGCAAGCACCACCCAGATTGCCTCAAAGTTCCAGTACTATTTCATCACAACTCTACTTTTCACCTCATGAGCCACAGGGCAGAGGTGACAGATTCTTTTCTGCAACAAAGCTCAGAAACCTACACGTTTCCCCACCTCTTTCAGCTGGCAGCATCTCCATGGCATGCCTACGATTTGGGGGGAGGGGACTTTCATTAAACATACCAGCTTTTTCACAGATTATGAAAAATACAAGAGCTTGTGCCCCAGAAACTATGTTATCTCCACAGACACAGTTCATCCACCATGCAGATACAACTGAGAGACTATATGCATTTTGAGGGACATAAAGCTAACAATAAAACAACAAAGTAAATCCATTCTTCTCTCCAGAATTACCTGTTTTCCAGGAACCTTCCTGTAAGCCAGGCAGCCTACACCCACCATCCTTTCCATTTCATTATTCACAATTGCACAGAAATATTTCAGAAAGAAAAAGCCTTAGCCAAAGCCTTAGTCAGTGCAAGCTGTCCCTACTCCTTTAGCTTTAATTCAGTCCCTTGCCAAGATGAGCATCTTGGTATACACAGTCCTGGATGCATAAAGCCACAAAAAATAAAGCTGAGTGAAACTGTGATATATGAGTCTGTAATATCTTATGAACCAGCACCAGGGGATCCATGCTGATGGCAAGTGAACCTGCTGGGATGATCCCGATGGTACACATTGGACAGAACGCCAGTTTGTCCTGCCCTTCAGGCAGAGAAATCAGAGAAATCAGTGCTGGATCACAAAAAAGGAGCCTAGTTGCAAGATATCATTCCACAGCATTTATCTTAGAAATTGTCACCAGCCAGCCCTAGAAGAGGAGACAGAGGCAGAAAGGTCACCTACAGGAATGTAATGAGATGTAGACATTTATGGGTTTGGAGCAAAAACAAATCAGGTGAAAACACTAGATTTTGGTGTTTTAGAGAAAACAGAGAGAGACTCACATGCTGCTCCGTGTTCCATCTCACATCACCAGCTGCGCTGCTCCCTCTTTTTATCTGCAAACTTTGACACGTCCACATTCCCTGCCTCCAAAGACCTTATTTTGGTCAAATATGACCAGGATAAGCTGCACTTTGTTCCAACAGCAAACACTACTAATCACCTGCAACGCGCCAGGTCAGCAAACATTTCCTTGTGCTGAGGCAGAACAGTACAGCTGTTCTGTATGATATGCTCATCAGACAGTTTCACATGAGGCACTTTACAAGTGAAAAATATTATCTGACTTTAAAATATTCCACAGAAATATGCCCATTTCAGACACGCAGAGACAGAGAGTGGACAGCTTTCCTGCCTCCCAGCAGCCCTCTGTGCAGGTGATCCTAGAGGCCAGGTGGTGGGAGCATGATCTGCTCCTCATCAGCCCAACTCTGATATGTCTGCAGGTTTTTGACAAGGTCAATTGTCAAGCTGTCCCAGAGCTATGGTTCTCTATATCTCCTAGTCCCCCTCCATTTTGGCTGGCAGAGCACCCCCAGGTGCAGCTCTGCCCTGCTAAAAGGAGGATAATGGTAGTTCTCATCATTCCTGCTGTTTTAAGTTTCCCTTCTCTCCATGAAGGGCGAGTGCACTAGCAGGATGAAAGACCTGACTGTGCTCCTAAGGCATATCACATCTGAAAATGTTCCAGCGCCGGATATAAAAAGGTTCCTCGCATTTTGCAAATAAACAGAATCTCCAGCATTCACAGCATCCCAGAAGATGATGCTCATTTCTACAGCCCAATCTGGGCACAATGCTTGCAAGACTATCAGCACTTCCTCAGCTTTGTTGGCTGCTCTTAATTATGCCTGAACTCACTTCTAAGCTCCAGGATGAGAGGAATGAAAAGCCAGGTTTTTCTATTACCAAGTGAGAGATCCATTTGCCATTCAAACCAACACTGAAAAATGACAGTGGAAGGTGTGGCGTGAAAAGAATTCTACCTCTCAGCCCTGAATAAAAGCAGCAACAGTAACTTTTTATGAGCAGGACATAAGGGGCAGGTGGTTAGGTAGCTGGTAGAGATTTAGAAACTGCTTCCCTAACTTAAAAACTTGGTCACTGAGGCCAAAATCCCACAAAGTACGGGAGGAGTTACTAGTGCTAAACTCGCACTCAGCAACATCTTTCACCCTTTATCTAAGGGATTCTCACTTATGGCAATATGACATACTACTCTGGAATTCATCCTGCTGAGAGAGGCATGAACCACCTGATCACTTGAACTACAAATTTTAGTCTCCCATTACAGCTTTATGCTTCATCTGCCATTGACAGAATTTGCCTGATACCTAAATAGAAACTTAATTAAAAGATTCTTCCCTCCCTCCCCTGACAATCTGGTATTAGACTTATGAAATACATCATAAAAAAATTAAATAAAGCTCAAATGCGGACTTTTCTCACTGATACAGGTCAGTGGGTGACTGAGTCTATTAAGACACTAGTCTATAATTACAGGAGAGAGTGCTACAGCTCTCCAAGGTCATTGAGTGGATTTTGATAAAACTAGGATAAAATCTACCTGCCTATGGGCCCAAACAGTAAAGAAAGGAATCAATGCTCTCACGTTCCTACACTGTCTATACAATGCAAAAACTGCAAACTCAATTTCACACTTACCTCGGGAAACAAAAGCCCTTCAAATGACAGTTTTAATTGGTGTGACTGCTCTGTGCCCCCACCTCATACCCCCCCACCTGCTTAACATGGTTTCTGCTCTCTGCACTCACCCAGCACAGCTTCCCCAGAGACATGACTATGTGACCCACCTCCACATGGCTGCTCTCAAGGCCTGGGATGGCTTGGGATTTGTTTTCTTCAAGTGCAGGAAGGGGTTGTTTCCTTTTTTTTGCTTCAGAACAAGTGTGGGGAAAAGCACAACAGACCTAGGGGTGTCCAAGTAATACATCCTTTTACATTGAAATAAATGGAATTAACAAAATTGGAAAATATTTTGTTAAAAGCCACAACAATAAGTAAGGAAATTATCTTCTTTCATACACCCATAATTAGTAGAATAAGGTCTAAAAGAGATTAGAAGGGCACAGGGAGCTTTGTTCATCTTTTTACCTGTCTCCTGCAATCTAAGTGGGCAGGACAAAGGATCAAAGCCCCGTTTACCAACAGAGAATGCCTAACAGCTGTGCAGACGCCAAACCACCACTTCCAGGAGTTTATCTTCAGAAGAGAGGGGAAGACAGCCAACTAATATGCCACCTCAAGGTCAACAGCTCTGTCATTTTGTAATGCAGACAAATAACGATCTTCATGAAGTTTTGACCTCTGATAAGCACTACAGCTACTCCAGGTCACAGCAGTGGTCATTCAGGTTTGAAGATTACACCAAAAGGAACTGGAACTGATCCAAAAGCTCCTTTCTTATTGGAAACTAATCATTCACCCTGTAACATTCTGTCAACTTGTAATATTAATACCACCTTTGCTTCCTGGACTTTGGGAACAGTCCAACTCTCACTGCAAATATGGATCACAAGCAGAGTTCGATCAAGCCTGAACTGTGTAATATTGATTATTTCCTATTTCATGATTTATCTCTCTGTCTTTAGACCGGTAAAATCCTCCAAAGAGATGTAGCAGGCTATACTAGATAAATAATTACTTCCAATGCTTTTCCAAACCACAGGTTTCTACCTGTGACTATACACTACACAAGCTCCAGTTCAGACAAGTCATGAAACACATGATCTGATGTTAGCCAAGGAAGTTAATGGGATGACACATGCTCTTGAGGTTAGCTGCACATTTACATATGTAACACATGATCCATCAACACCACCAATATAGAACCAGGTGCCAGAAGCCACAGGCACATCAAGGTAATTTCCAAGTGCTGACACCTTTGCTTCCCCTACACCACGGTGAAAAGGTGTGATCTGAAGGAACACAATGGCAACCTTCCCAAAATAGCTGCAACTAAGCAAACTGGTTACACATCAACTATCCCAACCAGCTCCACACCATCCCACAAAGCCCCAGTACCACCAGGTGAAACTGCAGATTAGTGGTGAGACAACAAACTAACACGCGGAAAGGCTCTTGGTTCTCTCCATGCCCATGGACGTGGGCATTGGCATGCCTGTTAGAGAAACAAGACTCCCAAGGATGGACTTCTAGAATGAAGCCTAGAACAGAGTGAGGGGATTTGCACCCAGTCTCTCCATCATATGAACCAGCACTGTTTTCAGACAGAAGTAGTCTTGCAGCTAAAAAAAGCAGTGTTTTCTCTCAAGGGCGATGATCATAACTCAGATTAGCACTACCACAACCCTCTCTGGTGGGCTGAGATAAATTACAGCTCTGGGACGCCGAGCTCAGAGCTGCTGCCCCTTTGGCTGTGGCAGGCATGCTGCAATGGGGACTGGCAATAGGCTGCTCAAATACTCAGGCATGGGAAGATGACCTATTCCTAGTACGTTTATATGAAATCTACTATTGCTTTCCTTCACAGAGATGGTACTCAATTCCAAGAGCCACTTCTGTAGCTGCATGAAGTTTATCAGACCTGCCAAGCTTTCGTACATTGAATTTCATTCTTTACAGTGAGTTTGAAAGCTTACGCCAGACATCACCCATCATACTTCTGCCAGTCAAAATCTGCTTCTGAAACATCCTGGTGTGAAAATACCCTCCATTTGGCAGCACTTAAACTAACAGTTTACAGCATTTTTACTGTATGAAGGAGTGCAAATGCTCAGGAAGGACTGTGTTACGCCACATTAGAGCAAAACAACCAAAGTGAAGCAAACTGCTTCACACCTCTTGCAGAACCTTGGTTCTGCAGTTCTTGCAATGTAACAGCAGAATGTAGACAAGGAAACTAGCATAATACTGCTAATGCTCAACACATCATCACAATCCTGAGAGTCTATGGCCACAGTGAATCCTAGGCTCACAGGAGTACGGACAATCAAGTCAATATTCTGTAAAAAGAAGGCTGCTAGTCCTGTTTATCTGAAGCAAAGCCTGAAAAGATGAATTTCAGATCCCAGTTAGGTAGGACCCCTAAACTTCAGTCTCTGAGTTGCAGGCCAATCACGCGATTTCTGCATGAGAGGTAGAGCTAACTCAAGAAATGAAGCTTGGAGGTGAACAAACTCATTGGCAATTTCAGATCAAATTATGCAAATACTTTCTCCTTCAGCAAAAATGGAAATTTCCATCACGTCAGCTCATTTCAACTTCCACTTCAATTTGACTGTCTTCTTTCAGAAGGAAGTTATAAAAAGGTAATGCAAAGGGCAAACAAAGCTTTTTGTACTGACTCTGGAATAATTTTTCTTCTGATATGGTGAGCCACTGGTTGAGACAGAAGTGTCTCTCACACCGCTCCACCGCTGAATGTGGAGTTCTTAAGTCTAGTGATACAGCATGACTTTTTTTGTTTGCTAGTCTCACAAAGGCAAATGAGATACACTGAAAATATTAGCTGTAGTTTTATGGAAGTGTGTTTTCTACAATTGTTATTCAGCTTTTTTTGGTTATTGGCTTAAAAATAAAATCACAACATGGGGCATTTTCAACACAGAAGTTACGTTTCACGTTGTGACCAAAAGCTGAAGAGGACTATGTGGTCAATAGGATTGCTGGTTTCTACAAGTCTTTCTTGCAAAGGATCTGAAGAATCTTACAGCAAAAATGCAGGTCATTTCACAGATGTCTTAAAAGTTACACTCATCTGATGATGTTGGGGTAATTGTTGAGGTGAAGCAGGTAAAGAAGCAAGAAGGGCCTTTGCAGGGGTTTTACAGAGATGTTTATTTCAGCCGCGCATGTGCACAGTCCCGGAGTTCAGAGACAAAGGCAAAGGGGTTGGTCTGAGAGTCCAGGTTAAGTACATGGGGGTTTTGGGGCTGGGGAAGTAGTATCAGAGACCAATTACTAGGAGGCATGGGGGTGTTACAAGGATGGGATTAGGGCAGGAGGGCCACAAGGAAACAGGGTGGGAGTGATCGGAAGGCTGATGGAGAGGGCACAGGACTGACCCAAGGGTACAAGGCAAGGGTAGCTCTGGCCTGATAGAACAGGATTTGTTATCAAAAGGAGACAGCTGAGAGAGAGGCCTCTCCTGTCTTTCTAACTGGGAGTGCCTTTCAAGGTCTCCACACTCATCTCAATGTTCTCCAGCATATACATCCCAAGATCATTAATTACGTTTGAGGCTTACATCAGAGAAGTCTTACCAAGTATTTCCAACATGTACTTTACCTTGAATTCAGTGCTCAGTTCTGATCCCCTCACTACAAGAAGAACATTGAGGGGCTGAAGCGAGTCCAGGGAAGGGCAGCAGAGCTGGTGGAAGGTGCAGAGCACAAGTCTGATGAGGAGCATCTGAAGGAGCTGGGGGTGTTTAGGCTGGAGAGACAGAGGCTCAGGGGAGACCTTATTACTCTCTAAAATTGCCTGAAAGGAGGTTGTGATGAGGTAGGGTTGGGGTCTTCTCCCAGGTAACAAGTGACAGAACAAGCGGCATCAAGATGCACCAGGAGAGGCTTAGATTAGATGTTAGAAAAAAATTTATTCATAAAAAGGATTGTCAAGCATTGAAACAAGCTGCCCAGGGAAGTGTTGGAGTCACTGTGCCTAGAGGTATTTAAAAGATGTGGAAATCTGGCACCTGGGGACATAGTTTAGCAGTGAACATGGCAATGCTGAGTTAATGGTTGGACTCAATGATCTTAAAGGCTTCTTCCAACCTGTACAATTCTATGAGTCTATTCCATTCAACATCACACAGAATAGCAGTCAGGAACCAAAGAGATGCCTTAGGGACAACTCACTAAGGAAGGGAAAAGGCAAAAAGTCTAGAGAGTGTTGCACTGAATGTGATTATCTAAGACAGGTGTGAATACACACAGCTTCATGCATTTCTGCAAGATCTGACCATATTCCACTCAGTTGAGTTCTTCTCATTTCTCTTATAGTATTTTATCTGTGTCTTACAGTGGCACACTGAACACTGGCAACACCAATGCACACAACCAAATGGATGCCAAAGGCACCACACTGACTTAACATCCATTTAGGCTTTGACCCACAGATGGAAAATCAATGCTAAAAAAACAGAATTAAAAACTGCCTCTTTTATACTGCCCAAAGAAGTTCTTGGCTAAGATGAAAAAATATTCAGCTCTGGACCCAGATCTGCTTTGTGACACAAACTGCAATATATCTTGCTTTACAGCCAAAAGGTTTTAAGAATTACTTTACTGACATAATTTTTACTTTTCAGAGTTGAGTCAGTGTTTTCTTAACTTATGCCTAAGTGCTTTCACTGTCAGGTGGTCTTTCAATGGAATGGTTACTGCTTTGGGGTTTTTTTTGCCAACTACAGAAATGATCCAAACATTCTACTAAAGCAAGCCATAAATTTTAAAAAATGCTTCATATTTTGCCAAGTAACAGCAAGGATTGGAAAAATCATTTTCTATTTTTTAAACCACTCCTTCACACTGTACTCTCTATTTTTTAAGCCACGAAGCCTCCGCCAGTTTCTTTCATGCCAAGTTTGCAGAACACCTGCCAGAGTGTGATCTTTGCCAATAAACAGGATCCTTAAGTGCCATGATGACTAAAAAAATAATGTCAAGATCAATACAAATAATTAGTACTGTTATTCCTATTATTAACATTCAGGCTTTCTTTGCTCTGTGTTCTCATCTTTCGGAGCAGCTGCCTCTAGAAAAGAGCAAGCAAAGAGAGAAGTGCCAGCAGGTGGCACTCCAGAATGTAAACCATTAGGCACCGGGGCTCACGGGACCAAAGAAGCCAGTTCTGCTTGGCTGTCCCACTACCCCTTTAGCACCCTTCAGGAGGTTTGGTTTAAGATGATCGTCTACACCTTCCCTCTCCCAAACAGCAGGGAAAAGTGCTGTCAGTCCCAACTTTTACCTTTGGTGCTGGATGAGATGCACCAGCATGCTAAGATACACCTTGTGCAGTCTTTTCTAGAAGCACATCCAAAGCACTGAGCTCACTACTCACTCCCTGACGGTGGGGAGGGCTCCCACAGGGCAGGCAGAGTGGCTTTCCCACCTCCTGCATGCAGAAGTGCCAGCATCTTGCTGCCTCCCACCACTCTCCTACACTTATCCCAACACAGGACAGAGCTGAAGTAATGCTGGCCTTTACTGCTTTAAGACAGCACCACCAACAAAAAACAGACCCCAGTGATTAGGAGACCAGCTCCTTTGTGTTTATTTTTAGCTGTGCCCTACACACACAGAACAACTACAGTGCTCACCTGCATGGCTGGGAAGTGTCAAAACAGGTGGTTCCCCAAGGCACCAAGAGTGAAGACACCCACCCTGCTCTGAGACTTCTGCCTTGCCCCAACACTTGCACTCCTGCCACAGCAAAGCCAGTCACACCAGCACTTCTTCGAATCAAATACTGACTGTCAGTAAAGCCTCTATCTAGATGTCTCAGCAGCCAGAAAAAATGAATCCACCTCAAACAGCTGTGGCCCACCTGGTCTTTGCATCTCTCATCCAACTCTTAACAGCAATTGCTTATTTTGCTCCTGCTGAAAACACTCCCAATCCTTTAATGTTCAAAATTAGGCCCTTTAAACCACCGTGCAACTCGAGGAAGATAGAAAGAGGTATCCTTAAACCCGTTCCCTTAGAATTTTAAAGAAAAACTGTAAAAGTTGTTTTGTCCAACTCTAGGCATTAAGCACAGCAGTCAACATTTAGAGAGTTAATGAACTGCTTCAGTTGACAAAGATGCAATTTTCACATTGTTCTACCCTGGAAAAATTTAGAGTTTAAAAGTACTGAAAGGTCACACAACTGATTGAAGGAAGAAAAAAAAGCCTGCATTTTCATCAGAAGTCATTATGAATTACCTAAAAGCTATACAAACATGGAAAATAACCAGCCCTCTTACAGTAAGCAAAGTATTTACAGCTTAAACTCTCCTTAAAGGCAAACCTGTACTATAGGATCCATCTGCTCATGTGGAAATAGCAGAAAAGATCTGTCATAAAGTAATTTCCTTTCCTCTCCTGTACATGTCAGTAGATCACTGGCATTTCCCTGCCCCTTCCCTCCAAATTGACTCCAAATATAAATAGACACAAAACTGGAAAAGTTTAAGGTCATATCTGTGGATATGAGCAACAAATAAAACCAAAGTAATGTGTTCTTCTTGCAGAACAGGACCCACGTTCAGTGCTATGACATCCATTGTGTTTAGGAAATTCCTTTGTATTTAGAACTTTAAACTAATTTCCTCATAAGCTATAAACACTTTTTTTCTTGATGGTTCACTAGTATCACTCACTGAACGAGGCACAGTTCAGGTCAAGGTTTATGCACTACATGCTCTGCATACAAGTTTGCTCAAAACATGTTTTTAGAGCAAGCTATCTTTAATACACAAAGATGGGCTGACAGCATGGAAAGAAGAATGAGGCAACTGTTCATGCTTACTCTGCCTGTCTAGCTGTTATCTCACTGTGGATGTGGACTATAAAATATTCACCCATAGAAAAAAAAAATCATGCAGCATAACTGCAACCCATACATAGAGCACAAATGAAGTGAGTAACTGTCTGGTTAACACCAGAAGTATTTTCAAGTCACACAGTTGTGGCTCCAAGAACTTACCTGAATCTCCTGTATCCAAGATGTCCCTGAACAGACACATGGATGCTCTCTTCAATATCCCACCTGCCTGATGGGGAAGGAGAACTAAGGCTCCAGTATTCTCCTTGCTATTTTAGATGCAATAAACCTCCATCTCTAGTGAGGAGACTGCACTTAGTGTGGACTCTCAGGAGCTTTAATGCTGCCAAGCAGCAAGTGCATTGTCAGTAGGTTCAGAAAGCCACACAAAATTCTCTGTCACTGACTAGTCAATAGACATGAAAAGCATCAATCCCTTTGTAAATCCTGTGATTTTGTGAAATTTGGAAGAAATATCCTATATTTAATGGGGCTGGGAGATCAAAGGAAGAACATTAGAATGAAAGCTTCTTGCTTTAAAGACAATAGTTTTATCCACCTATATTCTTTTTTAAGCTTAATTTTTGCAAATGAGCTCAGATTTTGCAAGCAGACGTTCAAGCTCCTCAAAATAAAGAACACAGGTGTAAGACACAGGTGTGAGTTGTACAATCATAAGACATAAGACCTCTTTTAAGAAAAAAAGAAATCATTAAATATTTTCATTCCTGTATGTTGATTGCATAACCCCTCTAAAGAAAGCAGTAAAGGTCACTGAAATGCACAGGCCTTTGCTGGTGGAAAAATGCTATTGTGTATTGTTTAAAATGACACAAAAGAAATTAGCATGAATGCTAGAAAATGAGACCTTTAAAGGAGTGAGCTGAGAAACTCCAACTCAGCGTTATATCCTGATTTTAAAATGCACAAGTACAGGTTATGGACCTCTGTATCCCTCTTCATTTGAAAATGCAACAGTATTATAATTTATTAAAGGACAAATTTGTAGATTCTTATCACTTCTTAAAATTGCCAGTTCATGATCCTTATTTTTTTGTTCTCATTTCATAACCACCCATTAACATACAAGATAAGAGCTTCTACAATGGATAACATATAGGAGTTTCAGCCAGCAGAGGAAGCAGCACCACAGGAATGTAAGCCTGTAACACTGGAAGAAATGAGTCAAGTTCCTCAAAATATGAAGGGTTTTTTCCTGCAGTTCCTCCAAGAGCTACAGCTATAAAGTTGCTGTAGTTGTGGGATTACGTTTCCACTGTCCCTCACCAAACACCGCCACCTATCTTTGGGTCACACTAACTCCAAACAGGACTTAAGGAAGGAAAGCCAGTATGCCACACAGTTGTAACTCTTTTCAAATACCTCCTCAATACCATAAGCAGCCCACACCTTCTTGTGTCAGGGATGCAGCTGCATCAGAAGAGATCTGAACAGTACATAAGGACTCCAAGAGGTAAATCAGTGAGGGAGCTTCTTCCCTAAAGTGCTTTTGAACATGGGCAAAATAAACTCTTAAAATGCACATTTTCTTACCAAAATGCTTTTCACTTGTTTACCTTGCTTTTCTGCAAAGATGTTCAAGAGCACAGTATGAGAGCGTGAATTAATTTATTTTATGCATGAAAATAATTATAAATTTATACATGAGTTTAAGGAAATGTACTCTTTGCAGGTGAACATACAATTTCTTTAAAGCTGTGAAAACCAGCCTAGGTCCAGTTCTGCCAGCATTTCTTTCTGCCACTGACCACTCCTCCATATGAAGCAGTTCCGCTGAGCTGGGTGAAGTTCCTCTCATAGTAACTGCTCTCAAGAGTAGATCTGAGCCAGACTTGCCCAGGAATCCTTCCAGTGGAGAAGCCATTCTGGTCAAATTCCCAAATGCAACACATGTGACATGTGCTGTCTGAGAGGAACAGACCTTCCAATCTATATATAAAGAGGAGGAAGGCTAAATCTCAAACATTCAGCAAAAGCTTTCAAAGAAGACAACCACTGGATTTTTTAAGACCACCTCAAAATCATCCTGACATGCCCTACATTTCACCATCTATTTTAAAATTCCCTTTCAACTACTATTACTTGTGTTTTCTGTAGAAGTCACATAAACAGGGAGAGTGGCAGCTTGTAGGAAACTGCAAGCTGAAAGGCAGAAGACACCATGAAATTGAGAGGATTAAAAAAAATCCAAGTTTCTGTACGCATGAAGACTTTCAGGAGGGTCGTTTTTCTTTCCGAAGGGGGTTGCTAATTAGCCAACCATGAAAGTAGCAGTTGTAAACAGTCCTTGTAAAAATAGCTCAATGCATATTGAAAGCAAATTTGTGAGTAATACAACTCCACTGAATTCTAACTAATTTGCTATTGCTGACCAGCTTCTCTCTTCTAGACATCCTTAACTTCACACTGACACATCTACTCCAGACTATCAGTTTGTTCAATTAACACAATTCCAGCATTTCTGCTGCTTTCAATGTTAAGAAGGGAATCTTATCTGCTTCAGAAAGTCAAATCTGAAGATTAGTTTATTCCTGTTCCCAGTCTAGCTCCATTCCACATGTCAGAAATATTTATGCCAAACAAGAGGTCTCCTCAGGCAAATCGTATCACATATCCCTTACTTGCTACACTTTGAACTTACAACTAACTCCAGTATCCTAGTATTACACTTCATTAGTGTGGGACAAGCCCCTAAAAATGGTATTTTGCGCTTGGGAAATAAAGTATGCTAATTACAGTTCTCATGGGATATGGTGCTAGCATTCCTCAATCTAACCCTTCAGTTCTATTTTTCAATGAAAGATTTGGCAGGGGGGGCAGTGTCCCTCCATAAAATAAACCAATGAACTTTGACAAAATCAGGATAAACTCTTCCAGAAGGCAATGAAGGGCAAATCCTCAAACGAGCTGAAAACCAACTCAAGAGGCAAACAAAGCTTTACTCTTCTACTGCTTAAAAGCTAAGGAGAATGGATTTTTCTAGAAACATTCTTGAAGCTTTGTAGCAATATATCCCCAACCCCATCGTTCACCATGCAGATCTTCCCATTTCTGCCTTAAAAGAAAATCACTACACAGGAATGGATCTTTACACATTTAACTCACCAAAACCCCTCAAGGCTTTGTGTAGTTTGCCCCAGCCTGACAGAAAGCCCTTGTATAGTCTTCATGGTGATGGCTCAGCGCTTGACACTGAAGTGGAATGGAATTAAGAGAGGCTCTTGGCTTCTGGATGCTGCACACACACCATTCCCTCATGCCACTAACACCTCATCCTCAAATTAGAATATAAGTATGTCAGGGTTTGTCAGGGTTTAGCAATGGGACAAGACAGCCAAAACACAGCAAGTACCTCATTAAACATGAGGGGAAAGCAATCCTTTTCATCATCTCCAAGATCTCTGTGCAAGTTACACCAATGAAAAAAAAGCCAAACCAAACAAGAACAAACTATTCAGAGAATTAGGTACAAACAATCTGGCCTGATGAAAAACTCATTATTTCAACACAATCCAATAATCTAGCACATCAGTAGTGCTGATAACCTGCTCTTTTCAATGGCCCCTTGTTCTTCTCCTTACTCTGAAAAGAAGCTATTCCAAGCTGCAATGCACCTGGAGGAGCAATGAATGAGTCTGTCAGAGGGCTCACCTATTTAAGGGGCCGGCTTGAGAACAGCAGTGGTCTCTCCAAGGGGGTATCTGGTGCTTACTTTCCTAAAGGCAGAACCTCAGACAGAAGATAATGTTTAAATCAACCCTTTTGCAGACAGTCTTTCAACAGAGTCTCAAGGGTGGCTGCCTCAAAGGGATCTCAGGAAGGTAACTAAGAAAGTGAGCCTGCTGACTGCAAGTTTAAATTCCCAGCAAAGATTACACCACCATCATTAAAAGCTTAGGGGGTACTACTTTAGAAAAAGTTGAAACATGCATAGTTGCAATACTGGGTCTGATCTGCAATTTAGAAACTACTGCTATTAATACAGTTCTGCACTGGAAAGAGCATCTAAACTATTAATACTGACATTATTAGATATCAACTTTACCTGCAATAGCAAGATCTAAACTGGCCTAAAATTAGCTTCAAACAAGCCTTCAGTTCAAATTAAGCTGCATGCAGCAGGGTCAGGATTTCCCTCAGCCAACATGCCAGTGGCTAACTCAGCAAACCCACTCAAGAACCTGAGTATGCTCACAGCAGAAGGAAAACTTTTCTTCACTAAGGGTGAATCTGACTAAATTACAATATTCTTTTACCTTCTCCCAGATTAAAGTTTCAGTAGTCCAGAAGAACTTCACCAATGCCTCCTTCTTAACCCCATTCCACTTTGAAGTGTGCAATTCAATAACCAGGTCAGAAAGGAAAAGAGAGTATGAGACGAAAGTTCCTGTCCTTGCTCCAATGAATGCTTAATTATTTTATATTAAAAATTAATTTGAAAAAGGGCTAGAATCCAGGCAGTCTGATGAGTTTACCTATGAAGAGAAAAAGATCCACAATCAAAAGCTCCTAGACAAAGGTGGGAACTCAGTCTTAGCTTCCTTTGGCTGAGTATCAGACCCAACTCAGATAGAGTAAGCCCTAGCTCCCCCACTGCTTACAACTCAACAGAAGGTACTTAACTCCAGGAAGGAATACAAAGGAGCAGTTCAGCTGATTTTTCTGCAACAGAGAGATATTTAAAAGTTCTCCTCTTGATCCACCCTTGTAGCCAGTTCTTGTGTCTCCTGATTTAGGATGCCAGCTTTTGCAAATCCCATTCCAGCTTTTCTCTGGGCATTGCGCAAGAAACCTTGTTATATGCATCCCACAGAATAGAGCCCAGAGGTTTGATACTGCAGTACTTTAAATGTTTTGTAGACCAACTCTGTTGCAAATGTTCCCAAGTTACTTCAATGTTTTGAAAACCATGTGATTAATGCTACAAATGACACCCAACCCAACTGAGCTAAACACTGTACATCAAGTACTGTACCTTCCCATCGACTGTTCCCTCTCAGCTGAAATAAGTCAGGAGAGTGCAGGGTTTCAGATACTAATCTGAAGCCACATGTGAAGAGCTAGTCACTATAAAAAAATGGAGCTATTCAGAGGCATTTCACATGCAGAAGAAAAAAGTCAGCAAATAAATTATCTGTAGCAAACAGCCCACATGCAGTTAGTTTTTTATTTAATACATCTCAAAAACAGGACGAACTAAGCAGATTTTCTTGCCAGTGAATGAAAGCCCTACAAATAATCACACTGCCATAAAAAGGTTAAAAAGGGTGGGTGGGAGGAGGCATTGTCTTTGCAGAATTCAGGAGCTGCATCTCCGGTGCAAACAGGAAGCCATGACCTAGGTCTGTCCCTCCGGCCAGGAGGCCAGAGAGGGACTCACTGGGCTGCCCATCCAATCAGGCAGCACCAAGGCAGCCAGCAGCACATCAGCTGGCAGGAAGCATGCTGCAAAGCTCTGGTAAAAAACCTGCCCTAGCATGGCCACCTTTCCCAGAACACTGGGGTTCAGCTTTTAAAATCAAAGCATGTGTGACTCTGTCTCCATCTCAACCGTAAGTGTCCATCCACAAGAGACACAGCAAAAATTAATTTTCAAAACAAGCTGCTTGATTGCTTTATTGTTATTTTACATGATTCCTCATTCTGAGTGGCACCATTACTGCATTCAGCTAAAGTCACATTCAAGGGACAATATACCAGGCAGCTTTCACTGTGTGAACTGAGGGTAGACAGGAGGGGGCATTTTCTTTGCTTTCTAGAAGCATATAACTCCCACTCAATAGTTAATTCAGACTCTAAGTTATTTTCACCAATCACTTGAAAGTTAAATAATTATTCCATTTAAAGAAATCTAGCAATTATATTTTGCACTCCCCCCCAGCAGCTATTGCTCTTGGGACAATATTCATCTTGTCCATGATGTCTATTATCTGCTATATAAATATTGATGATCTGAGTAATTGCTGTTCTGTAGATATGCTTCTCAAAGATATAAATTTATCTGCCTGAAGTAGGCTGCTGACAAAGTGCTTTCCTCCTTTTGCATGGCAATGAAACATTACTGGAGGTGTCACTGGGAAGGGGGGAAGAAATTAAAAACCAGTGAGTAATCAACAGTCTTTGAAGAGGAGAAATGAAGTGATGTTCATCTGTGCTGGGAAGACCAAATAGTAGCAAAGAACAACAAGTTAGCTAAGCTGGTATTCAGGCAGCTTAGGTTTAGCTTATGCTGCGCCAAAACCAAGCACAGCTGAAAAGGAAAGAACTCCTCTGGATTCAGCACTGGCCGCCGGTGTTGTGTACAACATCCATGCTGTACCCACCCAGTAGTGCAAGGTTTAACTTCTCTGGATCCAAGTCCAACCAGAAAGCCAATCTTCTGCTGGAGGAAGCACACCACACTGACCATCATGCTGGGACAAACAGGCACCCAATGCCACCCCATAACCTTTGCCAGCACAAAGCCAACATGTCATACAACAGAAAAGATGGTCTTGATGCAACCCAGTGTTCATCCATGGATACCACAGGCACAAAACACAGCATTGCTTCAGTATGATTTTACTGGTTCAGTGCGTTTGCCCAGCAGGCCTTGTGAACAGCCAGGTAGTCCTCTGTCTTCCTCCAATTGATAAATATCATTAAAAACATCCCACTGCACTGTTCTGGCTCATCTGATCATACTGCCCTCTGATCTGGCAATACAAAGACTCAGTTTTGAGAAAACTTTCCCAATAGCACATGGCCTCACACTTCCAGACTTGAAATTTGCCTCTGGACAGTAAACAGTATGTGATAGATGAAGGCTCTTCCTCAGTAGACACAGACTTCCTACAATACAAAACCTGAGTCTGAATCTCAATAAAATTACCCCTCTGGAATTATGGATCACGAGATTATTTTTTCAGCCATGTAAAATTTGGCGAAGTTTATACTAAGAGAGTTCCCTTGCAGAAATAATCTAAGGTCTTCACCAATCATTTATAGTATCTGGAAACAAACACTGGACAAAGACCTTTATTAATTTTTTTTTAATCTTTTGAACTTACATGTGCTGCAAAAATTAAGGGGGAACTAAAAATCCACCTGATTTATATCTGCATCACTGAAGTTTAGGAAGTGTGTGAAGAGGATGAAGAAAGCAGCAGAAAAGATACCAGACACCCTATGGGAGCTGGAGGCCAGGGAAGGGGCAGGAGGTGGGTAAGGACAGAGAGCGAGCAGGAAGCAAGGGGGAACACAGATAATGTGCAAGCAACATTTGGCGTGTCCAGAGGTGGAGAGAAAGGAACTGAATGTTTGAAATGAGCAAAAGAAGTAGTCTGGAAGTCTATTTCTCTGTTGCCTTGTTCTAACAACTACATAATAAGCCATTATACATAATCACAGCAGCCACAATTTTTTTAAATACATATATTATATGCACATGAATAGACTCAGTCAAAGTAGTTACTAAACACTCATACAATATCTTCTCCCTGCAACACTGAATGTTAAGCCATCTGCTTTTTTCAGTGGATCCCTTGTCATATAATTAACTCCCAGTTTCTACAGCTTCTTTCCTTCCCCCATAATTTCTACAGTGCTTTGGGGTTTGTATGTTACAATCTCTAATCACAACTGCTGTACATCTCTGGATTTTGAAGGGAAGTTGCTTCCAGCAAAAAATTAAAGGTTGAACTCTTACCAGTAACTCAGGGCATGCTTAACTAATACTAAGCCACATAGCATAGCCTAATTAGTCCAATAGGTCTTTAAAAAAAATCCACATGACCTCGGTTCTTACACTGAGTCATTTTGGAGACCAGTCGAAACAGAACTGTGACTAATTCTCTAACATCAACAGCAGGCAGCATTATTCTAAGTGGACTGGATCCTAACTATAACAATCGTATAACCCCCATTATCTCACCTCCAACTTTTTTCCCCTCTTCTATTTTTAAGACAAGACACAACCTAGTGACCCCCAACAAGTGGCCTGTCTTAACTACACAGCCTCCCATTATTTCTCAGAACTATGTTGTTTGTGCACAGATTAGTTTTAACACATGCTATATGCACATGGAATGCTCTACTGCTAATGCAAATTACTTTGCATGTAAACACAAAATGCAGATGGGCCAAACCACTAACTGCCCAATTCACAAGCACAGACTTCATACTCTCAAGCTTTTACATGCATATTAATTTCAACAGACCGAAATGTAAAATCCCTTTAAGGAATGTGCCTCAAATCTAAAGTGTTCACATTCCAGAGTCACTAGAAAGTGAAATTAAATTATTTTCTAGGTAGCTCTTAACCCCATGTTTCACTGTGAAATCACAGTCACGTAACTGTACTAAAGCTATGCCTGTCCAATGCATCTTTTCCTGCACAGCAACATTGATCTGGAGTGTGACAAAATACAAAATCTTCATCCACCACAACTGCATCGCCAAATTTCCTCGGAGAGGATGCAAACCAGCAGTATTCCCTGCTCAGTATGTTTTCATGAAGAAAGTAGTGAGCTGTGCCAAAGTCGCTATGTCCACAGAAAGAAATGCTTCACTGGGTTTGTATCCTGCTACAGTCTCTCTCACGGAGATATGAAAATGCAATTTCACTATAAAAATAAATACAGTGGAGTGAATAATTTCTTGCACTGGGCACATGGCCATCTAATTTCAGTGCTTCCAAAAAGCCACTGTACTAACAGCTAGGAAGCAGGCAGTGTGTGGACTGCAGGACCTTGCTTCTCTAGCTCTTTCTGATTAGCCTCAGCTTCCCCAGGGAGAGCAAGGGCTGCATTACAGTATCTCTGTGCCTCCCAGATGCTGAGCACCCTTTCTCAACAGGTAAGGGCAGGGGCACCTCCCTCTACCACTGCAAGACGCGTAAGGAAGCCCTGCAGTAGCAGCCAAGGCACCGGGAAAGAGGGATCCTTGAACTGTGAGGAAGGGAGAGCTACATCATCAAAATGCATCCTCAAAGTAGCACAGAGACCTGTGTGATTTCGGGAGGGCCAAGCACATCTCCTAGACTTTTCTTTTGATAGAACAGAACTACTTTGCACCACCTTTTTAAAGGAATTGTGTTCACAAGAAGAGATTTTGCCACTATCTGGAGTTTTGTGCTTGACAAAGCTAACAAAATACAGTCAAAAGACTGATGGAAAGTGTATGGGCACTATTCTAATTAAATGTATTTACATTATGTACTTCTGATACAAAGCACCAGCTACCAAATACATCACCCAGTAATTCAAAGGAATCTAACAAGCAGTTTGAGATTCCAGGCAGTCGTGCCAGCAATCTATCTTAGAACAGAAGCTGATGATATGGGGGCATTTACAAAAAAAAACAAGGCAATACAATGCAGTTCATGAACCCATCTGCTTACCAAATGAACATGTTTAGCAATTTCTTTTTATGCAGTACTAAAGAAATGCAACTTGCATTTCTTCTGTTCATGATTTTTGTGACTTAAGACCTTTTCTTCTTCAGCTAAAGCCTAGATGACTCCCAGTTTTCACTTTGAGAAGATTCCAAAATATTCAGGCTCGAGATAGTCTAAACACATGCATCCTGACACACAAGACTAATCCCCACTTCCTAGGTGCAGTACAACCAAACCACAGTTCTGTTTTCGCATGAAGTTGATCTTCAGAAGCTTTAAAAATGTCTTGAAATAAGGCCAGCAATAAATTTGGGATTGCCTTGAAGAGCAATAGGAGTGGTCAGTCCTCTTTCTACTTTTCTCCAGATGTTGACAGTTCTGTGGTTTTTTCCCTTTTTTCTTTTGAAGTCAAGTCAGCTGGTTTAAACAATTGCCTTCAATGTTCAACAACACAGGAGAAAAGAGGAAGAGCTGATGCAAGAAGCTTTTCCTTTTGGGCAGTTCAGAGCTTTCAGTGCTCTGGCTTGTAGGTTTCTGCCTTCTTGGGAGCTTCAAATAGAAAACACTCATGCGATCCACTGGAGGTCACAAAACACTGCCAGAAATCTGATACAGGTAAGAGGCACTAAAGAAGCAAAACAAACAAACCCCAAACTATCTGCTCCCTTACATTACTTTTCATTTTTCTTGCCTGCAAATCTTGCCACAATAGGAAAAGTGGCAAGAAAAGAAAATGTTAATGTGGTCATAGAGTAATTACTTAATCCAGGTTTTGAAAGTATAGTCAAGGACTTACCTCTCTTGGAAGAGACACATTTCACACAAAGAACCTTAGAATTTCTGTGTGTGGCAGTACTGAAACACTCAAAACCAGTTCCATCCACTTAAGACAACTGCGTGCATTCCTTTCACTGAACAAGCAAGCCATGCTGAAATATAAAAGGAACTGCACCTTTCACAGGATGAATTGATTTACAAAAGCTGATACATCTCAAAAATATGCAGCACATCACACCCATGACTTCAGACCCTCTTAAGGCAATCACTGGCTTTTGCTCAGACACGCACGTCACAAAGGAAATGGAGAAGAGAGGCTCCTGAACTGTGACACAGGTCAGGACACTCCAAGAAGCTCACTGCACACTTTAGAAGAAGAGTTGCCACCATCGGTAGTACTACTTAATAGCAAAAAAAAAAAAACAAAAAAAAAGAAAGACAATGAGCTAAAGAAAATTAATTGGACATACCCTAGATAATTAATTCAATACCCGAGACTAGTTTTACATGAACAGCAACTGTGCTGTAAGTTAGGAAAGGATATGCAGGGACAAGAAAGTGGAAAATTAAGCCTTTGTTTATGTACCATCAGAATACAAAGTGGAATAGTTTGCAAAGTTACTGCAAGTTGTTAAATGCATCTTTTTCATACAAGTAAATTTACATAAACCACTGATTTTTCACTAGCCAATTTTGGTAAGTCAAAAACATCCATCTATTTTGGTTTTTTCCTCCATACATACAAGTGTGAATACTCATACAAAACATTTTCTTCAACCTTTTACTTTTCTCATTTTGCCATCAAGAGAAACACAGAAGAAAGATGGTGAGAGAAGGAAGCAGAGAAGAGAGA
Organism: Toxostoma redivivum; assembly: GCA_013397375.1. Taxonomy (NCBI): domain Eukaryota; kingdom Metazoa; phylum Chordata; class Aves; order Passeriformes; family Mimidae; genus Toxostoma; species Toxostoma redivivum. Next base: position 361,614 of record VXBI01012028.1, read on the forward strand.
TCTTTTTGTATTTTGCTTTTAAACTTAAAAAATAGGTGGAGTACATTTCTTTCCATGGATGTTTTCTGGTTTGTGAAAAAGCATTTTCCATTTGATTAATTCAGTCAACTAAGCTTGTGACAAATACCAAGAACAAATAGTTTTGAACCAAAGAGCCTGGCCCTTTGATTTCAGCTATTTTTAAAAAATGGCTATTTCTATACAAAGAAAGCCAATCATCAGTTCTAAACAGATATTCAGAGGATATAAAAATCAGGTCCCCCTGCATTAAGCTGCTGATCCACAGCATAGAGGAGCATCTAAGCCTCTGTGGACCACATGCCACAACCCCCTTTGTTCCTATTTGAGAGCACAGGACACAATTAGCGTTTTCCAGCCTCTCCTCCCCACTGCCACGGTGGAACAATTAAGAGTACGAATGAAGGCTCAAGTAGCAGCCCTCATAAATTACACACACACAGAGATCCTTCTGTTTGAACCCAATCTTCCACAGGTCTCTAATGAGAGCTATGAACACCATCCACTAATCATCTCATCAGTAATGCAAATAACCATCCTGACCTCCCATCAAGTGTCTCTCCAGCTCAAACACTGTGCCCTCAGACTGCACAGCCCTGGGTGCCAAAGCTGCTGTGTCCCACTGGAAGAACCTCAGCATCACAATGCCCTGTACACCCCACAGCCTGCTGAGCACAGCCCCACACAAGGAGCCAAAGCAAGCCCTCAGCTACCCTAAGGGCTCACAGCCACTTCTGTCCCTGGCTCTGCACACCCCAAACAGGCAGGAATTGCAAAGGCAGGCATCTCAGATCTCACAGAGGATGCCTTGTTCAGCTATAGCAACACATCTTCAGGCCCCCGAAAACAAATCACTGAAAAAGCAACGCAGCAGAATGGCTACAGCACTGGCCTGGCAACTAAGAAATGGAAACATGACCTTGTTTTAGACCCCCAGAGACATCACACACTGCTCTGGAGATGCGACAGCAGTGCTGCTATCCTGGACTAACCTCAGGCTTATCCTGTGCCCTCAGGCCCATCTCCATCCCTATCTCCTGCTTCTGAATAGCCCCTTATCCTGGTGCATCATTTGCCATGCCTAAGACTGTGGATGGACACTGTTAGAGCACTTTGAAATCAAAATGAAAAGAAAGGCATTCTTCTGTGAAACATCATTACCACCCTGCCAGCGAAGTGTGAATTGCAAGAGCTTCCAAAATAAAAATAAATGTATTTGTATTAGTCCCTTACCCTTGGCATCAGGCCCATACTGCCAGTTCTCATAACATTTACAGGAAAACTGGCATAAACAACAGTGCAGCAAACAAAAGGAAATTCTGTGAGAATCAGATTAAAACATACCAAACAGGGCTTGATACCAAAAAAGCAAAGACAAACTTCACCTGGACAAGCAACCTGTAGCTGTAAATCACTGAGGTTAACAGCTCTACCACGACAAAAGGAAGAAAACAGGCTTCCAAGCATCTGCAAAATAGCATATTTCAGGTTTTCTTTCAACTAAACAGATTTAGAAAGTATTGCTAAGGGGGTGGGGGGGTGGAGCTTAAAGGATTTAAATATTGCAAATAACAGTGCCAGCACTTCAGCCCCCTTGGTTCTGCTGTGGCACAGCTCAGCTCCTGACAGCAATTCCCTACCCCACTGGAAGGAGAATTATGCTGGGCTTCCAGTGCCACTCTCAGCAAATTTCTACTTTCCAAGCAGCAAGTGTCCGTACAAGAAAAATCCTCCTATCAGCATTACCAGCTGTGCCCACAGCACAAACTGAGCCGCACGTACACTGCAAAATCTCAGTGTTTGTGTGTGCGTGTGTGTAAACAGTGCACTTCTGGAAAGGCAGAGAGAGTATTTTCAGAGTAAACACTGCAAAGATTTTGTGTCCTTTAGGATGTCAGAAAGCCGCTGTGATCCACTGCTCATCTTCCCCACTTTCTGCCTGCTCAGCTAAGGCACCTCTGGAACTCACAGGGATCACAACCACATCTCACAAGCCTGTTTTCCTCCCTGTGAGAATGGGAGGGACTTTTCCCCTTACAGCAGTCCAGCTCCTTGGTGTGCTACCCTGCCTAATGCTAGCTTACAGACACTGAAATACCAACCAACTCCAGAGCAGGAAATGAAGTCAGAGACACCAATTTCTAAACCTCACCACTAGGATGGCAGCTGCTGCTCCGAAGTAGGGAGAAATGGGGCAGGCTCTTCACTGTCCAACTGGATCCCAGACACACTTACAAAGGTATAAGAGAGATGGAAGAAACACACATGCTAAAGTATTGAGGCAGAAGACCATCTCCACCCCAAATCATTCATTTTCAGAAACAGAGCCACCCTCCAGGACTCTGAGGATCCCTTCCCTTATGCAACTCCACCTGCAACTGATGGAAAAGAATGCTTGTTTGATGAAGATGCCAGGACTTTGAGATTGGGACTTTAATTTAAGAGCCCACTCCTGAAAGATGTCCCATTCTCAGCTTTTGACTCGGGAGAAAGCAGGAGGAGGCAAGCAAAAAGACTGATGCTTTCTTCTCTTAACCACCTACACAAGTACTTTTTCAAAACATGCAGAATTATGGCAAGTTATGTTTGAATTAAGGAGCCTGTGGGGAGAAGTTCTCAGTCACAGAGAAAAGAAAAGCTAGGAAAAATACTATAAAGAAAATTGGTTTATTTAAAGCCTGAAGAAAAACAAAACTTAGAAGAAAGTGTTTTGGTCCAATCCTGGATGAAGCATACTCAAGCAAAACACCTGAATGAAAACCTCATGCAGCACACAACTGCCTACTTCCAGAGCAGGAGAGCTTCATCAGCTGAAAAAGACTCTCCCTCAGGCTAAAGATCAGCACTGCTGGTCACCTACAAGCCACACAGTTCCATCATCCTCACTCCTTTCCATGGGGATGAAGGGCACACAGAGGAAATTACAAGTCTAGAGCCTAGGCTTCCCTTAGAGGCTTGAGCACCTTGACACCACAGGTACTTGCAAGAGCCTCTTTTTTTTCTCTAGCTGCATCAGGACAGTATTTCAGATCTGATTTACTGTCTAGACACAGCATACTATCACACAGGACAAGTGAAGAAGACTGAGAGCAGCAGAGTGTGGAAAACAGACTGGCCCAATTTTTTTTCTTTCTTTAACAACAGTACAGTGTGCAGTCCACATCAACGTCCTCACAAAAATTCTTGATATGTCCTGCACTTCAGAAGCTGGTTGCTGAAAACAATCCAGAATACAATTAAAACATGGATTCTGTTAACTTCCACTTCCCTCTGCAATTTTGTAATCGTCTCATCCATCAATTTTGAAAGAACATTAATAGTGGCATCAGCTGGCTCTCCACCTCGTCTGCTGAGCCAGCTTTTTCTAAGCCCTGTCCCTGACTCTTAGCATCTGACCACAGATGCTGTGAGGAAGAGGAGAGGAGGGAGGCAAACGAGGGATGGAGAGGGGGCAGCAGGGCACACCTAACATGGGGCCCACCCCACGGAGGAGCTGCTTCTTTCCCAGGGGAGCTGTGGCAACTTAGAGTGCCTGAAGGTCTGCCTAAATATACTTACTTCAAAAGAAAACCACACACACAAAATAGAGAGAACAAGGTTCTATGAGGGATTAAGAGAAGCCTATACAAGCTCAGACCAAATCCTAGGCATACAGGCTCACCACTAGAGATGCCTCAGCTAGTAGTGTGCAGTTTTTTTTGCTGTTTACTTTCTCCTCTCACAAAACCTGTCCCCCACCGCTTAAAAATGTGTACATGTCTCCATTGATACAAGCCATTTCTCCCAGTAACCTTCCACAGGCTTAATAAAGTCCCTGGAACCCCAAGAGCTTTCAGATAAGAGCTGAAGACCAGTCTCATGTTCCTGTTAACTGTCTCTCCTCAAATACATGAAGTTCAGTAATCAAATACTCGCTCTTGGACTTAAACACAGTGGCAATGCAAGGAGAAAAACTAGTTAGTGCCAGTTTTTAGCATCTGGCTGATTAATTATTTTGTAAAGGTGTACAATCTTTTGAGTCATCTGAAACTTTTTAAGGCACTCTGACATTATTTTATGAATCTAGTCTGACATGGTTTATAGTGATCATGGCCATGATTTAGATCACGAACACCCAAGAACACAAATCTATCTTTCAAATTATTATCATCCCAACTGTTTCACTGCAGGTCAGCGTGGTCTGTTCCAAGACCAGATTTGTTGGCAAGCATATTTTCTTTGCTGGTACATCCACTTTTCCTAATCTAGTAAAATGAAACAAAAAATCCCAAAGTACATAAAGAAAGCCTATTGTTATGCTCATTTGAACAAAATCAGAAATTGTCTACTTTGTCTTCTCTTGCTGCTGCATGAGGCTGGTAATAACCACCACTCTCCCCTGAATAAAGATGTAGGAAGAGACTCACTGTAAATTGGTCAGAAGACAGAAGTGCAGACATCTAATGACTTGCTGGAACAACAGACATCATTTTTCTGGAAAGTGGCCAAGTTCACCAACTTGCATTTCAGCTGGAAGTTTAGGCTCTAGAATCTGCACACTCTTTCTTGCTCTATCATGTTGAAATATTAATTTCCAGAAAATTAAAAAAGCATGAGCAACTAGTGTTCCTCACTATGAACTGCTGCAATTTCAGTATCATAGTCAACCCCATAAAAGGTAGGTGACATCAAGCAAGACTGCATACAACAAAACACTGAGGAACAGGATGGAACACAGCATATTCTTTAGATATAAGGTATAAACAGAGTTGGCCTAATGCAGCCATTTCCCCATTGTTAGATCTCAAAGTATCCCATAGTAATGGCTCTGGTCTAAAAGTGAGTAAGATGAATCCTCTAAAAGGCTTCAAAGGCATTGGGCTGGCCTTCACCTACAGTTTGAACAAGCAAAAATTACAGATCTACACTGGAATCAAGATTGTACATAACCCTACCAGGCTATCTTGGACCTCTGGAAAATGGTGAGTGGCACCAGAAACAACAGGCTGAAGTGATGTTACCCGAGAGGATGGAGAGAAGTAGATGGCATTTGTTAGAGGAACACAGAAACAGAGAGGGAAAGGAGGGAGGACTGGGGAGGGTGACTTTAAGGGGATGACTAGGCTGCCAAGTAGTGAAGGGCAGAACAGACACAGGCAAGTCAGAGAGGACTTGAGAAGCACCAGAACTCTGCCTACCCCATCCTTAACTGGGATCTGAGGATACCCAGACTCTGGGCTGCAAAGCCTCCCCAGTACAGCACCAGATAATCTGCTGAGCATGTCATCCCACTCCAGCCACTGACCACCATCCAAAGCCAAACAGTGCTCCCTTCACCAGGCCCTAATCTCACGGGTTAGAAATTAATGCTACATCCCAAGGGTCTGTGCTCTCTGGATGACTCAGGCCACTGCAGATTCATATGACAAGGCCTAATTTTTATTTATCTCCCACTCTTCCCTTTGTACAGTTATAAAATTACATTCAAACCCAGCTATGCTATTTTTAATATAAATATTGCAAACTTTATCACTTCAAAATTAGGAGGTATGATAATGAAGACTACCCATACAACCTTCACCCAGCCTTTGTATATATCTTAACTAACTCTGTTTCCAATTCAATGATCACTAACTGTCTGAGCTCTGGAAATCAAATGCTTTCAAAAAAAGGCAGTAAGGTTGTGTGATAAAAGCAACAGTTGTCCCTCCAACCCTGCCTCACTCAGTGAAGGTCAGAAACATTAGTGAACAAAGCAGGGCACAAAGAAAGAGACAACCACCTTGCTTGAGGAAGTTGGACATGCTACCTGCAGGCAGGAATTACTTCCTTTTTGGCTCCACACTCAACCTTTTAAGAAGCTCAGTAAGTCTGAAACCAATTTTCTCTTCAAGTGACCCCTAATGGGGCAGCTCAACCCTCCAGTTAAGGCATTTACGGCTAATCTACCCACACCAGCAGCTGTGATAAGCTGTCCTTGTGCTTCCAGCAGATGAACAGCTGCATCATGCCAGGTACTCTGGGATGAGAGAAAAATAAAATCATACCCAAGTACCTCTTGGATGCAGCCAAAATCGAAGGTGTTTCAATCACCTGAGATTGATTTGCTCTTTGACTTCATTCCTCAACTATGAAAACAAAGACAGTACCTGATCCTGATAATGCTGCAAGAATAACTTCCCCACCCGAGAAAGCCCTCCAGGAAGGAATCAGCAACTGTTCAGTTCAAGGTCTGGGTAGGGTGTAAAATAAATAGATGTAGAGACACATGGAGAAAGTAAATGGGGGGAAGAGAAAATGAATTATGCAGCAATTACCTATCCAGTGAAAAAGGGACTCTGTGAAAGGGAAAAAATGATGCAATTACAGAATTAAAGATTGTATCATAATGCAGATGCAAAGGGGAGTTCTGCAACATTAGTCCTGGAACTTCATTGCTTTTGTCCGCCCGATTTTGTAACCCCGTTGTTCTCCTGATGTCATTATTTTGTAAGCAATTGAAATACAGCACAATTATGTGATCATATGTTTATATCTTTTTATCATTAATAACATGTGAAACAACCGGCAGCCTCTGCTCCCAACATGATGGATGCCACCAGCAGATGGTGTGAACGACCCCCTTTCTTCCACCTTTATCTGAGGTAAAGAGCAAGGAGAAGAAAGGGAGCTTTTATGCTTCAATTCCATGCACAAACACCTGGGAATTCTAGGGTTATTTCAGAGGAGGAAACCAAGACCAGTATCAATCACCTAATCTGAAGCTGATTGTCACAAATCAGATTTTATGAACAAAGGCGCTGAGCAGCTGATGTGCTTTGCACAAGGTCAGAAGGAAAGCTCCCAAGGCCTGGATCCCAAATGACCCTGCTAACAGCCTTCTGCCCAAGCCACTGAATCCTTCCTGCCTCCACAATAAAACTGAAGTGCAATCATTGCTCTTAATTTCAGGTCCGGGAAGAAGCCCACCATCTCCAGGCTGTTTCTGTGTTTGTTGGTAGATGCAGTCAGTGAGCAACTTCAGGGAGAGCCATCATATAAAATACAACTGGCAAGCTAACATTAGAGTTGCATGTGTTCATTCCGGATGATAATTGTTATATTGGATCTTTTAAGTAAATTACCCCGCATACCTCCGACTTCAGGCCAATTGCCAACATGTTTCTCAGCGTCTGGGTCACCCTGCTTTGTGAGGGAAAGCAGCTGCAATAGCAACAACCTAACTTGTTTTATTTGCAGATGGTATTAGCTGGCAAGAGGCAGTGCGTCTGACAGCATGCTCCCTATGCATGCTTCATGCTTTTTAAAAAGTCTTATTTGCCTTTGTATGTCCTCAATTGCAAACACACACCCAGCCTTTCTTTTGAGTAGTACTTTCAACCGTGTCTGTGGGGTGCTGGCAGCTACTACCACAAGCTTTACATGATCCTGTGCACACAACAAAGCAAGTTTCACTTCTACCTTTCCCTATCCTCAGGGAACAGAGCTTGCAAAACCTGGAGCTATCAAGTCCCTGAGGTGCAGTCAGAGCCTGCAGTGTCCCAGGCACTTGGGTCACAGCAGCTCCTCTCAGTGCACATCTTTTGGAAAAGCTCCACCACGGAAAAGTCCACTGTGGTAATGGAAACATTGCAATCTTTCCCTCTTGGCATGCAACCTGCTCAGTTCAGTTTAAAAGCTAAGAGAGAAAGCACTGCACCATCCCTAAATGTATACAGGCAGCACAATACATCTAACAGGAGCAGGCAAAGATAATACCACAGCCATGTTTTACGCCACATGTGCCTGCTTAAGGATTTCTGACACAGAAGTTTGAGTAGCTGGCACCTTCACAGGAGGGACCTGCAATGTCTTGTCCAAGCCCAAAAATCCATTCTTACCTACCACAGTCATTTACTATGCAAGCTAACGGTGGTCAAAGATGGTGTTCATGGAGGGGAAAAGGGAAGCAATAGATGTTCTGCTTCACTAAGTGACATATCACTAATAGTGCAGAGAATTACACTTGGATGCCAGAGATGCCGAGGCAGAGTTTTTATGTGGGGAAAGGGAATAGCATTTTGCCTTGCTGGCATGACTCAGTGCTCCATGTCCTCCGTAAACCCAAAGGGGATGATGGAGAGCCGGCTATACAGTTCCTCCCTTCACCTCACCTTGACAGGTTTTACCTAGATCTATATGGGTGCTTGAGATTTACCTTGGCCCTCTAAGGTGTCACATAGTATTCTGACATTAGAGCCTGACACTGGTGATCTCTGAGAGGCATGTTCTATGCCCCATGACAGCAGGTATGCATTGTCTGACAATCAGCAGCAACAAAAACGGTATCAAAAGGGTATCATCCTCCACACTGAGTGAGGAATTGCATGGGATGCACATAAATGCTTGACACTTCTGACACTCCTATTTCTACTGTCAGAGATTCCTTCCTTGTCTTTTCCCTCAAGTCCAAGTCTGGAAGAAATGTGCTCACCACATCCAGGTGAGGCTAAGTCTGCTTTTCTTAGTACAATGGTGATTTCAGAGGCAGACCCTTCAAGATAGCCATGCCAAACCTGCTGCATCTATACTAGGATACTCAGCAACACACAGGCATGTCCCTAACATCTCACAGCAGCACCTCAGCCCAAGTGCACACCTACCTAAAGTAAATCTGGGGAGAGGTCTGTGTGGTAATCCAAGATGGCATTAACTCACAGAAGCTACCTTGGGAGAAACATACAGCACTGAATGTTATCACTGTTAAATCACTGAATTCAACAGGATGGCTGGCACCAGTGAACACCCAGATTATCATAGTGCAATTGCACACATGCGAGTTTGCCCATGCACACACACCTCTGCTAAGTCCTGCCCAGTGTGCACATTCCCATCTGCTCCAACACTCACCTCCCAAGGTGGCCTGGAGGTCAGACAAAGCAGGCTCATCCAAGCTGTGGCTGTCAGCCCACAAGCCTTTTTAAATCTCAGGTGGCTTTAGCTTGACAAACCAAAGGGTAGCCATGCTGCAAGGAAAAGTAACAAAAAGGACTCATCTGTGTCCTCTGCCCTCTGCCCTCCTGTCCCTTGCTCTCCCTTCAGTGCTGCCTCACATTGGCCCGTCCTACACATACCCTGCAAACTGGCCAGGGCCACAGAGGTGCTGTGTATTTGACCACCACACGTGCAATGCCTGGCTGGGCAGCCACTACCAGGCAGAACACAGAGTAGCTGTAGGCAGTCTAGTTTTCATCAGAGAGCCGCTTCAAAAATTTCCCAGCCCACCCACTACTCTTAACAAACACAAGTGGGAAATTATTGATCTTCCAGACTGCCAAACACTAGTGCAATTTGGTTGAAACTGGCCAAACAGGACACAAACAGTGCTCATTTCCTGGGGAAACTCAGTTAAAATGAAATAAAATAAAACCAGATGAAAACTATGATATTTGATTAGTGGTGTTCCCATGTTCTGCTACATCCCAAAAAAACAACGCCTTGCTCAATCCAGCCTGTAAGCTGCATAGCACACAATACAGCTCAGCTCTGTAACTACCCAGATGTTACACATCTGGAGCAGGAAGGGGCAAATTTCAAACCTATTTACATCTGCAGGTTGCTCTGAAGGGGTAATTTCTGCAGCAGAAAAACAGGGCAAGGGGATTTGCATCTAAAAACAGTGAAATGCTTTGTCAGGGCTTTGAAAGACCATCACTCAGATCTCAGCATGAAAGCAGCTCTCCTTCACAACCCTGGAAATTAATTCATCCCGGAGATCTCAGCATCCTTCTCCTTGCCATCCCCAGCATCCCTTAACCCATGTTGTTGGTGCTTGGCCACCATCGCTGCCTTTAAGGCAGGGGGCAGCTCTGCTGCAGTCAGACCAGAATTTGCTGAGTTCTGGCCAGTCCGGGACCCAGGGAGAAGCTGCACTGATGAGGGATGGAAGGGTTTCCTCTAAGGGTTTCCCACTCGATGTGACAGATCATGCTACAGAGCTGCATCAGTTCCAAGGACCACTCTGCTCCCTCTGCAGAGCACAGCACAGCAGGAGGAAACAGCAGCGACAAAGCAAGAAGGCAACTCCAGAGTCAGAAACAGCTGTGGAATTTCTCTGAAGAGCTGCTTTCTGTAAGGGGAGGAAACCCCAGCCTTCCATCTGACTTCCAGCCCACCCACCCACCGGATAGAGGCAAAGTATAAGAACAGGAGAAAATTCAAGGCATGCCAAGATCCCAGGCTCTGGAAATTAGTTTCCCACATGCTCCACAAAAAGAGCACTCACACCGAAAATCTGCTGCTTTGAACTTGGATTGCACGCCATTTACTCAGCTGAATAACCACACTCAAGTCAGTGACACTACCTGCCTGAATATCTTCTATTTGTGTAGGGAAGGGGGCTGCAGAACTGGCTGACAAATAAACACAAGTATACAAAAGGCAGTGTAAGGACACTCTTCTTAAAAAGGCTGGAGCCCTAGGCCAAGTCCCAAAATCAACAACCATATGGTCAGAACCACAAATCACCAGATCTTCGGTAGAGTCATGCCAACTGATCAGGGCATCATCTGGATCCATTCATACCATTAGACCTGTATCCTCCAGGCCCCATCAACTGATTGAGGTCACAGTCTGAAAAATACTTCACCGACTTAGAAAACTAAATTCTGCTCAAAAGGATGGCTTAAGTATTTAGGAGTATAAGCTTCATTAGCTTCCAGCAAGACTTCAAGCCCCAAGCACATACTAATGCTCCATAAAACACCAGCAGAGAAGCACCACTGCTGCTACTCTGCCAGTACTGGTCCAAAGTATGGTCAGCTGTTTTGGATGGAACCCAAACATGATACTGCACTTGCTCTCAGCCCCATGCAAAGAAAACTATGTGTAGTTCACCCCCTGAAGAGCTGATGAGAGGCAACTCTGAGCTTGAAATCTCCATATCCAAGCTTGCTTTCAAATATCTATCTCTAATTTCACTGGGGACAACTCACATGACTGAAGTTAAACCTGTGCTGAAGCCTCTGTCAGACTGCGGCTGATGGGAGTTTCTGATCTAGTTCACCGAGGGGTCAAGGAGAGAACTCTGAACCGAAGCCAAGAACAGGTATGACAAAAACATATCCATGGATTTTGGCAAAGCTGAAGGACCAAGTGAGACCCTCGGGAAAGGGTGACCAGCACTCAGAAGGATCTACTTCCTCATTCCCTGGGCACTCTGCTAAGCCAGGTCTTTGGATGAAACGCTCATTTCCATGTATAATTTAAACACACAATATTAAGGGCAAAATAGTATTTATCGTCTTCCTGGCATATCCATAATCTGGATATCTCACAGCACTGTCCAATACTCCCAAGAAGACTTCACAACATGCATATAAAAACTTCTATCAGGTGTGGTCCAAACAACTTTCTTCCCCCTAGAAAAGCAGCAAAAAAAGGTGTCATTTTCATTTGTCTTCACATACCTGGCCAGCTGTCCAAACCCTCTTAGAGACCTCACAGCTTTGAGCCAGAGGCTTGGGCTTTTTAACTATACTGCCAGCTTGTGCATAGCGGGAATTTTCCACAGAGCCCCGTCCCGGCAGCAATGGGCACACCAGTGCCATGGCCAGCAACAGCACAAGGCTGTCCCAGCTTTGCACTCCTCAGTCAGGACTACTTTTACATTCCACCTTTCATGCAACTAGTAAGAAGCTGAAATCCAGCCGCACACCATTGCATAGCCAAAAACAGAGTTTCCTGCAGAAGGGCTTTTTTCCTAGATTGCTACTGTTGTCATCCCCCATAGGCTCTACATTAGTGCAGACTCACTCGGCATTTCAAAAAGGCCTGTGGTACAGAAAGGCTGAGAACAGGACCTTCATACTCATCTTAAGTTGAAAGGCTACAAATCACTTCCAACAGCCTAAATCAGACAAAAAAATCTAAGCAAATCTGTATCAAAAGCTCTCTAAAACGTACTAGTTGAAAACAAAAATAAAAAGCAAACAAAAACAAAACATGAGCCATATGGACGAGGAGGAGGAAGAGTTTCAGTGAGCAAACAAGCACAGAGGAATTACTACGTTTACAGTTCAATTAATGGGACCTTATCAAAAGCCTGTCTGCCTTTGTTTTTTGGTTTTTTTTTCGTAAGACATCTATTACACAAACATAGACACTTAATGCCTTGCCGGCTGGCACCCTAGCGCGCATATCCTAAGCGTATCCACATTTCAGGAGAGGCAGAGCTGCTCGCGGAGAAGTCCCTCCACCGGACGGCGTATCGGAACAAAGCGCTCGGGTGACGGATGTCGGCAGGGTTCGTAAATCACATTTTTGGCAGCTTGACCTCAGCTGGATCGGTATCTAACGCCGTAAGGAACTCTGAGCGCTGCCGCTCCGTTCAGCGAGGATCCTACCTGGGCAGGGGGCTTCACGTCTCTCCGCCAGGCTGGTTTAAAAAAATAATTAAAGCCTTCTTCTAAAAGCTCAGCGAGATGTCTGGCACTTAATGACAGCACCGGAGTTACCGCGTATCTTTCCCCGCTAACTGCCGGCATAAGGAAGGGAAATCAACCCAAAAAAAATAAAAAAAACAAACCAACGCTAAAGCACCACCGAACCTCCCACTGGAACAAAGGACCCCACTAAACCCCGTCGCTAAGTTATCTGGATTTACTTGCTCGCAAAGCACACGGACAACCCTCCTCCGCTCGCAACACCGCGGGTGCGATTGCAGGCACGACCCCGGCGGGTTTGGAAGTAACCTCGGCGCCCGCCGCCCTCCCGGGACGCGGCGGCGGCCGCGGGCGCTGCTCGGCCGCTCACCTGCA